>OZ035841.1:9523140-10023532 GCA_964034765.1 Knipowitschia caucasica
CACATCGAGAGACTGGAATTCTTTCCCATTCTTCCTTGCAAAACAGCTCGAGCTCAGTGAGGTTGGATGGAGAGCGTTTGTGAACAGCAGTCTTCAGCTCTTTCCACAAATTCTCGATTGGATTCAGGTCTGGACTTTGACTTGGCCATTCTAACACCTGGATACGTCTATTTGTGAACCATTCCATTGTAGATTTGGCTTTATGTTTTGGATCATTGTCCTGTTGGAAGATAAATCTCCATCCCAGTCTCAGGTCTTTTGCAGACTCCAACAGGTTTTCTTCCAGAATGGTCCAGTATTTGGCTCCATCCATCTTCCCATCAATTTTAGCCATCTTCCCTGTCCCTGCTGAAGAAAAGCAGGCCCAAACCATGATGCTGCCACAAACATGTTTGACAGTGGGGATGGTGTGTTCAGGGTGATGAGCTGTGTTGCTTTTACGCCAAACATATCGTTTTGGATTGTGGCCAAAAAGTTCGATTTTGGTTTCATCTGACCAGAGCACCTTCTTCCACATGTTTGGTGTGTCTCCCAGGTGGCTTGTGGCAAACTTTAAACAAGACTTTTTATGGATATCTTTGAGAAATGGCTTTCTTCTTGCCACTCTTCCATAAAGGCCAGATTTGTGCAGTGCACGACTGATTGTTGTCCTATGGACAGACTCTCCCACCTCAGCTGTAGTTATCTGCAGTTCATCCAGAGTGATCATGGGCCTCTTGGCTGCATCTCTGATCAGTTTTCTCCTTGTTTCAGATGAAAGTTTGGGGGCACGGCCGGGTCTTGGTAGATTTGCAGTGGTCTGATATTCCTTCCATTTCAATATAATTGCTTGCACAGTGCTCCTTGAGATTTTTAAAGCGTGGGAAGTCTTTTTGTATCCAAATCCGGCTTTAAACTTCTCCACAACAGTATCTCGGACCTGCCTGGTGTGTTCCTTTGTCTTCATGGTTCTCTCTGCGCTTTAAGCAGAACCCTGAGACTATCAAAGAGCAGGTGCATTTATACGGAGACTTGATTACACACAGGTGCATTCTATTTATCATCATCAGTCATTTAGGACAACATTGGATCATTCAAAGATCCTCACTGAACTTCTGGACTGAGTTTGCTGCACTGAAAGTAAAGGGGCCGAATAATATTGCACGCCCCACTTTTCAGTTTTTTATTTGTTAAAAAAGTTTAAATTATCCAATAAATTTCGTTCCACTTCACGATTGTGTCCCACTTGTTGTTGATTCTTGACAAAAAATAAAATTTTTATATCTTTATGTTTGAAGCCTGAAATTTGGCGAAATGTTGAAAGGTTCTACGGGGCCGAATACTTTAGCAAGGCACTGTAAATACATCAATTACTGGATCAAGTGCATAGGAGAGAGAGAGAGAGAGTCCCGGTGCTCATGAATTAAAATAATGGTTCCCGCACACTGCTGTCCTTGCAAAAAAAATATTTTATCGGAAAATGTAAAAGTGTAGGGCGACAGTGGCTCAGTTGGTAGAGCATTGGCCTTAAGGCCAGAAGGTCGTAGGTTCAATTCCCACCTTGGCACCTTCTCCCACTGATGACTGCTGTCGTTGTGTCCTTGGGCAAGACACTTAACCCCACTTTGCCCAAAGCCCCCACTGAAAGATCAAGGCTATGCTCACACTCAGAGAGCAGCCGTCCTCCTGTGGACTCTCCACCTGCAGAGGATCAGTGAGGGGCTGGTGCTATGAGACTTGGGTGGCATCTCTGACTGCCACCCCCCTGACCCAGAAATGGATTAAAGGGTAGAAAATGGATGGATGGATGGATGGAAAATGTAACGTTTTGGTCCTGAGACCTTCCATCAGGCAAATTGCTGAAGAGCTCCAGGTACTGCCAGGCATTTTAAATGATTTCACTGATTTTCACGACCCACAGAATATTGTGTGCTATGATGTGAAATATGAAACCCGATTCTGAAAGACTGGACTGTCTACTCTCAGCCGCAAAAATAATTTTGTTTCTAGCTTGTTTATTTCTTCTATAATCCCCAGTGGAAAAGAGTGGAGCGTGACAGAAATCACCAGTCTTAGACAAAAAGCTGAGAAAATTAGGTGTTTGTGAAAACAGACCCACCATGTAGAAAAGTGATTTTAACACTATTTAGTTTAACTTCAGCGTCTCCTCATACATGACCATTATCTTACATGCTAGAAAACAGCAAAAAGAACTTATGAGAAATTGTTTTTGATGCAAAATAATATGTTTTGGGGCACACACACCCACAACCACAAAGTGTTGCTTGAAGCAGAGCCCATGACAAACTATGCCAGAAAGAATGGCCAGTATGAATCCATTAGGTGAAGCTATATTTATGTCAATAACAGTAAGTCACAGAATAACACAATTACAGCGATAAACACTATGAATGACAATAAACCAAAGTGAACATACTATATACCTATAGTATAAGTGCAATATGATACTTTTGTGTGTGTTTGTATGGTTACATTGATATTATAATAGATCCATGGATTAAATCTCTACCCTTTACTTCTCTCTCTGACTGTTGCACTGAGCCAAAGCAATTTCCAAGTCTGACTTCCTGTTACTTACGTGGCAATAAAAATGATTCTGATTCTGATTCATCTACACAGTGTAATTTTGTTTAGTGCAGTGAGCGCTGGCTGTGACGATAACCGGACATTGCCGCTGGCACCTGGTGCGGTCCCAGCGATAGTATTAGCGATAGTCCTGGCTTTTTTTGCGGTGCAAAACCTCATTTTGAGCTTTATTGCTCATACTGCCTCACATTGCTTCTCTCTCCAGCTCACGGCGCTCAGACTCTCCCCTTGGAACTAGACACCCACAGAGCCACACTGGTGCAATAAAACACTGTGTACAGCCAAACCTCAGACATATATGATACAGGTGACACAGACGGAGAGCTACATAGGATGGGTGGCCCTCTTAAGAGGAAAGTATCAAAAAGAGGCCAAAAACCCCCAAAAACATTTTCAAGGCATGAGAAAATATAATATCCATGCACAATACAATCTAGACAGTAATATATATATACAGAAGTGCATATGTTTTTTTATTTAAACATATGCAAACTTCAAGCTAGAACAAACTTCCTATTTGTTCTACTTGATATTTTCAAGCACAGAATGTATATTTTGGTTTACAGCCATCTCACACTACAAACAACCACTTATTGGCCTAGTATACTTCCTGGTTCTCGAAGCTGCCTGTGTTTCTGCAATACCAGACCTCGTAGCAGGAGTGAAATGAAAGGTGGTGCCAGCCTGGCTACGAGGCTGGCATTACGAGACAAAACAAGTACTTTGTTTAGTTCCATATTCTTTCAGGGTCTAAACAACTATTAGATTAGAAGAAAAACAGGCTACCAAATTGTCAATATTATTGTCAATTATAGACTTAGTTTTTACTGATTTTCTTATTTGTGTAATTGTGTCCCCTGCAGAGATCGTTGAAGATGCACAGCCCTCAAGGTCTCACTCCGACTTCTCCAACCCGGGACAGAGCCTGACCGAAGCTCTGTTGCGTGTTCTGAGCAAAGACCACGATAAACCCAAGAGAAAGAAACACGAACGCAGACGGCACAAACGCATCCGCAGCGGCAGCAACCAAAACTCCTCCGCACTCTCCACCCCAACCGGCCACTGCTCCCGTTCGCCCTCGCACGCTTCCAGCTTCGATTCGGACTTCCGCGGTTACTCTCTAATCTCTCCACTTTATTCCTCCTGTCCTTCAACACCCAAGTCCACTTCTTCGTCCTGTTTTGGCTCGTCTGTCTCTGTAACTCCGCCAACTCCACGAGAGAAACTCCAGGAAGTTGAAGAGGAGGAGTCTGCACCGGTTGCGGAAAAGCCAGGAGGCAAACGGAAATATAAGAGCCGCCACCTTGACAGTCACGCTGGAGATCCTGCGTGGAAGCAGAGCAGTGGGAAAGCGAGGAGCAGCAGGAGCAAAGCCAAAGAGATGGAGCGTATCAGGAAAGAGGAGCGGGAGAAGCGGAGGAGGCGAAAGCGAAGGGAGAGGCGAAGGAGAGAGAGGGAGGAGAGGTCAGTACAATCAGATTTTTAAGTCAGTGTCTCCCAAAGTGGGGTCCGCGGCCCCCTGGTGGGCCGCGAGGGTACTGCAGGGGGGCCGCGGGAGGTCATAAAAAAAATAAAAAAATAATATATTATTTAATGTTAAATTTATAATGTTTTGTTTGAAATATTAAAATATTTGTGTTCATTATTTGACTTGAATAATCCACTGTAATCATTTTTGTATTACAATGTTTGTATCAGAGGCTATTTCCCCAAAATAAAATAACCAGAAGAGCCTATTCTTAATGTTGTCTTCTTGGTTATTATTTTGGGGGGCCACGCAGACCCGTCAGATTTTTAAGGGGGCCTCGGTGTTACTGAGTTTGGGAATGGCTGTTTTAAGTTATTAAAGCTGGCATACCCAACTTTCAAGCCACAACCAATTTAACTAGGCAATCAAATGTTTTCGAGGGTTCTTCGCTCTCGAAACAGTTTGGTCTAACCACTAGTTTTCACATGCATGCGTTTTTTGCCATTTTTACATCCGCTTTTTCAGATAGAAAAATTTAAAAGAGAGGGCCACCCATCCCTCAGCCAATCAGCTCACAGCCCAAATGGTCAAACAGTGACTCTCATATGCACTAGATAAAATGTTCTCTAATAAGATTAAGACAGCCTGTTTGTTCACATTCTAATACTTTCTGTTGGATCAAACACAATTATTTAGGTAAGAATAAAAGTACAAAACATGTTACAAACAACATGTGTTATATGTGAAAGAAATAAAGTTGGTAAGTGTTTACTTTTGAATGCGCTGGAAACCGCGGTGACCTTTCCTGCTCCACCCAGCAGCTACATTACCTCTGCTGCTGTGACCTGAAGTCCTGTTGCACTTGTTTGTATGGATGGACGTGTTTCTGCTACTTCTGGACACCTGAATTTATCATTCGGGGTTCAATAAAATCTACCTAACTTGTTCTTGGAATAAACCAAGAGTTGTTTTTAGCTTAATTAACATCTTCTGGCACAATCATGTCTCCCCATCAACTTGTGCAATGATGATGTATCCTTTGACTAATGTAGTCAGGGTCTGGACGGAGCCGTTTTCTGCGCTTTACAACTGTGGGGGGAGTGTGGCTCTTTCTTGTCAACTTTTATTGCATTAATCATGCTTTTTCATTGTTCGACTTCATTTAGGTATCACAATATAAAACAAGATTTTCAATGTTGTCAAATATTATTAATAAGATTACTATTTAAATTTGATCTTTTTTTCTGGAATAATGCATGTTGGTTGTCCCAATAGAAGGAGTCTTAGTAGTCTTAAATTAAAATTTTGACTCTCTGACCTGAGAACGGGTGCGTTACGATGAAATAAATGCATGTGAAAACTAGTAGTAGAAACCAAGTGAAACCATGTCCCTTGCTGTGGGATTTTAATAAAATACTACGGTTTGAATTGAGCTTTAATTGGCCATGTATCAGTAATGGTTTGCAAAAAGTACTATCAGAACCTTCCTACTTTGAATCTCAGGTCTGTTTCTGATGTGGGAACGATGTAATGACTTTAAATGAATGTGGAATGTGAGATTCAATAAAAATCCTATCCAGTTGTACTGCTTCATTGAAATAACCATTCATAGATCTACAAATCAGCCAAATATGGCCAGATGCTATTGATAGTGTTCCATACATGCCATACTTTGTAGTTTTAATAGTTTGTCTGTTCTAGTCGCGGCCGTGAGGATCGCAGTCCCAGTGTGGAGATCGTGTACGAGGGAACCATCTCCTGTTCGGCCCAGAAACGCAAACGCAGACGACAACGCAACACTCAGCTCTATAGGTACAGAACTGAAGCTCGATTCACACACTTGGGGTCAAAGTAATGTATTTTCACACTTTCTTTCTTTTTTTCTGGTCTGGTTAAATGTTATCTTCTGTAATTCAGCAAACCCGAGGCATCCAATGTATCTCATGTCCCGTGTTGTGTGTGTGCGCTAATGCAAGTAACCATTCAAATTAAACTTAAAAGGACTTTTCAAATTAGTCAATGTTTTTTACTGTTAAAATTCTAAAGACCTTATGAGGGTGTCATAAAGCTACTTGAAACAGAAAAAACACACCCAAAAAAGAAGCAACCTAAGAACCTTTCAATTCATTCATGTAGCGCTTGTTTCAAGTTACATTCTCAACAGATGTTTTGCTCAAACAGTGGTATTGCCTTTTGCGTTTTTTCCTAGTGTCTAGACCCACTCCAGCACTCATCTCTCCTGAACTTTAGAAATGATTGAATGAATGAATTAATGAATGAATATACAGGTCCTTCTTAGCAAAAATTAGCATATTGAGATAAACTTCATTATTTTCTGTAATGTACTGATAAACAGTAGACTTTCGTATATTTTAGATTCATTACACACAGCTGAAGTAGTGAAGTAGCCTTTTATTTTTTTAATATTGATGATTTTGGTAAAAAAGTAAAGAAAAAACAAAAATCCCTATCTAAGAAATTTAGCACATTTCATCCGGCCAATAAAAGTGTTTTTAATACAAAAAATGTCAACCTTCAAATAATGATGTTCAGTTATGCACTCAATACTTGATCAGGAATCCTTTTGTAGAAATTAATGCTTCAATACGGCGTTGCAAGCACTGCTGAGGTGTTATGGAGCCCCAGGATGCTTCGATTGTGGCCTTAAAGGAATAGGCCACCGTTTTTACATACTGACACAGTGTTTTCCCACAGGTTTTAAGGCAATGTGTGGTGGTCGGCGGGGGGAGGAGGAGGGGGGGGGGGAGTGGGGTACAGTGGTAGAGGGACAATCTTGAGGTCATGAATCCCAGTGGAATTATCGCACACCTTTTTACAGTATAAGTTACACAGCATCAAAAGTGACATGTTTTGACAATTTTTTAGGCTATTTTGGACCAAATGGCTGCTTTAAATCAATATTTCTACAGTAAAAGTTTCTGGTCTTTGGTACAGTGGTAAGAGGGCAATCATGAGGTCGTGAATCCAGTGAAATTAATGTC
Source organism: Knipowitschia caucasica (assembly GCA_964034765.1). Classification (NCBI taxonomy): domain Eukaryota; kingdom Metazoa; phylum Chordata; class Actinopteri; order Gobiiformes; family Gobiidae; genus Knipowitschia; species Knipowitschia caucasica. The sequence goes on from OZ035841.1 coordinate 9,530,197, forward strand.
GCACACCTTTTTACAGTAAAAAGTTACAGTAGATCAAATGTGACATGTTTTGACCAATTTTTAGGCTATTTTGGACCAAAATGGCTACTTTAAATCAATATTTCTCAATATTTCTACAGTAAAAGTGTCTGTTCTTTGGTACAGTGGTAGAGGACAATCTTGAGGTCATGAATCCAGTTGAAATTAGTCGCACACCTTTTTACAGTAAAAAGTACAGTAGATCAAAAGTGACACGTTTTGACTATTTTGGAGGTATTTTGGACCCAAATGGCTACTTTTACCTCAATATTTCTCAATATTTCTACAGTAAAAAGTTTCTGGTCTTTTGGTACAGTGGGCAGAGGGCAATAATAAGGTCATGAGTCACGTGAAATTAGTCGCACACCTTATTCCAGTAAATAGTTACAATACATGAAAATTGCACTAGCGGACCAAATTGTGTACTTTATACATGTAAACAATAGAGTGGCTATCCTCCTGAGGACTCACAATCTGCCGGAGGAATCGTAGGGGGCTGGTGCTATGTGTGCCGGGTGGCATATGTAAGAACCTTACCTTAGACTAGTTGATATGTACCTGTCTGGTCTTTGTCCGTGCGCTCTGTCATGCAAACGCAGCACAAACGCAGCCTCTTCCACATACTGTATACATACGGGAGCCAAATCAGCTCCCGTTAGAAGCTACTAAACTCTTCCACGTGTTCCCTATTTAAATACAGTTACGTGACGTGTTACACTAGTATTGTAACACAGAAATGTAACATGTCGATTTTCTCAGCGGATAAAAAGGGGTACTATATTGTGAGGCGTAATGATACGAAGAGCTAGGGCTGGGCAATAAATCAAATTTTGGCAATTAATCGGCTTTTGAAAAAAGTCGAATTCGTGAAAAATGTGAAAATCGTGAAATCGAATGAAGGATATTGTGAGAGTTCCAGCAGCACATCAATTATACTTGCAATGTCAGCACAGTCTGTACAAGACTTTTATAATATGTATTGGGGGAAACAAATAAAAAATAGTTTTGAAACTTGAATATTGAGTGGGAAGATAAAAAATATTTTGAGGGCAAAGCCCGTCTTGAGTGACTTTAATGAAAATCGATTTTAAAATCGACATCGTCCAAAGCAGGAAATAAAATCGAGATTTTACTTTTTTGCCATATTGCCCAGCCCTACGAGGAGCACTACGTCCGCGCACTAAGATTTCTCTCCCGCTCACTTCCGTCAATAGAAGCAGCGTGAGCTCTTCCACGTGTTCCCTAGTTTGGTATCTTCTAACGGGAGCTGATTTGGAACTATACTGTATGTGGAAGAGGCTGCGTTTGTGCTCAGTTTGCATGACAGAGCGCACGGACAAAGACCAGGCTGGTATATATCAACTAGTCTAAGGTAAGGTTAGAACATTTGTCAGTATGTAAAAACGGTGGCCTAAAGTTCATCCACAATGTTGAGTCTGGTGACTCAACTTCCTCTTCACAATATCTCACAGATTTTCTATTGGGTTCAGGTCCGTAGAGTTGGCAGGCCAATTGAGTACAGTAATCCCACGGTCAGTAAACCATTTACCAGTGGTTTTGGCGCTGTGAGCAGGTGCCAGGTCGTTCTGAAAGAGGAATTCTTCATCTCCATAAAGCTTTTCAGCAGATGAAAGCATGAAGTGCTCCAAAATCTCCTGTTAGCCAGCGGTATTAACCCTGCCCTTGATAAAAAAAAAAAAACTGTGGACCACCACCAGCAGCTGACATGACACCCCAGACCATCACTGACTGTAGGTACTTGACAATGGACTTCAGGCATTTTGGCATTTCCTTCCTTCCAAAAGTACTTTGGACCATTGAGCAACAGTCCAGTGCTGCTTCTCTATAGCCCAGGTCAGGCGCTTCTGCCGCTGTTTCTGGTTGTGGTTTCTGGTTGTGGTTTCTGTAGCCCATTTCCTGCACACACCTGTGCACGATGGCTGTGGATGTTTCTGCTCCAGACTCAGTCCACTGCTTCCGTAAGTCCCCAAAGGTCTGGAATCGGCCCTTCTCCACCATCCTCCTCAAAGTCCAGTCACCTCTTGGGATTGTGCAGCGTTTTCTGCCACACTTTTTCCTTCCCACAGACTTCCCACTGAGGTGCCTTGATACAGCACTCTGGGAACAGCCTATTTGCTCAGAAATGTCTTTCTGTGTCTTACCCTCTTGCTTGAGGGTGTCAATGATAACATTCTGGACAGCAGTCAGGTAGTCTTACCCATGATTGCAGTTTTGAGTAATGAACCAGGCCGGGAGTTTTCAAAAGCCTCAGGAATCTTCTGCAAGCGTTTAGAGTTAATTTGTTGGTTCAGATGATTAGGTTAATGGCTCGTTTAGAGTACCTTTTCATGATATGCTAATTTTCTAAGATGGGGATTTTTGGTGTTTCTTTACTTTTTTTGCCAAAATTCATCAATATTAAAACAATAAAGGCTTGAACTACTTCAGCTGTGTGTAATGAATCTAAAATATATGAAAGTCTAATGTTTATCAGTACATTACAGAAAATAATGAACTTTATCACAATATGCTAATTTTTTTAGAAGGACCTGTATATTGACATCTCGTCCTCAGCGGTGGCTCTCATCATTAACCGGGTGAAGCGTCTGCAGCTTCTTCTTGTGAATGCAATGTAGCAATCTCTGTGAGAGAAAGCATGCGTATGAAAAGGTTTTGGGAAGTGTCTGTAATTTCACAGAGGAACTCTGGATCCAAAACGTCTGAATGACGCGCACACCATTTGAGGAGTTATGCGGTGTGACCTCTCGTGTCACCCACTGCCCGTGAGCCCGTCCCACAGAAAACTGCTACATGCGGAGTACAAGGCAGTTGCTGAGACAGTTTTGAGTGAGCAAGACCATCGGTGCTTTATGCTTAAAACTAATGAAAAAATACATTGCTTTGCTAGATGTGAATGAGGCAAAACAAATAGCCATGCGTAATCACACAGAGCAGGGCCTGCCACAGATTTACAAAGCAATAGATGGGTCACACATCCCTGTTGCATAAGTTAGTAAGTAAGTAAAGTGTTTGTCAGAATCAGAATAATAATCATTTTTATTGCCACATAAGTCAGACTTGGAAGTTGCTTTGGCTCAGTGCAACAGTCAGAGAGAGAGGTAAAGGGTAGAGAAGGCATAATAAAAAACAAAAATAAAATTAAAAGCACTTCTAAGGAATGTATTTAAAATAGAATATTATAATTACTATATACAATATACAGTGCTCATGGTGCATACAATATACGGTGACAGCTGTAAAGTGACAAATGATGGGCAGTAAAGTGGCGTTATAAAAGGCAGTAAGGGGACTTTTAAAAGGCGGGGGGGACAGGTTAAGAAGTGTTCAAGAGTCCAACAGCAGAGGGGAAGAAACTGTTCTTGTGGCGGGAGGACCCAACTGCACATAGACCATGTGCAGTTGGGTTGGGAACCTCGGGGTACCTCACGATACGAAGCTCACGATAACGATTATATCACGATAACGATTATATCACGATAACGATTATATCACGATAACGAATATATCACGATATGACGATTATCAATATATTGGTCAGAAACATTTTGAGTGAAAAAATAACCTTTATTTCATGATAAATGGAATGGAGATGTGTAATGTAGTCATATATTGATACTAATTTGAGCTCGGGCGACGTACAGGTCCTGCAGCGATGGGAGGCTGCGGCCAATCACTTCCTCTGCAGAGCACGCAATGCGCTGTAGTCTGTTTGTCCCTGACTGTGGCTCCAGCGAACCACACGGTGACGGAGGAGGTGAGGATGGACTCGATGATGGCCGTGTAGAACTGCACCAACATCTGTGCAGGCAGCTTGGTTTTCCTGAGCTGCCGCAGGAAGTACATCCTCTGCTGGGCCTTATTGATGAGGGAGCTGATGGTCGGCTCCCACTTGAGGTCCTGGGTGATGGTGGTGCCCAGGAAACGGAAGGACTCCACAGAGGTGATGGAGTCCCTCAGGGAGGGTGGGGGCGAGGGAACTGTACTTTTCCTGAAGTCCACAATCATCTCCACTGTCTTCTGGCCATTCAGCTCCAGGTTGTTACCACTGCACCAGGACACCAGCCGGTCCACCTCCCTCCTGTAGGCGGACTCATCATTGTTGGAGATGAGTCCAATGAGGATGGTGTCGTCCGCAAACTTGATCAGCTTCACGGAGTCGTGGCTGGAGGTGCAGTGGTTGGTGTACAGGGAGAAGAGCAGGGGAGAAAGAACACAGCCCTGTGGGGCTCCTGTATTTATAATCCGAGAGTCCGAGACATTCTTCCCCAGACGCACTCTCTGCTTCCAGTCCGTCAGGAAGTCAGTGATCCACCTGCAGGTGGAATCGGGCACGTTGAGCTGGGAGAGCTTTTCCACGAACAGGGCCATTAAAAATTACTTTTTTATAGCCCTGACAAAACTGACCTACATTTTTGTAGTATTTTTGTCCTTGTTAAAGAAACTGACTAACTAACTTCTCCTTTTCCCTAGTTCCCCAGTGGTGATCACATTGGACAGTGACAGTGACCGAGGCCCTCTCCTGGACCAAAGCAGCACCGCATGCAGCTCCCCCTTCGGCTCCCAACAAACCGTGGACTTCTGCCATTTCCCCCCCCTCCCATTAGTCCATTCTCCTGCCGTGGGCGGGACCTTGGCTGGAAGAGACATTGGCGAACTTCCCGCGGATATTTTGGACCGCGGTTTGGAAAAGTCGGACATCGAACCCCTTAGAAATAAAGCATCTGAGCGGATTTCTCTGGAGAACAGCAGCGACACGATGGACAGCAGTGACATCAACATGGATTTAAACGTTGTGAAGGTTGAAATGAGGAACATTTCGAAATCAGGCTTGGGAAAGATGAATGAAAAACTATTAGCAGATAACGCAACGTCATCTAAAAGTCTGAGCGTTTTTCAAGGAGAGGGCAACATTCCACACAAATCAAGTACTGACGACGCAGATAAGAAACTTCTGGACAGCATTTTAAGTGTTTTGGACGGAATAGCAACGAAATCCGATGTTCCTTCAACGTCCAATCACAGTCTGGCGCAAGGCAATCCTTGCAATCCTTCAGTTTTCCCTGAAAAAGCTAAAAATCACAACTTTCCATTGTCGTTTTTTCCAACTCTACCACCATTTCAGCAGCTAACAGATCCCAGGACCAAATTCCCCTTGAATACTTTCTCGTCTTCAGAAAACGCTCAAATCTTTGACCCAAAGGAACCCGCAAATGTGTTCTCTAATTCAAAAATCCCAAGAATTGACAGAAATATCCAGGAAAACGCTCACGTTTTTGACTCTAATGTTCCTGTGAATGTGTTCTCCGTTGTGGAAAAGTCAAGAAATGACATAAATATTCCGGACATTTCCACCAACACTTTGGAAAAACCATGGCGTCTAGACTCAAACAGGACAGAAACAGACGACAAACTGCTAACTATGCACAATTTGGACACGCACGAAATTGCCAGCTCACTGTTGGCTTTGCGAGATCCGGAACACACTTTGACAAGCTGCAATTCAAATCAAAACCAGACATTTTGTGAATCCTCACCTTCACTGGGACATCGGGCGCCGTTGGAGATGAGTGCGAGCAGAGCCACCCCCAGCGCGGATCCGCTTCTCGCCAGTTTGAACGAAAAGACTCTAACGGACCTGGTGCATGAGAAAGTTTGTAGCAATTCTAGGGCTGATTTGGACCTCAGAAATTACAGTTCAAACAATACAGAAGATGTTAAATGAGGAAAGGTATGTGGAATTATTTTGAGGGATTGTTTAAAACAGAAAACGTTCCCCATATTTGCTGTACAAGGATCATTGGAGTTAATATATGAATGGTGGAAAGGTGACACTAAGAACAAGTTTGATTTGGTGCTTCAAAATATGATTATATGAAGGTAAAATAATCCCAAATAATTCTCCTGACTGATACAAAAATCCCATACTGTCTAAAGCTGGGGTATGTTTTTAATATGTATAATTGTGTTAGTCCCAACTAACACAATTGGTGAACACATCCGACCGCATCTTTCTTTTGTTACTGGGTTTTGCTTTTGGTTGGCAATAATCCACATTGTGTTCTTGCCTTTGTCCCCGGTTGCATCCCATATTATGTCTGTAGGAAAATAAATTGAATTTCTTTGTCTTTTTATGGTGACAGGACGCCTGTATTAATTCGAAATCCTTTATAGTTTTAAACTGGTGAAACTGCAGAAAGATGTTCATTTGAATTGTTTCAGGTAGTAAATTCGCATTCTATAACTGACATCACAAGTGGGAGATATAATTCATCTACAGACTATATATTAGGAGTGGACTGACCGAGTGTTGTTGTCACACAGTGTTTTCACAAGAAGCAGATTTGAACATAAGCTCGCTTATTTTTCAATGCATGTCTATAGGAACCAGAGCGAGTAGCTGCAAAACCTCATCCATGAGCACCTCATTGAGTTAGCGGGCTGGCATTGTCCATCTATTACTGTCTTGGGCATAATTTTGTTAAAGAAAATATGATTTTAATTGAGGATTTACCCAAAGTATGTTCTTATCATTTATTTTGACCAAATGTATTTATTACATACCTCTGTGATGTCATCATTCAAAAGTAACATTATAAACATTTAAAAATGGCCAAAAAAAGATTTTGATTATTATTCGCATTTTTATTTTATCAAGTTCTCATCTATTGACTGTTTTGGGAAAAGTATTGTCTAAATGACTTTTTTTTTTCATTTCAGTTTGTGCATGTTGTCATGTTTAAAAATAATCTGTACTAATATTTAACTAGTATTTCCTTTGTCAAATGTCACTGGTTATTGCCAACCAAACATTCAAGGTGACATGGTGCTTTTTGGTACAATTTTCACACAAAGAGATGAGTGCATTGCATCTACAATCTATTTAAAACATACATAGATTGACTTCCCATTAATTTCTAAGCATTTCATATAAAAACTGACATTTGCCCTTAATTATAACTAGATGTTCTTAAAGTTAGTTTGTATAATATGTCCCCTTTATACTTGCTTCCTTCTAAATTGCTTCTGTAAAAAAACCAAAAACCTTTGTACATTTTAGATCAGTTATTTTTTTCTTTCACACTTCCACATTCAAAAGACTTTGGGTCCATGTGAAAATAATGTAAAAAATTCTAATACCAGGTTTTACAAAGCTGGAACAGGCTCAATAAAAGTGTTGATGCTGAATACAATGAGTGTGTCGTTATTTGTTTTGTTTTTTTTAACCCTAACCCTATCACAGTTTTCTACATGAATAGAATGGATTTGTTTGTCTCAACTTTTCAAGGCAAAATCAACGTGTACAACATGCTGTCTCCATCTGATTAGAAGATATGCTATCTTTTGTGTAAAAAAGAGCCCTGTGAGTCACTATTTTACTCTTTGGACTGAGAATTTCTGCCCAGTGCTCTGAATGTCAAAGTGAAGACATTCAATGAGGCGCGTGTAAACGACGAAGTAACTATGACTGTCTCTCTTCAGGTAGCCTGCCTCGTCATCTAATTAGTGACGCGCATGAATGGATGAACGAGATTCCCACTGTCCTTATATACCCCCTTGCGAAACCACAGCCAAGGGAACGGGCTCGGCAGAATCAGCGGGGAAAGAAGAGCCTGTTGAGCTGAGTGTCGGTGGTCCTCCCCTCTCACTTTTCTGTCTGGGAAAGCTGATTTAAAGATTTGACAGATGTGAGAAAATACATGCGTGTGAAAATTAGTGAAGTGATCTGTTTTGATAGTGAGATTTATGTTTGTGGATTGAAATATAGGTCCCCCAGCTTTAACACGAATAACACTTCTTAACTTCAGTGTAGCAAATAGAAACTTCAACATTTATAAAAAAAGTTTATCAATTTCCAAATTTGGGCATAAAGGTTTGAGCATTTTGGAAAAATATGCAGATATGCACATTTCTTTTTAGTGTTTACTTGGTAATTTTGATCTACTGAAATATGCAACGTGATCTTATTTACATTGTAATGTGAGAATTTGAAATGGTTTAAGTATGGAATAAAAATAAAATTTTCTTTTAATTACACTGCGAGACATTATAACTGTAAGAGTTCTATGGTGGTTATAAATATACTAGTATATTAACAGGTGCCAACTAAGATAAGATCAGATTGACTTGATTTCACACAGGAGAAATTTACATGTCACATCTGGCAATCACTCAAGAAGAAAAAAAAATGTGCAAAGAAGGAATTGTGCAAACATATTAAATGCAGGATATATTATATACAATCAAAGTGGCAATTAAGAAACAGTGGCAATAGTAGTGCAGGGTTTTTTGTTTTTTCAGTCCGAGTGCAAATGACTTAAAGTGACTCATTGTACAGTCTGACAGCAGTGGGGATAAAGGCCAATAGATACGTTTGTTTGACCTTCAGATAACCAAATCTTAAAGTGGAAAATCACTGACTTCTGACTGGTGTAATATCAAGATCCCTTTAAATATAGTTGTACAAAAAGTCTTCATAAGAGATTGTAACATCTGAAATTATCACTATAAAATGCTCTCATAATATTCAACATTTTGATTTTTGTAGGTTTTATTGTATGCTTATTATTAGCACAAATAATTAAGCAAAAAAGCATTAATAATGTATAGGGGATATAAATAAGACAAGATAAAATAAGATAAGATGACTGACAGCGGTGAAGATAAAGGCCCTGCGGTAGTGCTCCTTTTTGCACTGAGGGTGTCTCATTCCACTGAGAGAGCTCCTCAGCTCCTCTACAGTCCTGTGCAGTGGGTGGAGGTGACTTTGACTAGCACCCTCCTGTCCCTCACCTCCTCCACAGAGTCCAGGGAGCAGCCCAGAGCAGAGCTGGCCCTCCTGAGTCCTGACCAGCTTGTTGACTCTACTCCTGTCCCGCTCTGTGCTGCCCGGGGCCCAGCACACGGCAGCGCAATGGCAGAGGCTCCCACAGAGTCATAAAAAGTCTGAGCAGAGGCCTGCTCACTCCGAAGGACCGCAGCCTCCTCAGAAGGTGGAGGCGACTTTGGCCCTTCTTGTACAGGGCATAAATAAAATATATTGTGGACACACGTAAAACTTAGCTTTAATTTCCAAAAGTTTATTGTTTCCATTGAATTTGGCGCGCTCGTGTGGACACAGATGGAACTGATGAAAAGACAACTCGTCGACAATTTAAGTCGTAAAAATGTATTGAATTATACTTAATCAAACCAAAAGGGCGATAGTAGCTCAGTTGGTAGAGCACTGGTGTTTGGACCTAATGGTCATGGGTTTAATCCCACCACGGCCTATGTCACCTGCTCCCACTGATGTCTGCTCTCGTTGTGTCCCCGGGTAAGACACTTAAACCCACATTGCCTGAAGCCCCCCCTGAAAGACCAAAGCCATGTCTTCGCTGACGGAGAAGCCATCATATACCCACCCCCTGCAGGAGGATCAGCGATGGACTGGTGCTAAGAGAGTTGGGTTGCAGCTCTGATTGTCACCCCCCCCCCCCCTCCAACCCAGAGATGGAAGGGGAAGACCATGACTTGACAAACCAAAAGGAAATGAAAGGGAATATTTAAACAAATTTGGATGCAGCCAATAATTCAATCGATTCAGATTAAATTTATTTGCCGTAAAACCACATTGGAATACATTTGCAAAGGTCCTAAGTGTGCACAAAACAAGTAGATAAACATTTTTAAAAAGTGCAGGAAACAATTGATACTGTGGAATTGATCAACAAGAACATTTTCAAAACAAATGCGAAAAACTGTTAGCAAAGCATTTGTCCTGCATTTCAACGTACAATATCTTCTGCCAGAGTAAAGAAGCTTGAACATGGCTGTTCCAGGGTTGCCAGTAGAGTCATTAATTATCTGAAGAGCTCGGTTTAACTTGCACTCTACAATCTGCACTTGGAACTTATCAATAACAACAGGCGTGTGTGAACTATTAAGGCTCAAAATGACAAATTGTTTTACAAATTTGCCGTGACAACTTCAAAAGCTAAAACAAGGCAAGTGTGGAAAATCAACCTCACAGAGACTTTACGCACCAGAGCCATTTGGAAGATTATTCTCAGTTTCTTTCAGTTTTTTCCCCCCAGGTTTTTTCAGACAGAACAAAGTCAGGATATATTTAGAGTCAAAGTTATGTCACACCTACACCACACATCGAAAGACATACGTGTCATATCTTGAGACATCGAAAGAACACAATGCGGATACACAATCGTAGCAGATACTCAATCGGGTCGATGTGACCTACGGAAGGCTTTTATAAGTACAGAAAGCTTCCTGGAGCCTAAATGAATAATAATATAAACAGCCTAAAAAGCGTATTCATGTTTTTTCTAGGTTTTGTGTTGGATCCTGGTGCAGACGGCTCTTCGGATGTTGCTTGTCTCTTACTGTCAGAGTTGCTGTTATCTGCGCTGCTCTTTCCTTTATAAATTTGTCCTTGTAAAACAAATATGGTTGAAAATGTTCATATTGCTTCACGTGGATGTTATACATGCTGTCTTCCATTATATTGTTATATATATATATATCCCTCTGGTCCCATGGGTACATTGCACTGTTCTTTCTTTAATTTTCTTCCCCTTTATTAGTCCATTTCTGGGTCGGGGGGTGGCAATGACAGCTGCATCCCAATGCTCCTATAGCACCAGTCCCTCGCTGATCCTCCTGCAGGTGGTGGGTCCACATGCTGCTCCGTCAGTGTCACAGCCTTGGTCTTTCAGCGGGGGCTTTGGTTAAGTGTCTTACCCAAGGGTACAACGACAGCAGACATCAGTGGGAGCAGTTTGAGTAGGTCTCGTGGGGGGTTCAAACCCATGACCTTCACGCCCAAAGGCCAATGCCATACCAACTGAGGGGATAGTGGCACACCCCCACCATTTTGGCCCTTTAATTTTGATCAATTTCTGGCTTCCCCGTGGTGAAAGGCTGATATGGCTCAGAATAACACTCTTGTTGCAAAAAACATGGTAGTCGCAGTGAAATGGAAATGTTCTGTCCTTATATATAGTATGGATAGAAAGAGGTGGGAGAAAAAGTGGATTCTGTTCAGAACCGCAATATTAAGCATTTCAATCAATTCAGTAGAGAAAAGTATTTGATACAATATTTGATTGAATAGCTATTTGTTTCACTTATATGTTTACTCTGGGGTTTCTGTTAATTTAAATTTGCGTATCGTATCCACAAGGAGGCGCTTGTTGCGTGCTTACTGATTTTTTCGTGCATTCGTTCAACAGCAAGTTCAAATGAAAAAAATGACTTTACACGAGGCTCCATTAGAGTATTCTGAGCTTAATGTTACTCTATTATGTCTGATTTTTGTTTCTCTATTGTATTTGAATAATATAGGCTATGACACGGAGTTAACCATTCACGTGAGAGGTCGCCTTCAGAGAATAATTATGTCTGTGAACTGAATGTTCCGGTATAACATTTTTCCTCTATACCCTCTAAGTTTTTGCACTTCAGTTAATGTGCATAATAAATGTGATATTTGATTTGAGCAGTCTTATTTTCCTCTTTTTTTAAAAATGAATAATATTCATGGTTGTTCTCTCAATAATAATTGTGTTTGTCTCAACAGTTGTGAGACAAACACAGACAACTCAGTTGTGAGTTGTGATTGACGCTGCCTGTGCCTATAGTTTCTAATATTTGTGGCATAGAGCAAAAAACAAGCATAAGAGTATAATACCAATTAGTTTGTCAAATTAGGAACTAAGTTGTCCATATTAATGGATGATGACTTTTTAAATGTTAAATCATATGTCTTCATGAAAAGGCTGTTGTGAAGTATTTGACACTATATTTTTATTTATTTTTCTGATGCATAAAACATATACTGTTAAACAGTGTGTATGGGACAAGCTCTTTCGAACTGCAAGACAAATACCCACGAGTTTACTAAAACCCAAACCAGTCACCCAGGAGGAGCTTGGAGTAGAGTCTCTGCAGGAGCCAGTTGTGGAGGTATAGAGAATATTGTTTTGGATGGCTGTCTGGGGGGTGTTCAAGGCATGTCGAATCCCAGGAGGAAGAACTGGCCTGGGAAAGTGTGTGTGGAGAGGGTAGTCTGAAGGTCTCTGCTTAGATGAGACTTGGACACGGAGAGGAAATAAATCGGCCATGTGTCTTTGGTTGTCCACAATAAAAAGCTGCTCTCAAATGTTCAGTTTTAGATTTTCTTTTAGAAATGGATTTTGCGTTCAATGTTCCACCTAACTCCATGGATGTTGAAATGTGGTGTTTCATACCTATTTTATTTGTATTAACATGTATTTCCTATAAACAATGGTCAATGTAACGTACTCTGTGCTCAAATAAAGACAAACAATTGTATGTATGCAAATGACACACAGGGGAAAGGCCTGTTATGTGCGTATGGAATGTTATAATATCTTAGTAATTCCCATCATAGCCAATAAAGCAAGAGACTGTTTTGAGGTTTACGATTCGAACGAAGCAAAACTGAAAGTATGTGTCTTCATCTCTGGCCTTCATTGAAAAAATAACACAAACACACACACACGCACACACCCACACACACACACACACACACACACACATACACGTTTTTGTTACCTGGTGGGTCCCTTTGACAGGGCCGTTCAGAATGGGACCCATAGACATAATCTTTTTTTACCAAGACTTTAAGTAATACAAAACAGTCAATAGAAACCAAACAACTATTTTAAAGGAATTTTATTTTAGATTTTGTTTTCGAATTGCAGTGATTCTATTTTTGACATAGAATTTAATGCCACTCCATGTCCGATGTCTAAGGTCATCTGGTGAGGCATTAATGCAGGCCAGGCAGTGAGACTTCCCAGGGACCTTTCCAGTCTGTATGAAAGGTGTCATGGTCTTCTCCACAGCCTTCACCTCAGATGCAGACCATGGCTTTCTTACACGTTCTAGGGAGAGAAATAAAAATATATTAGCAATATACACTCCCAGGGTGAGGACCAAGCAGCCTGGCTGTAATCCCCCACCTGGTACACTTACCAGAAGGGGCACTGCCACTACCATGGGGTGCATCTGGATGAATGGTTGAAGGTTCTCCGCTTGAAGTTTCTTTTAGCCCGTCCGTTTGTGAGAGGATCTCTACTGCTCTCCCTGTCGCACAGAAAATAAAAATACAAGTGGCCTTTAGGGGAAAAAAATCATACATATTTTAATAATATCAAGAATTACCTTCAGGCTCAATTTGTATCTGGTCGAGGCTCTTTCCTTCGAATTCCGTCACTCTTCCCTGCTCCATGGCCATCAACACTTTGCTGATTTTGGCCAGCTCCAGTGTCCCCTCTGGTAGTCTGTAATATTGCCTGTGGATGCGAATGTCATGGCCGAGGAAGTTGGCAAGTATGTCCATCTCATTCTCTTTCATATTGAGAACTGTAGACATAGTAGCTATGTGCTTTCTAAGTTTGGTTGAGGATAGCATCTCTGGATGCACCGCACCACATTCTTTGGCTACCTGGCGTAGGGAGTCTGATCCCCTGATGTGGGTGTCTGCGCCCGGGCGGGAAAAGAAGTATGGGTTATGGTCAGAGATGGAACAGGCCCTTCTGTTCTCCACCAGCACCTCCATCGAAGCAATCATTTCAGGAGTCAAAAGAACCGGCACTTTCCGACTTCTTTTCCCTTTAATTTCAATGCGTTGAAAATGCTGACACAGCTTTTTCTCAAGTTGGGACAGTCCCAGAGCAATGTCAGAATGGATCCCAGTCTTACTTCTTAAGGTAAAGGCTGTCAGTGGCATCTTTGAAACCTCACCTTCCCTTCTTCGATTGAAAATGATGACCTCACAAAGAGTCAAAACTGCCAGTTTAGACCAATGCTTAGACGTTGGCTCACTTATTAGGGTTTGCACATATTCAGGTCGACATACCTCAATATGTGCATGCATGGCTCTAACGTCCTCAGTCAGAGGGAGCAGGTCCGGAGTGTTCCACTTGGCTTGCCGGAGGGTCTGTAGGGCAGCAGAAGAAACGCAGACGTCCCACCTCTTCTCAAAAAGCAGCCGGCTTCGTTGGAGGTTTTTAATAAATAGTTCATCAACACAATGCTCCATTTTTGAGTCACATTCAAGAATATCTGCTAGCTTTCTGAGGCTATGGCCGAGTTTGAGGGCCAAGGATGGAGTCTTGTATTGATTTGTTTCCTCATCATATCCAGCCACAGACCTGACTGCATCAATCACATGGTTAAAGTTGGAAGGAATAAAGAAATCCTTAATTGTTTTCAGTTTCCCTGCGGTTTTTGCTTCGTTAATTAACCTACCGACTTCTCTCATTTTCTGCCTAATGTAATCATGCTTTGTCTTATCATGCCCGTGTTTTAAGTACAGGTGCTCTCCGAGTCTCAGAATCCCCTTTTCTGCTTTGACAACACCCGTGACCTCATCCTGATGCATTGCCGAAATTAAAGACCACAGCTTTTTGCTGATGCCCTCCGGTACAGGCTGGGCTAGGGAGCAGAGGGACTGGACCCTACTTCTACCTGGTTTAGCCTGGGCATCTTTCTGTGAAAGCCGGCACCTGGCCACATGCCTCCACAGCGACTTTCGCTTAAGCAATGCCCCACAGTCTATACAGTGCAAAAACTCACTGGATTTAACTGGGCAATTTGGCTGTTTAGCTGGGACTAAAGTTCCAATGCCGGCCTTTAAAACCTCAAAATTGTGCTCACGGTTTCCACTATTCCTGATCAAATCAAACTGAAGTTTACGTGCTTTAGATTTCACAGGTAGAGCCAATGCTCTGGCTGGCTACGTCACTTTCATTTCCATGTTTTCTAGTCAAATGACGGGACATTTTGTGGCAGGACATTGAACAGTAGAGGCAGAAGTGTCTCTTGCTGTATACTCGCCCCCCATTTTTCTTCTTTTGCAGCTGCATGATAACAATCTTATTTGCCTTTGGTTCGTCACTTTCCGAGTCTTGAAGAAAAGTGTTTTTGATTTTTCTTTTTCCATACTTTTTTACAGGTTTCTTCTTGACAGTTAAATCGTCAGAATCTGAGTCGACTTCATCAATTAGGGACTCTTGACTAAGCTGCACAAACAACAAATAATTTGTAATCATTCTATATAACAATTTGAAGTCATGACTTGTAGTCAGCACTTACCAGTGGTTTGTAAGCGTGCGCTTCAGTGTGCTCCTCCATGATTTCTTGCAGCCTAATGAACCACACACTTGCACCTTTTTCTAGCCTGACACCTGATTTCCTCTGTTGTGCTGCTCCATGATTGGCTCCAGCCTGCTGGACTGAAATTGCCCCAGTGTGCCCCTCCTTGATATCCCGCAACCCACCACCAGGGTTCCGACACATAACACACTTTTTTCAGGAAAGTAAACCTCCAGGGGTCCTTTCCATATTTTTACAGAGACTGCATAAGGACCGTTAGAAAAGCATTACCCATTGATTATTAAGCTTGGACCAGTGGGGTCCGGTGTTCGGGCCCCACCACGTAAAACCAGTCCCCATGACGTGAGTGGAATCTCAGGTTATGGAACCCACCAGGAGTTGAAAACAAGTGCACACACACACACACACACACACACACACACACACACTGCTCACAGCTCGTCTATAAAAAGCCCTCTGCTGCTCCGCCGCTGCTGGTGGTGGTGATAAAAATGGCCGTGCGCTGTCATCCCGAGTCTAAACGCCTCCTCTCCCCTCGCGTATCGCTGCGTGTGTGCGTCCAAATCCATCATCCCACCTCCACTCCCCGTGCGCCCGTGCGTGTCGCGATCACAACCCTCCCCGCGCGCGCATCCCGTCCCGAGGCACCATTTTTCTCCCTTCCTTTCCTTCCCTCGCTTCCTTCCCTCGTTTCCTCGCTTAATTTCCCACACCCACACCTCCTCCCCTCCCTATGCTCGCTCGTGCCAAACCCAGGTGATTATCCCTTTGCGCGCGCCTGCCCCCCCGCGCGTCTCCATCCCTCCTCCCTTATGCCTTTTACGCACTGTTTTTTTCCCCCCCACATCTCCTCCTTGCCTTGCTCCTCTGCTGCTTTTTTCCTTCCTTCCCCGCCAGCCATGATCCGTGGCGGGCTAATTCCCAGACGGTCTCCCCTCCTGTGTAGGTAAGTCGTATAACCAAACCAACGCCATACATTTAAGCTGCGAGCGCATGCAACGGGCACCATCTTTGTGTGTTTTTCTGTGGTATTTACGGACATTTTAACCACCCCCTCCCCTTGTTGCTTTGATTTTTTCGCACTTCCTCTTCAAGGCTGTGTCCTTTCTCGCTGCCTCGGGGTGAAAGGAAAAAGCTAAAGCAGCAGGAGGAGGCAGTGAAAACAGCGTGTCGCGTGCGGGGAGAAAAAAGCCCAGGCGCGTAATGTAATGCTGGCCCCTCGATCTCTTTGCGCGCCGGGCTGCTGACCTTCGCCAGCCCGCTTGACCAGACAGGGTAATTAGTTACGCCTCAAGGGAAAAGCGGCGGTTTAGGAGGCGAGGGAGGGAGGGAGGGAGGGAAGGAAAGGGAAGGAGGGAGGGGAGATCGGCTTGACACACATTTTGGAGAAAGCATAGGAGAAAGCGTTGGAGCACACACACAGGCGAGCTGCTGCTGCTGCTGCTGCTGCTTGGAACAGAAGATGGAGATATGGCGATCATCATGGACGCGTCGCGATTTGGCACAGGCTGGTGTGAAGCTGGTTAATTATGAAGAAAGGTGTGTCCTCGCCTGGAGTTATGCATATTGGCCCTCACACAACGATAGTATATTAAACAAAACATGGAATGAGCTTTTTGGTTAGATTGATAGCTTGGATTATTTTGAGCAGTTTTGAGAATATAAGAAGGGAGCCAATACGCGAAGCAAACAATGGACCTTTGTTTAGACGAATGTATTTAAAGGAGACATGTTGCGCAAAAATCGTTTTTTTAAGCATAATGAAAAACAGAAAGGAGTTTATTTTAGCTTTATTCACATATGTGGAACTTCTTGCACAAACACGTCTACCCGCCCCTTCTAGTTAAACATTCCCGTGTCAAGCCAAAGACGAATCTGCACACTGTGACATCACGTTCTGTCCCTTTTAAACAACATTATTTCCGCCTGTTTGATTATGTAAAAAATTAAAAGCAACATTTCCCTCTGGTGGTAGAAGTGGGGAATGGCATTCAGCTGTAGTCCTTTATACATAGTTAAACATATATTTTCTTAATACAGGATCAAAATAGTGTCATCTTTAAGGGCCACAAATAAAGCATCGTTTTTGCACCAAGGGTATCAATAACAAAAATCTTAAAGCCTTATTTACAAACAAATAGAAAATATTATGGAGGAATGTTCATTCATTAAGTTTCTATTCTATCTGACGTCTCAGTGTTCTGTGCTCAGTAAAGGTATATAGGTTTATCTCCTATACCCGCACATTCCTCTGCACTTTGATGATTTAAAACTCCGACTCCAGGTCTAACACCTCGGGTTAAAAATAGTGCCCGGCCGGACCAGGGCCTTTCTGAGTGGAGTTTGCATGTTCTCCCCGTGTCTGCGTAGGTTTCCTCCGGGTACTCCGGTTTCCCCTACCACTAAAAATATGTACAATAGGTCTGGCATGCGCCTCCTGTTCGGCGACCCCGCTCCCATCTCTGTGTGGAGTGAGAGGACAAGTGCCCAAAAAAAAAAAAACTACAAAAACAACAATTGTAAACCGCTTTGTGACTCTGGTCTGTGAAAGGCGGTATATAAATAAAGCTTACTTACTTACTTACTTACTTACTTAAACTAAGAATTGGGACTTTAACATTGTAAACAGGAAGTCAATGAACCTGTTTCTATTATTCAACTTTTTGACATGCAACATGTAACATGCAAGAAACAAATAATCTATGCAAAGTATGGTTTAATTCTAAATGTCTTTGGGAAATTTTTTTGTTGATGACATGGTTGATTTGAGATTCTTTATGTGGCGCTTTGACCCGGGAAAGGAAACGGGGAGTGTGGACAGAGGTGAAGATTTATGAGATGGAATCTCAATTCCCTTGGGGTCTAGACACTGATATCATGTTGCTGCTGAGGAGGAGAATGGGTATAAGGAGGAGGTTATAGTGATGATTGGAGATTAAATGTGTTTAAACTGCAGAAGTGCAGAAGTAGCGCCCCCTTGAGGAGGAGCAGGGTTCTGTACCAGTGACATGAATGATTTGACTTCAGAGATGTACTTTTTGAAACTAATCTTTTTGACTTATTAACCATGTTACACCTCTGTTCCCTATCTCCATCATCACTATGAATGTCCCCTCGCCCCTAATGTTTAAATGTTCCAATCTCAAACTGAACAAATTTAGTCGACTTTTTGTTAGAAGACACGGTTCTAATCAGAAATGTTTCAATAATGATATACATTATCATTTAAGATCCTGCAGCTTCAATGACAAGGTTCTTTTGAGTACAGCAACAACCTGTAGGCCCTTGTTTCTCCCCCCAAAAATACAAAATATAATATATATAATATCATCATCATGAGATGAAGACATCATTTTGTGATCTGATTTGCTCACAACATCTTACTTTTATTAAACAACATTTATTATTTATTAAACAAAAACAAAGCCAAACTTTAATTTAGTTGCTTATCGGGCAGACAGAACTGTAATTGGGAGTAAATACTCTACAACATAAAGCTTTTGTCATCAGGAGTTTGGAAACATTTCATGCTTTTGCAAAAAAGAAAATTTGCAGCACAAGAAAATACGTCTGGAAAATGTGACATTCTGAATCTGCGTACAACAACACGGTGAGGATGTACTTCAGTAACACACAGTGGGCGACAGGTACAACACGCTCAAAAATAACTCATGTTAGCGAAATTACTTCATCTTGGCATGGCACAACAAGCTGTGCTGTGATTGGCTCTTGTCCCGCTCATTCCGTCTGATTTCTGTCAGTGCTTGTTTTCCTTGTCTTTTGTTACCCAAAACACATTTCTTTTTTTGTCAACGCTTTAGTCATTAGTGAGTCATTTTTAGTTTGTTTTAGTCAAGTCTTTGTCCGCAAAAAGTCTTTGTTGAATATTTCCGTTATAGTTTTTGTCAATGACATGAACACTGATACTGATCCATGTGTGTTCTTTCTGACTTATATGGTTCCTTTTACATATGACTTAATACAAACCTTTCATTCCGTCTGATTTCCGTTAGTGCTCATTCTTGTCTTCAAAAACGCGGTTCCTTTCACTGATATGGTTTCAGCCCTGTATTTCAAATTAACACCAGTGGGGGCGGGTCCCGGCTCAAAAGTGGCCAAAATGATGCTGCCATGCTGACATGCTTGCAATACCATCCCGGGCCGATGGGGGTGGACCCGGAATAAGAATTAGCCAATGCTTACATATAGCATCTTCTTACCTCTCAAAAACGTTTTACAAAAGTTGGCTCTTGGCCCAAAGCTCCGTTCCACATGTGTGTCAATGCTGAGGGGAGTGAATTTTTTTGGACCACTCTAGTTTACTCGCTGTGAATATTTGAAGTCACTCATTTAAATGAATGGAGCTTGCGCAATGCGTTTTTTCACAATTTTCTCGTGGGCGGGACCACTCACGGCCATTTTGGATAATTTAATTAATAATTTAATTTAATAATTAAACGGCCGAGATAGGCTTGACTACGTCCCTTAATATTTACAGTCTATGATTAACACGTATGAACACACGGAACTGCTCGGCCCTGCAGCACCTACACTTCTGTGACTCTGTTGCAGGCTGTAGAGGCCTCCTGTCCGTCATGTCTTCGTGATGTCGGGGATGAGCAGTGGTGTATGTATGGACACTGACCTCTCCTCAATGCTGCAGAGAAGCTCCGCCCCCTCGCACCATCACCCCAATCACCATGGTTATGGGCCACAGGGACAGGTAAATAACAACATTCTATGAACGTCACCATTATTTTAAAAAAAGGGACATGGGAATTTCTTAAAGCTGGGGTACCTAAACATTCAAACCACAAAAAATAGAACTATGTTAAAGAATACGTGCAACTAGTTCCTTTCCTCAAAAGTTCTATCACTAGTTTTCGCATTTGTGTATTTTTGACATGTGTCATATTTTTACTTTCAGACAGAAGCTTGTGACTTCTAGGATTTTTTCCTACACAAAGGATTACATATTGTCTAATAAGACAGCATTTTGTGGTCTGACAAAAAGTTATCTACCCCAGCTTTAAATTATTGAAGCCTTTGACATTTTTGCAAGGTAAAAGAAGTATAATATGGTCAAAAGCTGTGAGATGGTATGTTATCTCCACTTTAAAGCAGGGGTGCCAAACTTTTTTCCTACATACTTTCTGGTTTTATAATCAGGTACCCTCTCTCTTTGTGTTTTGTTGCAGATGTCGAGTCTTGCTCCCATGCTGGATTACTCGGAGATGGACCGCTACAGATCGTCCATCGCAAACTTCTACAAAACCAACGTTAACATGAACATGAACAACTTCCCTCAGGCCAAGCTTGCTGCACGCCTTGCTGCCACGCCCATTTTCCCACCGCGGCTGGGTGCAATGGCAACGGGCCCCTGGGGCTGCCATGACAACATGAACCCGGCAGCCATGTTCTGGGGTCGACCGAAGCCCAACCACCACCACGGCCACCCGGGTCACATGGCCTCTGCGCACGTGCCCAGTGCGGCGATGCCACAGAACGCTTCAGGAAACGGCAACAGCCAATCAGGACGGGCCGACAAGAGCCCGCTTCCTGGTTCACAGACGCATCATCACATGGCGCCGGGTAACGGGAACTTTCTGCCTAATTACAGTGGTGCAGACTGTTTGAACAAGCAGGGACATGCCCACTCGGACATGATGGGCCTTTCAGATGGTAGCGGCTGCAACGGGGGCGGGGTTATGGGTGGGAGCTTTCTCGGGTCGCTCGGAATACCGCCTGGGGTCATTGTCATGGCGATGGGGTCGGCCGGGGGCGGGATCTCCTCGGAGGCAAGCAGCGCTTTCCAGATGACAGGCGGCCAGCGCGCGCTCACGGACTGTCAGCAGCACACTAACTCCTCCCCATGCCCCTCTTCCTCCTCCCCGTCGTCAGGGGTAACGACAGGGGGTGGGGCTACCTCCGCAGGGGGTGGGGCTTCGTCCGCTGCGGCAAAGAGGAAGAGGAAGCGTTGTGGCGTGTGCGGCCCGTGTCGACGCCTCATCAACTGCGGCGTCTGCTCCTCGTGTCGCAACAGGAAAACGGGGCATCAGATCTGCAAGTTCAGGAAGTGTGAGGAGCTGAAGAAGAAGCCCGGGACCGGAGGATCGCTGGAGGTAAGGCTCCGCAGGTCACGCAAAAAAATTCATTCTCAGGGGGAACCCAAATTGCAATTTAAACTCGTTTTGCCCTACATCCTTAGAGCCTATAGGGGGGATATGACCAGATAGCGCTTCAAGATTTTGCACACAGGATTTCTTTAAGAAAACAAATGCCCACATTGACTAACGTTGCATTTCTTTGACGACTTCTCTCTTATTGTTCAATCTATTGTTCAATTTTTTCCCCCAATTTTTCTTGCGTAAATGTAGTGTCTTGTCTACCCTCAAAGCGGTCCGGATCATTTACAGTTTTACATTTTAACATAGTTAGTTCCTTCCATAGTTAACACTGGCACTATATTTCCTAATTATGATTTTGACGGCCAGAGTTGAGCAGGCCTGCCGTTCACAGTTCATGTAATTTAAATAATGATCAAAAAATCCCTCTTGGTCCCACAATGAAAAATTACACTTTTTTACACTACAAGTTAGTGCTACGTTAGTAGTTTTATAAATTCATGATGATGCTACAAGCCAAATGGTCATGTCAAAGGTTTAGACACACTGGTGATTTTGAGGCTCGAACACAATCAGCATCGACCATGGCTGGAAAAACTTCTCATCAATCTCTGAAGCCAAGAAATCTGCCAGGGTACTGTTGCCACATGCCAGGGTATGAAAACGTTTGAGCACCACGGTGTATAATTCAGCTTTGTCTGGCGTCATAGTTTATGTCCTGGAGTGTGTGTGTGTGTGTGTGTGTGTGTGTGTGTGCTTGTGTGTGTATTCGGTTGTTGAACCAGCCTCTGTTAGGCCACATCCCTGTACGGTAGGAATTACTGTAGGTTTGTGCGCCTGTGCGTGTGTGTGCTCGCCTGACCGTTGAACCAGCCACTGTCAGGCTGCGTCCCCGTACTGTAGTTGCTCTGTGTTTGTGTGCATGCGTGTGTGTGTCCGTGTGTGTGTGCCCTTTTGTGCGCCTGGCTGCTGAACCAGCCGCTGTCAGACTGGAGCCGTGGGAGGCGTCATGCCCGACCAGAACCCGCTGTGTGGAGCGCAGCCAAGACTCATTCACAAATCTACTCACACACACACACACACCAACCCACATGCGCACACTCAAGCTGGCTTTTCTAACTGAAGTGAACGTAGTGAATTGGTCGTTTTTACATCCATAGCCAAATAAAGAAATATATTATAAGAAAATCTATCAGGACTCATCACTACCCGGTCATTTAGCAAAATGGGTAGACTTTTAAGAAATCTTCAGGAAACCTTGCAAATGGGACAAGGGGAAAAAACTAGGCCCAGGACTTTAACGCGTCAATTAAGATGAATTAATTACACAAAATTAGCGTGTTAAAAATATGTATGCAGTTTCATCGTATTTATTTCATCATAGTTTTTAAGCCAGTAAGATCCATGCTTCTTCAGTGATCATAGTTTGCACCTTTTGTTTGTTGTTGTCTTTGCACATATTGTGACGTGCGAAAATGTAAAACTCTGGTTATCTCTGTCTACACGCAAATGCATAAACAAATTTTTCTAAAATCTCTACTTTGCCCGGAGTTTTTTTATATATTAGTTTATGATGTGTTGTCATGTGGATGACAGGTGCAAACAAAGACAAATATTTGCGGTTTAGCAAATACCCGGCTACGTGTGGACAACAACAAACCACAGTGGCACAGTGAACATGAATCGCAATTATTGCGATTAATTATTACAAAGCCTCTAATTAATTACATTTTTTTTTAATCAAGTCCCAGCCCTAAAAAACCCTTTTGAAGGTGATCTGGATCATTGAACCATTTTGGGCTATTACACCTCCAGATGGGGCCTTTTTGTGTGGAGTTTGCATGTTCTCTCTTTGTCTGCTCCGGTTTCCTCTGGGTTCTCTGGCTTCCTCCAGGTGCTCCGGCTTCCCCTACCACTAAAACATGTACAATAGGTCTGAATGTAAAAATCATTTGTAAATGTATTAGCTTGTTAACATGCAAAGCTGCAAGGAGAGATAAAGGTGTACTATCTGCACTCACTCACATTACATTTTGTACTTAAATTATGACTTAAATAAACCATAAAAACATGGTTTCCGGGAATGCTTTCTTCCCAAAGTCATTTGTCCCCCACCGCCTCCTCTCCCTCAGCTCACTCCTCTGCTCTTTCCTGGACCAATCGCAGCCCTTGGCACTCTCCAGCGGTCCTTTTCAATAGTGTCAATAGGCCATAGACAGTTAATATTAACGAACGTAGTGACGCCTTGTTCCTCCGTTAAAATGTATGTGCCACACACATGGGAAGAATCAAAATGGTTTGTGCATGCATTAGCCGGCAAAAGCTCCATTCTTAAGTGCATTCAAATGTTCACAGCGGCTAAACTAGGCTTGTCCAAAAAAATACACCCCTCAGCATTGACTCGCATCTGTAACGTAGTGTTGAGCCAAGAGCCGACTTTTGGACTAAGTAAGTCATGTTTACTAGGCGCGAAAAGCAGTGACGTGACGTGCGGGGCCTCACCATGGAAAGAAAAAATAATAAAATGGAAACAATAATACACTATATCAAGTGATATGTGCTATTGTATTATTTCAAGGTAACTTTGCCTTATTTAATTTTTTCTTAGCTTGAAATTGCAGATTTTTGTCATATTCTTTTCATATTTGACAGAGCGGTGCTGTGAGGCGAGCCCATACCTTACTTTTGGAGAAGCCCGTGCGGCGCTATCAAACCGTTTTCTGTTTATCGCGGTTTACAAAGTTCAAACATATTTCATTTAAAATCAACATGTCTATGTCGAGGGGATGGGTCATAAGTTGTGTTTTTGACAACTAATATGGGTCTTTATAGTGCTCAATCACGGCTATTATTGTCACCAAGTGAGGCCAGCCTCAGGGTAGCCTCTGCGCATGTGAGCGCAGAATTCGGTTGCATCCGATTCCATCAGAAAGCTCCTTTCTTGTTCTTCATCTGCTAAGGGCAGCTACAGGTTTGGCTAACATACCTATAACACATTTTAAGATAATGTGAAATGCACTTAGGGTAACGTTATGCTTCCAATGATGATATGAATGGTAAGGAAGAGAGGTGAAGATTGAGAAGGTAGATTTTAGAAATCGGATGCACCCGAGAGTCTGCTGCAGCTAGCGAAACACAAGAGGAGTTGGGAGACACCCGTTTGTTTTTACTTTTTAAAACTCATTGAACTGAAGTCTGTGCAATTCATTTATAAGGTAAAGGTAAGGAACATAACACCCTTTGAAATGTGCTTTTTACAAACTTTTGCATTTTGTATGTGCAAACAATGCGGGCATGAAGTGTAATCTGCTGTAGCCAAACAAATTGTGAATAATCCGCTCTGTAGGTCCTGTTGATTATATATGATATATGTTCATCTGATTGGGATAAAGTCAGTGCCTCACCAATCACCAACCTCACCGCACGTCACTGCGGTAGAGTCGTTTTTGGTGTTGTAAGAATGCACTGGGTAATTTTGTTTGCGGGTACGCCACCACTGGCAAGGAGTCAGATTGCAAGCATGTCATCGCCAAGCCCCGGCGATCCAAGATATATTCTATTCAAATGAATGGCTTGTGCTCAGTAGCGCATGGGACTTCATGGAGACCGGGAGATTAGCTGAACTCGCCTATATTTGGGCATTGTCTGGTCCTCCTGGTTCTGCGCAGTGGATTAGCGCAAAACGTGCGTGTGTGGCTTTCATGCACGCGCACAGAGGGGCTCGGCTGCGCTATGACCAATCAGAGCTGATCATCAGAGCAGTGAAAGAGCGGAGCCAGAGCGGGAAGGCAAGGAGCAGAGTTTGTGGTAGTAAAGTGTGGATTTATTGAAAACCGAAGGATTTAAGAAGAAAAAAAGTTCAGGATGACAAGGGACACTAAAATCCCCACAAAATCCGATCTTTATGAAAGCTGTAGGTTCTCTGTCAGCTGAGGTCGTGCTGTTTTAATATGCATTGAGTTCTATGGGACTTTTTTCTAGGTAGCCCCTCGTGAATTTAGTCGGCAGTACCACGGGCGCCCCCTGTGGCCATAGGTGGGACAGCTTTAAGCTAGTAATACACTATCCAGTTATTATTATAGATCCATGGTCAGCGCATGTGCTCATGGACCATTTTGTAACGTCGGTTTGCACTGCCTTGTCGAGAGACACCTCGTTGTTTATGATCTAATGCAAACCTGTGCATGCACCTCCCAAGGCAGCCGAAGCAAACCAAGATGGCAGACTTTGAGTCCGTCAATTGCTTTAAAAGTTTAAATACGAACAAATTAAGACATGGATGTCACTTTTAATACAATTTGAGGCGAGATGGTGATGGTTCCATGTTGTGAACTCTAAAAATTACTCTTAAGATTACTCTAAAAATGTGCAAATGACAAGGGAGCAACTGTAACACCCTCAAAATCTGTGCTGGATCTTGAATTTATAATACCCCTTGTTTATAAATGATGAAACCTTGGTATGACTCGTGAAGCCTGCGCTGCTCTTTCCGCTGCTGTGGTCCTGAGCTTGACTTATCGCTGATCAATACGCCCTCGACAGCCGCTTTCGACCCGCGGGGGAAACTCCATTCATCTCCGGTGCTAACGGCAGCCGGAGCGAGACGGAGACACCAAATTAGCGCCTGTAATCGGCCTAAACGAGCCGTAATGAAGGCGCCGCGGATAAACTGGCACTGACGCCGCGCAGCAGACTGATCGCACGTTGGGCCAGGAGGGAGCGCGCCGTGATTAATTAAAGCTGGAGACGAGGGGGAAAGGGCTCAGCTGTGTGTATATCTGCCTTTGTGTGTGTGCTTGCACGTCTGGGGTTGTGCGCGCACGTGTAATTTTCCTAGTGTGTTTGTGTGTGTGAACACGTGTGGTTAGGATTCACAATGTCCTTAAACTGTAAAATGTTTATCCAGACAGTAGAGCTGCGAGATTGTGAAAACACAAAAAATAATTATGAAAATCTATTTTACAAGTTCCTCGCATGTACTTTTGGCCTCTGTAAAAGCTAACTTCTAAAAATGACTAAAAGAAGAACAAATGCCCACAAGAATTGCAAAGCGCTTTGTGACTCTGGTCTGTGAAAGGCGCTATATAAATAAAGATTACTTACTTACTTACTTACTGTTTGGTCCAGGGTCTGGGATTGTACGGACCAGGGTCTTTTCTAAAGTAGTATACTAGTATCTGAGCTCTGTGCCACAAGGTTCGGCTACGTTCGTTGTAGCCTCAGCTTACTACTGCTGTGCTTCCCCTTGGAGATTAAGTTCAAATTTTTTGTATTTACAGGTCATCACAATGACAATACATGTCATTAATCTCGCCTGAAATATTGCTGCAGGATTACTATTGCAACAACACATTATTAGTAGGGTAAACCTAATCTTTCTCACAATGGTCTTAACCCAGCTCACGTTCCCTATCTAGTAGTGGGTGAACAATCCAACGCTTGGTGAATTCTGCTTCACAATGATAGGAAGAGCCGACATTGAAGGATGCACCGATTATGAAATATTTGGCCAATACTGATGTTTAACAGAATAAATTGGCCAAAAATGGTGTTTTCTTTTTGTTATTTATATATGTATTTTTCTTGGCGGCTTCAGTTTTATGTTTTTCCTCATCTTGCATGCAATTGCTGTACATCGCCTCTTGCTTCTCAAATGTCCAATGAGTTTTGTTGTGTTAAATTATTTTCTAGCAGTCCCCCTCTTGAAATCACTGGAACACGTATTGCAAACTGCCTTACGCTGATCTTTTTCTGATACTGTAAAATATTGCCACACGACTGCTGCCATTTTTTTGGTTTCTTTTACTGAGGAAAATGGGCGGACGCCCTCTACTGTTCTCTTTGCACGAGCCTACCATTGCCGAAAGTCTTTGTCTAAACCAACATTTAGCCGATTCTTTGGTGCATCCCTAGTTGAAAGTATTCTGATCAATAATCAGTAATTATTTATCAGAACGATCATCTTGGACGTGTCTTCTGTTGATCCCTGGAGCTCCACTCTCCCCACTATAACATCCGCTTAATTCTTATTGAAAATATTTAACTAATTCAAACCATGGAAGGCTTACGCTGTATTGAAAATTGTTTTCCCTTGAAATAGGAGCTTTTCGCGGCTTGGTATAACTCTTATGTCTCCATGTCATCCGTGGCATCGGTGTGATTTAAAACAGATTGTTTTGCAGTATTCTTTGATCCAATCACAATCTGACTCGTGTCACAGTGAGGTGTATTAGGCAACTCAGAGACCATTGAAACAGCGGGCTTTTTCAACTCATAAACTCAGGAGTTTATTATTAGAAATTCCGTGATCATTCCCATTTTTCTGAGTGGGAAGTCAAAGATCCCAAGATAACATTAAAAGCGGCTTTAAAGCTCCTGTCTCAGTCAATCTTGTGATATCATTGTACCACTGTAAAATATTCAGCGGGAATATATACTTTAAAGTATTCCCCACTGAATTTGTTTTGTTAATTTTTGGGGAGCTTAGGGTTCAAGAAGTAAAATTTACCATTCAAAATCCCAGTAGGGGTTTTGAAAATTCCAAATATCAAGAGTTTGAAGACATGACGGGCTACCTGCACAATACTGTCCACAGTGCAGGGATTTCAGCTGAAATAAACATTGTTAACTTTTTAATTTGTTTCATAAATTGTGTACTTATATATTATATATAACAATTATTTTTGTGATAGGATTGGAAATTTTACATAAACCCGACCGTTTTGCAGCTCCACATGGACTTGAGGCTGATCGCATTTTTCACCATTTATGCTTGGTTCACAATATATTTTCTGATATTTTTTCACACTCTAAAATGACAATAATTATCATTATTAATGGCCAACAGTAATCAGTAATGCATAGTTTCTCCTTTGAACAGGAATCTTGTCTGTAATCAAATGGTCTAAAGCGTACCTGCTCAGTCTGAACTCTGCTGCAGTGTGCAGCATTGCAGCCTCTTGCCTCAGCTCCGTTTGAAGTCGACCTCAAACTCAAAAACAGAAGCATTGTTTTTCCGCCCGTCTCACAATTGCAACAATATTTTTCCCAAAGCTTCACCTGCATGGAAGACTGCGCAAGAGATGTATGATAAGAGTTTTTAACGAGTGTTCCTCATCACAAACATATACAGACTTGATTTTAGCTCCCTCCACGCTAATATCAGAGACTGGCTCAACTGTGTCTCTTCTGTCCAAATGCTTTATTTTCAAACATCATGCATTGAGCTGGTTTCTGTCTCTTAAAACAAACACAACACAATCAACTAGATTGTGTTGTGTTTGTTTAAGAACTCCTCAAGTCAAATTATAAATATTTACAACTCTGAGCATTCACTTATATTAGATTTAGATCTACAATCATTTCTCAGAAATAAAAGATAAACCTCAAAAATTTTAAATATATAAACAATTGAATGAAGTAGTTTGCATCTTTGGTAACTACATTTTTACAGTCAGACCAGAGTGAGACCAGAGAGATGAGAGAAAGACCAGAGAGAAACCAGAAAAAGGGAGGCCAGAGAGGCACCAAAGTGAGACCAGAGAGAGATCAGACCAGTGGGAAAACCTAAATAAGAATTAATCCTGGAACACTGTAGAAACAACTCTGATCAAACGTAAAGACACCATGTTCCCCACTCTTACAGACACAATGTCAAATATGCAATAATGAAAAACTTTTTTTAGACAGTGAGACTGAGAAATAGATCAAAATTTTTCAAAAACTGTTCCAAGAATCTTACAATTAAGACATACCTCCATCCATCCATTTTCTTCCGCTTCATCCATTGCCGGCTCACAGGGGCAGCAGTCTAAGCAGAGACGCCCAGACTTCCCTATCAACAAACACTTCCTCCAGCTCATCAGGGGGGACCCCAAGGCGTTCCCAGGCCAGCTGAGAGACATGGTCCCTCCAGCATGTCCTGGGTCTTCCCCAGGTTCTCCTCCCGGTGGGACATGCCCGGAACAGATGCCTTGAGGCACCCTGAACAGATGCCTGAGCCAATTGGTTCCTCTAGATGTGGGAAAGATGCGGCTCTACTCCGAGCTCCTCCCGTGTGCCTGAGCTCCTCACCCTATCTCTAAGGGAGCGCCAAGCCACTCTGCGGAGGAAGCTCATTTCGTCCGCTTGTATCCGCGATCTCGTCCTCTCTGTCATTACCCAAAGCTCATGACCATTATACAATTAGTTGTATTATATGGAGATGAAATCGACCGATGGACTGGTATATGCCTGACCAAGAGCTGATCAACTACAACCCTACTTTATGAATATTTTGACTTTCTAATCTGCCTTTGACAAACCTACAATTTTGTATCTATCTATCTAATCTTTTTAGATTGTGTTTTTGAGCTTTATGAAAATTGATGAATTTACATTGATGAAGTCCTTATCCCACACACACACACACACATAAATAGCTATTTAAAATGTCTAGGTCACATTACTGATCTGTGTCTTATGTCTCCACAGCGCCCCCCGTCTGTCCCGGCTGGAGAAGCTTTCAGATGGTTTTTCTAACTCCAAAAACACATGGGACAAATACACTGAAAACTGTGGTCAGTGCGGAGGTGACCGGAGGAGGCGGTCTGAGCTGGGGCAGTGCTGCTTTACGATCAAATGGTTTTAACTCAGATCTAATTTAACTTACATGGGGGCATGTTGACCTTCCTCAATGTACTTAAAGGACAGACCTGGAGGTGTTTTTAGATCCACCCATGCTAATACCAGGAACTTCTGGCACAAACATGTAATCATGCTATATACTAGTTTGGGCAATTTCTCAGGTGAAATTCTTTTCGAAAAGAAATAAGATTTCAACTCCTCCCTCTGGTGGTAGCATAGGGAGGCATATTTTATTTAACATTATAAAACTTTAATAGACTTATATTATCATTATCATTTTTAAAAGAAAAAAAAAACAGCAATATTTATTCTTAAAACAATAGAATAAACCCTTGATACAGTTTAGGAAGCTGCAGTTGACCTCGCGCCTGGACCGTCTCCTCTCGTGGGATTGTAAATGTCACTGAGAAGGACTACAAAGTGACCTCATCAAAAGTGGACGAGCTCTGAAGGACGGACTACAACTCCACCACGGTTTTGGGACTACGTTTTTACCACATCACTGTTGGCCGTCTTCTGTCTACCTCCTGGAGAAGTCTGGAATCGCTCTGCTTCTGAACTCGACTAGAAATTGCTTTTCACAGCTCTACGAATGAAACCGCCATTTTCATATGTCACAGAGAAGCACATTTCATTGCATTACTGTTGCCTTTTTGTGGATGTGATTGAAGTGACTGCATTTTTTTATTTACCAAATAATCCTGTGTAAACATTGAAAACCCATAAATTATGATTATTCATTTTGCCATTGGAATGAGTCCAAGCATTTGCTGTAGTAGCCCGGTTCTAAGGCTTAAAAGAGGGCTTCGCTGGCCTAAAAGAGAGTTCTATGTTTCAGATGACATCACAAGAGCCAAATGCCAATAGCTTGCTCAAATAGGTATAGTTAAAGCTGGGGCTTAGGGTTCACAACATAATGCTTCTCTAAGACTCTAAGTTAGGTGCCCCAGCTTTAAGTCCAGTAACTATAGAAATATCAGGCAAAATGCATGTTAATACATGTCCTATTGAAATGAATGAAAACTGGTTCTTGATTCCATCATCTCGTTCTAAAATAGACATTGATATAAATGGTAATGATAATTATAATGAGCTCCTTAAATGCTCACTATAAAGCAGGAAGAAGTATGTTTTGCCTTCTTGAACAATTAAAGAATTAACTATGCCAAATTATATTACAATAAATATTTGAATGACACAATTTTTGCAGAAATCGTTTGAGCACCAACATAAGCACTTAACTTATTTATTATGTTTGTATTTAATTGTGCGCTGGAGTTCAGAAGCAGACTGGTGAACGAAGCAGAAATCGGGTTAAATTACATTCCTAAAACTCACCTCTGATTTAAAAAAGTCAGTAGAATACACATTATATTTTGTTTCATATTTTTACGACCGTGAGACTGTTTCCATTTCTGATGCTTTAAGGTTTGCTTTGATACCTCTTCTTTTTTAAGCTCATTCTCTGTGGACCAAATGAAGTGTCCCACTCTTATGAACTACCTAAATGTCACTTTCCTGAATTATTATTATCATTAAAAAGTGCAGTAAACATCTTTACCACTATATGGTCTGACATGCTCTTTCTTTTTAACAATACTTTTTGAATGTTTTTGATTTGTGAATCATCAATCATCATTAATTATCAAACAATCATCTGGGAAAATCTAATTTCTTTCAAATTATGTTTCTTTCCCATTGAGTTGTATTACCACCTGCTGAAATACTGCAGTGAGAATCTAGAACCCATTCTCCCTTCTAGTGTGGGCCTCATACCTAGATGGTGAAGTTACAGATCACTTCTTTGTGTTGTCATGGTGCTAAAAATACAAACTCAATTGCGATATCCATCCATCCATCCATCCATCCATCCATCCATCCATCCATCCATCTCTGGGTCAGGGGGGTGGCAATCAGAGATGCCACCCAAGTCTCACAGCACCAGCCCCTCACTGACCCTCTGCAGGTGGGCCTTGATCTTTCAGTGGGGGCTTTTGGGCAAAGTGGGGTTAAGTGTCTTGCCCAAGGACACAACAACAGCAGTCATCGGTGGAGAAGGTGTAGAGGTGGGAATTGAACCCACAACCTTCAGGCATTAAGGTCAATGCTCTACCAACTGAGCTACTGTCACCCCAACAACAAGAAAAAAACATACGAATTTCAATACCCACATGATGATTTAAAAATTTATATTTATTTTTTGGGAAATGAGCTTTTCATAGTATAAGTTAAGATAAACACAATTAAAATGACGGTGCTTTTATTAGACCACAATGTGTATCTTTATACAGTTTGCGTGTGTATGTAAGAATGTATGTTGTGTGTGTGTGTGTGTGTGTGTGGGTGGGGGTGGGGGGTGTCTTTTATTGTATCACTTGTTGGTGAAAACTGGTGTAAAACATGTTTTGTGACCAGCATGCTGGACTGACTCCAGGAAGAATAGATGTACTTGTTACAACTAATGGAGATCAAATAAATACAAAATACAAATGTGTAAAATACCTGAGGAAGAGATCAAAATCATTCAAAAACTGCCCTAAGAATTGAACATTTTGCACAAAGCTCTACTTACTCAAATGAGTATGTTGTTTTCTATAGGCATGTACAAAAATAATCAGCTTAATTTTCATTTTCATTTTTAAAACATTCTTACTTCTGGATGTTGGTGTCCACTAAG
This sequence comes from Knipowitschia caucasica, assembly GCA_964034765.1. NCBI lineage: Eukaryota > Metazoa > Chordata > Actinopteri > Gobiiformes > Gobiidae > Knipowitschia > Knipowitschia caucasica. Next base: position 9,562,801 of record OZ035841.1, read on the forward strand.
GTGCATTTGAGCAACTAATGAAAATACTGGGAACACTACAGAACATATTTTGTGTTTGATGATTCTCAATATGCAATCATATTTTTATCATAATTCAAAACTTCAAAATGCCTTTCATGAAAAAATAACCGAACAAAAAGTCATATTTTGAAGCACTGACAGTACAGTTTAAATGACAACAAAATAAAAAATGCACATGCCTGGTACTAATTTGCTGTAAACAATTGCAAAAGACACTGCATGCAGATGTGTTTTGTCATCCTCCTCTCCTTCCAAATCCTCAATTGCACTTTCACTTCTACTTCCAGTTGCTAATTCTTGTTCTTCATTAGCTATGTCACTTTAGACTTTAGAAGACTTATTTTGAAAGTCAGAAGTTTGTTTTGACCCTTTCCTTTTGACCATTCCTATGGTGAAAAGCTGACACAGGTCCAAACAACACATTGAACCAGGTTGACACAGCCTTAAGAGTTACAATCAAGTCAGTGTTGAGGTTAGGCAAGGCAAGGCAAGGCAAGGCAAGTTTATTTGTATAGCACAATTCATACACAAGGCAACTCAAAGTGCTGAACAAAATAAGAAAGCATTAAAATAAATAAATAATCACAGTACATTAAAAAGAAAGATAAAAATATAAAATATACAATCCCTCAGTTGTATGCACAGCTAAACAGAACTGTTTTTAACCTGGTTTTAAACATTGTCAGAGAGGAGGCCTGTCTCACATCTTCAGGAAGATTGTTCCAGATTTTAGCAGCATGAATCTGAAAAGCAGCCTCCCCATGTTTAGTTCTGACTCTGGGCACTAACAGGAGTCCAGTCCCTGTGCTCCTCAGAGTCCGGGCTGGTTCATATGGGACTAACATGTCATGATGTCACTAATATATTTTGGTGCGAGGCCATGGAGAGACTTGTACACAAGCAGAGCTGTTTTAAAGTCTATTCTCTGAGCCACAGGAAGCCAGTGCAGAGACCTGAGAACTGGACTAATGTGGTTGTACTTCCTGGTTCTAGTCAGGACTCGAGCTGCTGCATTTTGAATGTACTGCAGCTGTTTTACAGCCTGTTTGGACAGACCTGTGAGCAGGCCATTGCAGTAATCTAACCTACTGGAGACAAATGCAAGGATAACAATCTCCAGGTCTGCTTTAGACACTATGTTTTTGATCCTGGCAATGTTTTTAGATGGTAAAAAGCTGCTGATGTTACTGATTTGATGTGGCTATTAAAATTTAAGTCTGAGTCCAGTATTACCCCTAGATTTCTGACCTTGTTTGAAGGTTTTAGGGAGAGGGACTGGAGGTGACAGATAACGCTCTCTCTTTGTTTCTGGGGACCAAAGACAATAATTTCAGTTTTGTCTGCGTTTAACTGAAGGAAGTTGTTTTGCATCCACTCACTGATCTGTTGGATACAGTGAAGGAGTGAGTCCACTGGTCCATGTTCTCCTGCAGTCAGTGAGACATAGATCTGAGTGTCGTCTGCATAGTTGTGATAGGATACTTTGTTTCTGCGTATTAACTGACCTAACGGCAGCATGTAGAGATTGAACAGAAGAGGTCCCAGGATCGACCCCTGTGGTACTCCACCTATACTCCAGGTTAACGGTATAGGTGATTGTATCTCTGCGAGAAAGTCCTGTGTTCAAATCCCAACCGGAACAAGGCCTTTAAGAAAGGATTCTGCATGTTTTCCCTGTGTCAGTGTTGGTGTTCTCCGAGTGCTCCGGTTTCCCTGACCTCTAAAAACATCTACAAACACTCCAATCCTTGAGGTCTGACCACTGGTCCTGACACAGGCCTTGGTTGCATTGCAGGTTGGGTCAAATCCAGAGGACACATTGCCATATGGGGATCAATAAAGTTTACTTTAACCATAACTTTCCAATCAGATGCCCAAGCCTCCTCCACTGACCCCTCAACTCAACTCAAAAACTGTATTGTCCCCCCATGTGGCAGGCACCTCAAATCTCAGATTGCATGGTGGTGCAGTAGTTTGCACTTGTGCTTCACAGCAAGTAGGTCGTGGTTCGATTCCTCTTTGTGTGGAGTTCGCATATTCTCCCTTTGTTTGTGAATGTTTCTTCTGGGTGCTCTGGTTTCCCCTACCACTAAAAACCTCTTCAATCGGAAGAAATGTTATCAGGGAATGTACGGGTGGTGATGTTCAGGGGCTTTGCTGCTCCAGGTGTTTGGCATCTTGCTTCCAGCATCATTATGTGTGGAAATGGAAAAACATTGTAAAGCTCCTTTGTGTGACCTTGGTCTGTGAAGTATGCTAGATTTTTGCTTAAAGATTACTTACTCACTCTAAGGGAGCACCCAGCCACTTGTTAGAAAAAATCGTTTAGAATGCTTGATCTTGTCCCAAAAGCTCTTGACCATAAATGAGGGTGGGAGCTTAGACTGAGCAGTAAATCCAGAGCTTTGAGTGCAGACGCTGCTCCCTCCTCTCCACAACAGTCTGATACAGTGACATCCCTCCCTTACTCTGATCCAGACCGGAGATACGTGAACTCCTCCACTTGAAGAAGGACATGGATCTTTGTTCAGTCCAGAACCACAGCCATGAATTTGGAGGGGCTGATTTTTATGCAGGTGCTTCACAATCGGCTGAATCTTTCTTTTAAAACACCAATTATTTTTCTGAATCTTTTTATTACTGCCACCTTTGATGTCTTTTTGGTTGCTATCCCAGGTCAGTGATGTATACTTCACTGGAGTCATTGTATTTTTCCCGAAATAAATCATTTAAAATAAATCAAAAAATTCAGTCCAAAAATCTGCCCTTTGTGTGTTATCCACGGAGCTTGCGTCACCTGTTTTTTTGTGGCTTAGTTGCTTGTTGTGCTCTGAAAATCTGGCAATCCCGGGACAGAGACAGAAAGAGGTATGAAGGAGCGGAGAGGATGCTGCTGATGCGGTGTCCTTGGCGACAGAGAACCCTGTTGCCTGGTAACAGATAACAATGAGCCTGAGTCTGAACATAAAGAAAACGCATCAACGTAGAGAGAGAGAGAGAGAGGATGTGGTGGGGGGAGAAAGAAAGAACGACGACATAGCTGCAATGTGGGCATGAAGCAACTGATGGAATGGTAAACTGTGTTATGAATAGACACAGTTTGGCTTTTTGTTTTTATTTGGTATTTTTATTTTATTCTGATAGATCAGTTGTGTGCTGTCACTAAAATCTTGGTATTTTGTCTGAGGATGAGGAAAATATTCCAATGTTTTTGCTATTTCTTGCATTGAATTTGCCATTACGACTGCATTTTCATCACACTAAGCAACAGGGGCTGATGTGTCAAAAAAACTCAACATTTAACCTGCCTTTTTACCAAGACGTGACCAAATATATCAGTAATTTAGACACAATAAAATCATGCAGCTTTCTAGCACAGTGTTCAGGTGAAGACTGTTATAAAACAACACACATGTCACACGAGTAACAATACTCATAATACTGCATAGTGACAGTCTGACGAGCGATCAAGGTGTGTTTGGGTGAGTGAAGCTCTTATAACGTCAGAATTTTGGCTGTTGCACGCGCTGCTCTTTCCTTTATAAGGTTGTCCTTGCAAAAATACTTTTTAAAATGTTATATTGTTCCTAGTGGACAGTGTTGGGCAAGTCACTTCAAAAACGTAATACATTATGTATTACTTTTTTTATTATATTTATTTTTATTTATTGTATTATTGTATTTTTTTTATTGTATGTATATTTTTGTTTTTCTTGCTTTTTTCTCCCTGAGATGTTGCTTCCGTACAGTGTGCAAAGTATTGCACTGGTCCAGACCGGAGCAGAGAGGATTCATGGTCCAAACCAAGCGGATCAGGTGAAAATCCACTGGAGGAATGCTGACTTTTTGAAAAAGGCTAATGAAGCATTTAGCATTTTACTTTGGACTAGAGCAGAGAAAATGGTCCAAACCAAGCGGCTACTCCATCTTTTGACCTGTCCTGCTCCACCCAGAGGCTACTCCACCTCTGCTGCTGTGACCCGTCCTGCTCCACCCAGAGGCTACTCCATCTATGCTGCTGCGACCCGTCCTTATCCACCCAGAGGCTACTCCATCTATGCTGCTGCGACCCGTCCTTATCCACCCAGAGGCTACTCCACCTCTGCTGCTCTGACCCGTCCTGATCCACCCATAGGCTACTCCATCACTGCTGCTGTGACCTTTTTTTAGAATGATCAATTTTCTTTTTTCTTTTTGCTACTACTGGACACCTGAATTTCTCCTTCGGGGATCAATAAAGTATCTATCTATCGAATTTTGTATTACACATAAATGCACATAAAGTGCACTTAACTGCTATGTTCCACATCTTTGTCTCCAACAAACTGGCCAAGCCCAGGCTCTTTTATAATTGTTGTCAGTCCATTGTCTATATCTCCTATCATTTGCACTTTGGGTCCTCCTTGTGTTTCAATGAATGGCAAAACCTCTGCGGGGATGAGTGAGCTGCATTGACGCTAATACCTAACCCATCTGTCTAAAAGTTTCTTTTCTAAATGCTAAGATAAAGTCACATACTTCATAAAAGCAGAATGCAATTTTTCACCTCCATCACTAGATCAGCGTTTTCACTCGTCCAGATCTTTAAATATTTTAAACTTGTCATGTTTTGCCACATTATTTCAAAGGTCAATGTAAATATTCTTAAGATTTAAGGAAAAAATTAAGAAAGAAAAATATATTTGTTCTTCAATGCTTCTCTCTATGATCAAGCCATTCTAGACCTCTGAGTCACCACAAGTTACTTCTCCAAAATTTATGTTTTGATAAGAGCAGAAAATTAACAATTATAAAACAGGTCCAAAAAGACAAACAGATTATCAAATGTTTGCAAACATAAATCAAATGAATGCAAAGTCAAAACCAGCCGAAAACAAAATTTATTCCATTAGTCAAAACAAATAAGCTTCTGCTATGGATGACTGCTGATACCGAAAATGCATTTGTAGTGCTATAGCTCTAAACAATAGAATTTATTATCTCTAAATCTCTGTTGATTGAACAAGGAGCAAGTTAAACATTGAGCTTGAACGTTGGCCCTCTTTATGCTGGCCTGGGGGCCCCTGGAGACCCCTCCCCTGCTTTTTGTCTTACCTATTTATTTACCAGATCTATCTGCTTACAAACCACCCTATCCAACCATGGGTTTCCAGAAAATAAAACATGGGGATTTTTGTAATAGTGATAAACAACTCAAAACATTATAATTACCTGCCCAAGGAGGTGTCCAGGGGGCATCTGAAACAAATGCCTCAGCCACCTCAACTGGTTTCTCTGGACATGGAGAAGCAGTGGCTGTACTCCAAGCTCCACCCGTGACCCTATCTCCAAGTGAGAGCCCAGCCACTCTGCGGAGGAAGCTCATTTGGAACTTTTGTGTCCATGATCTCATCTTTTCGGGCACTACCTAAAGCTTATGACCATTGCAAATAGTGGGAATGTAGATTGACTGGTAAATTGTGAGCTTTGTCTTTTGACTCACCTCCCTCTTCACCACAACGGTCTGATACAACAACCATATAACTGCACTGCACATGCTGTCCACCAATCTGTCTGTCAATCTCACGCTCCATCCTTCCTTCCGTCATGAACAAGACCTCGAGATACTTGAGGTTTAGGACCTTGCCACCCACCTGCCATCCCGTTCGCCACCCGCAGAAGGATCCATGGGGGTCGGGCGAAGTGAAGACTAGGCAGTTGAAGAAAATGACAGGGATGTTTTATTGTCGATGGTAGATAGCAAGAACAAAGATGTTACAGAATGCATGTGATATCATGCAGTATGGAGGAATGGAGACCGTCTAATCAGCCGCTGCCAACATGCCTTGTAGCTTGGCCTTCAGAAAACAAAAACATGCAGTGGAAAAGTACTGCCTTGTGCATATTGTTAGAATGGTGAGCTTCACTTTTACCACAGATACTTCAAAGTGTCATGAAACATCCAGACAGTGGCCAAAGGAAGAGACCTCAACGTCCACACACTCAGCATCTGGCTGTGGGGATGTGGATTGACAATTTAAGCATAACAAATGCTTTAAGCACAACAAATACAATTGAGGTAATAGTTTCTAGCTCTCAAAATAGTTTGGTTCGATCACAATAGTTTTCAGATGCATGTATTTTTGCTCTCAGTCACATCTTTACATCAACTTGCAGACAGAAAAGTTAAAAAGAGCGAACATCTCTCACTCAGCCAATCAGCTCGATTCAGTCAAAAAGTGACTGACAGAGCTCTTCATTATAACTAGCAAAAGATAACATGCTTCCTAGAATGAAGACCGCATGTTGTGGTCGGATTTGTTCACAGATTTTACTTTGACAAGACTCTTTCTATTGGGACAAATAACATGTAGTGTAAAGGTTTGATTTCTGTTTCTAGCTTTTACGTTGGTTATACGAATATATGGAAAGACAAAATAAACTTCATTTTAACCATCAGTTCTGGCTTCAACTATACACTCAACTGGACGCTACATGTAGTATTCATGAAAAATAAATTCATGTTTAGAGGGTTCTTTTAATAAGATACACAATGTAAAGAAGCTATAGTACTGCTTAATTACCCGACATGTTTCTAGAAGACAAAATTAACTTTTTACACTTAACCATCGACCATCAACAGGGATGAGAGGGCTTTAACCCTAGCTCAGACTTGGGACTCACTTCTCAAGAGACCACAACGCTGGCCCCATCCGGTTAATTCCCTGCACGGGCCTATTATCTGGGCCCGAGCCCAGCCCTGGCCCAAGGGGGTGGAGCGCCAGCCCGGCCCGGTCTGACAGGTTTTCAGAATTCTCAGGCCCAAACCCGTATCAAGCCCGACTTTTTATTTTATTTTTTAAACCTCCCATAACAATGTTCTAGCGTAGTATATAGTGCCGCACGCTGATGTGAGCACAGGCCCGGCTAGAAGGCGGAGTAGTAGTGTTGCACTTCATGGTAGTGTTGCAATGTGTTCTGTGTGTACGGCTAGAGTGAGCTGTATGATACCCAGATGCTGCAGTAAACTACAACACACTTGAAGGTAATGCTATGTGTCGTCAATGACAATACTATACAAAACAACAACTACTACAGCGTGATCGAACGCTAAATTTATTGGGTGCGTTCGTAAATGTAATCTGCTGCTCTGAAAATGAATAAATAAAAGTGCCCGAACCTGGCCCGTGTCCGAGGTAATTATACGGACCTAGAGCTCAAGTGCAGGGCTCTACATCCGGTATAGATAAGGGGTATGTCACAACATCACGTGTCACCAAATCACCAAATCATGTCAGGTCATTAAGCAGTACTAGCTTCTTTAAAATTTTCTCTAACTAAAATAACCTTCTAAGCGTGAAAACATAAGAAGACAAAATTATTGTTTTACAGTGTCTGTCTGTCGGTCTCTCTGTCTGTCTGTCTGTCTATCTATCTATCTATCTATCTTACCATCCATCCATCTATCTATTAATCCATCCGTCTCTATCCCGCTCCTCTCTCCTCCTCGCCTCCTCCCCTCCTCGTCACACCGGGAGCTTCTTAACAGCCGTTTAATGTTCGCCTGATGGTGTTAATTATCGCAGTGTCGCGGTCTCGCACCTCCCACGAGACTCATTATCCTGGCACGAGCTACGCGTGAGGCGAGACGAGGGAAGGAGGAGGAGGGAAGTCTATGAGGGAGGGAACACAGTTGGAGCTTTGGCTCTATCTAGCGGACATTTACAGATGGCACGCGTACATGCGTTCCAATATTCTTTTCAGTTGTTGCTCGTTGGTAATGATAATATATTGATTTGTTTAGATATCCATGTTACCAAATATAATCAACTTTGATTACACAACAATGCAATTACACAACAACGTGCCAAAAAAGTCAAATGATGTTAGATTTATGACGATATTTCAATTAATATCACAGTTTTTCTCACTCGCTTTGGTACATTTCTCCCATCATTCTTCACATTTGCACAACAGTTAGTGCATTTCTCAGAACAAGTAGTACAAACTTCAAAACCACTTTCACTTTCTCAAAATGAGAAGTTAATTCCAAAAAAGCAAGTCTTCATGTCAATGAAACTGTCTGTGTCATCAAAATAAAAGTCCCGACAGCATTGTTTAGCATCTGTCAAATGGCTTTTACTTTTACTTTTTCAATGCAAAAAAGGCAGATCTTGGTGACACTTGGTGAGCACTATACACGACCTGTACAGTCATTTGAAAACTAAAGTAATGGTACACATCGTTTACAATCATTTGTTTTTTTAAATTTTTATTCCAGACAAGATTTAGTTAGTTACTTTCGCTAGCTAGCGTTATGTAGCTTGATTACAGAAATTTAACGGAATAATATAGTGCGCTTAATTTGCTGTTTAAAAAGTATGTTGTACATGCGTTTACATTATTTTATATATGTGATCCAGTATATCGTGATAGCATCTGCGTTGGTGGTATAGTGGTTAGCATAGCTGCCTTCCAAGCAGTTGACCCGGGTTCGATTCCCGGCCAACGCAGTCTTTTTAAGGATTTTGATCACGTGTTTAAAGCTACATAACTACATACTTTACTTTATTTTAGCAATATAAAACCACACAAATTTGCAATCGTAGTAGAAAATATAAATAATAAAAACAAAGGAAAAGAAATAAAATAGATTAGGGTGGTTGATGATGTGAGTTGGAGAAAGCCAGGTTTGGGATTTTCCTAGTTGTATGTAGCAGCCTTTGGTATCTTTTATAGCAAAACATACTCTCAACAGGAGCACTACCGATGCAAGTTAAAGGCCGAAATTGTGTTGTTCTGAAACGTGTGGTCAAAAGTTCTCCGAATCCGATACGACGCAGTTAGGGTGGAGTGAATTTAATGTCAGCTCTAAAAAATAGTGCACATAAACACAAGAAGATAAAGTGGGAAAGTACAGTTGAATAAATGAGTGAATGGACAAAAGTGCAAAAGAAAATCACTTAAAATAAAAATATGGAGTTTTAATGTTTGTCTGTTTGGGTGGTCTCCCTCCAAACAATAAAACGTCCAAAGAAAGGGAAAATACTCCAGCAAAGGTTAGGACAACATCTGAAGATAGTGTAAAAGAAGGGTGAAATGAGGCTAAATTTGACTACCAGGACAAAAGCAATCATATAGACTCCATATTAAGAAATAAACAATAACTAATCGTTGTTGTTGTGCTTTTTGAACACTCATGGCATTATTTTGTAAGAGGTGGAATCTATCGCTTGAGGCCCTCCGCTACCCTGAGGTACATTGACTAGTGCCAGAATCTGAATGTGGTTGAAGTGTCTTGCCTAACAGACACAAAGACTGTCACATTTTACGGCCTCATTTTTCAAACTTCACTGTTAAATTAATAAACAACAGGACAGGTCACAGCAGCAGGTCTCTGCCACAGTGACCTGTCCTGCTCCACCCAGAGGCTACTCCACATCTGCTGCTGTGACCTGAAGGGCTATTAGTGACTATTACTATTGTTACTTGTTAGGTTTTTAGAATTATCAATTTTATGTTTTTATTTTGCTGGTACTGGACACCTGAATTTCTCCTAAATTGATAATAATAATAATGATAATAATTATTATTATAATGATAATAATAGTCTGAATGATGAATCTAGTTCGACCAACAACCACCTGACTCAAACTTGGCAGTATTGGTGAAATGTCTTGGTCTCCCATCACAGACCAGTTCCTACTCCACTCAGGTTCTGAGATCTGTCAGCATACATAAAGGGGTCACATATTACTTGTTGAGGTGCACTATGTTATCTAGCCCGTCTTTACTTCTGGCCAAATTTTGGGCAGTCCAAACAAAAGTGAAATAATTTTGTTCAGAAAAAAAAGCAACAGAAATGAATATCCAATCATACATAAAATAATTTACTATACACCTCTATATTGTAGAAAGGTTAAAAAGATGCAAAAGATGAAACACTCTCCACAAACACCAAGAAAATACTGGAAATGTTCATGTTCTCCACTCCTTCTCTTCTGTAAATGTTTTTGTTGCATGTTGTTTTATTATTTTGTAACTGAATTTTCTGTGTTTTTAAATAATTTAATTTAAATTAAATTGTAACTATGTAAAAACTCGCCTGGCTGTCTTCGAGAGGGCGACATCCCAATATGCCCCCCAGAGAAAATAAATAGCCCACTCCTGCTTTAATCCCATATAGTTTGCATGTGGAGCCATATTTTAATTCGTGAATGGATCGATGAAACGTCCTAAGGCCCAGATACTGCGACACATTGATTTAACCTGAGTCAAAATCTGCTGTAGTATTATATTAAGATTATATAAGCGCTCCACATTCAACCTGTCAAAGATCGGTTTCTCAAAGAAAATGCTCTGGGGGGATTGGATTGAAGAGTCCTACAAAACCGACAGCATTCTGCCTCCTCTACTTTCAGATGCCTCAGAATACAACACTGCCTTCTGCTGATTTGGGGAGTTTGTGGGAAACTGACCCAGTTGCTTTTAATGAGGACCGAGGTTTTTTAAAATGGATTTTTTCTTAAGTATGAGTTAATTTGCCTTTTCTGAAACTTGACAAATATATTTAATGTCCAATGCCAAAAATAAGACCCCATTTGCTGTTGGAGTTATCTTAAAGGATAAAAATGTATTTCTTGAACCTAACTTCTTTGTTTTCAAACCTGCATTATGACAAATCCTCAATGACGTCATGTGCAGAGTTCTTTTCTGCTTTTTAAAACAAAAAGTATTGCCTCAAGTTTGTGAAAATGTCTTGGTGAAATATATATATAGATATATTCTTTTTAACTGCTAGGCTGTATTTTCTACAAGCAATGTTTGATGCTGATAAACACATTTTTGAGCCGGAAAAACATAGAAATATTGAAAATCTGAGTAAATCCATTGCAATTAAAAACAAATCTAAATTCTTCAATAAATAGGTAACTTGAATATTAAATGATTAATCATAAAATAAGATAAGATAAGATTGCTTTATTTATCTCACAGAGGAGAAATTTACATATATATATATATATAAATATCATAATCATCTAGCCTGGCCTTAGCCATCCGTAAACTCTGGTCAATTATTATTTCCCTACATGTACGTCTGGGTCTGATCTTAGTGGCTGCAGTTCCTTCGATTGTATCCCATCCAACCATTCAGCGAGCGCGGGAGGCGGGTGTTGTAGGTAGTCAAGGGTTTGCGCCGCGTTAGCTCATAGTAGTTTGATCCATGGAACATACTTGTAAACAGCCAAGAGTGTTTCCTCTTTTTAAAATAATGGAAGTGAGCCCGTAGACAGTAGAAACTGCTACACGGGGAAACTAAGGCTGCACCTGATAGACCGAAATACTGTGTAATGCTACCAACAATAACGCTGTCCTTGGTTGCTGTAAATGTTCAACATGTGATGGTTTTCCTTTACACAAACAAACACACAGGTCCACTGGTCATACTAATCCCGTGCGTCTGGGGCTGAAGTAAACAAACTTGTTTCACTTCCGGGTAATCGATTTACGCCGAAATGTATTAGACACATTATAAAAAAGGTTGATTATTGCATTTTCTAGTTCCCAAATCTGACTATTATAATATACATGTCTTATAAACAATGGAAAAAACCAAAATGGTCGCTTTTGTATATTGCTGTGTGCCTGAAAGTGCAACATAGCCTTTTTTGATTTTCCATTTCCCTTCAAAAATGGAAAATGTAAAAAAAAAAATTCTGGTCGTAAAGTCACGCCACCTTTAAGAAAACGTTGACATGTAAAAAGAACCAAAATTAACAATGTGCCTAATTTGTCCCACAAGTCAATGTTGCAAAACTTGACACGTCGTGCTGAATACTTTCACTTGTCTGAGGATAAGGTGTCACTGTGGTTTTTGTTTGTAAACTGCTGGTTCACAGCGCTGCAGGGCTTGGACAAAGAGGGACGAGACCAAGTCCTCAGGTCTAAGTGACTTTAATAGTATAACTTTCACACACGACCAGCGGCCAATGACATAATCAAGCAACCAGGAAGTGAAACCGTATCCAAAATGGCGGATGCCGGTGATTGTATGACACAGTGCGACACATGACACATGACAGAGTTCTAATTTTGAAGAAATATTATGCATTATAAAAGTACCTTGAACATGATAAGGGAATTATTAAAGGTTTTAGAAATTTGACATAATATATTTAGTAGAAAGTATAAGGATAAGCAAAAAATATCTCAACGTGTAGCAGAAAAATAAACCGTATGACTGTGAGTATTTATATTTATACTCCTTTTATTACACACATTAAAATCTTAAAGCACACCAGTTCATGCATGTATGTAAGTCGCTTAAAAAGTCCTATTATGAATATAATGCTTATTATGATGATTATTAGTCTGTTGTTAGCATTCCATTTGTTCTAATTTCATTTTGTACTAAGGTCTGGATTTGCTCCATTGAGCTCCATCAACAGGTGGGAGGGGTTAAGTAATGTGTACAAAGGAGTGAGGCATTTAGCATTTAGCCTGCCATCTCCTATGCCACTAACGGAGCCGTGAGGAGTAGAGCCACAACATTTTTGCCAGCAATGAAATCTGCTAAACATTCCTCTTTCTCAGGCTTCAATTTCTTGATATTTGGGGCCCAAACGAGAAATAATTACTTTTCTACTGAATTCGCCGCCATTGCCAAACTACTATACTACTGGATAGGGTATTACTAGCTTATAGCTGTCCCACCCATGAGCACAGGGGGCGCCTGCAGACTAAATTCACGCGAGCTACCCAGAAAATAGTCCCACAGATCTCAATGTAAATTAAAACAGCTCGTCCTCATCTGACAGACAACCTACAGCCTTCGTAAAGATCGGATTTATTGGGGATTTTAGTGTCCCTTGTCATCCTGAACTTTTTTTCTTCTTAAATCCTTTGGTTTTCTTTAAATCCACACTTTACTGCCACAAACTCTGTTTGTTTCCTTCCCGCTCTGACTCCCCTCTACCACTGCTCTGATCAGCAGCTCTGATTGGTCAAAGCACGGCCGAGCCTCTCTGTGCACGTGCACACTCTAACATACAATTTGTGCTACATGCAAAACAGCAATCTAATTAAACTTAGCTTGGCTCCCACACTCCTATGTGTTCATTTGCAGATAACATGTATCTAATCGAAGCAAAGTAAAACTTTCACTGACAGAACCTTTTAACTTATATAAATATATCCATTGCAACGGAGAGACATAAGCAATGAGAGATTCCAATTTCATTGAAGAAAAAACAGAGTTCATTTGCGCATGCGCAGACCAACTGACAGAGCACACAAATCGTCCGAACACCGGATGTGTCATGTGACTGTTGAATTTAAATGAAAAACAATATGACATTGATAATCGGTGACTGAAATTTGCAGACAAAATTATTCAAGATGTTGAAAAATTCAAATAGATTAATTCAGGTCTGAATTTTAGGATTGAAAATAAACATATTGAATATTTTGAAGGTGAATAGGTAATTTTGACATTTTAATTACATTGAATTTTGTAAACTGAATTTTTAATGACTGAAATGCAAAGATAAAACAGCTCATTTAAAATTCAAAATCTGATGACACAAAAAAGCTTCCATAGATCCATGTATACTGATGATTGATGTAAGTTGTGGGCATTTTCCAGCCCACTCCGCACAGTGATGCGTGGTATTAGGCTGCGGCTACATACTGTACATGACCTAAGGCTGCGGTCACATGCACAGCCTAAAGCCCGGTTAAAATGGGCCTGGGCCACTTCGCGATTAGATCCGGGCTTTAAGCCTAGCGTACATCGGACTGGCAACTGATTATATCCGTCGCATATGAGCTGCCCCGCACACATCGACAATCTGACGAAAACGGGCAACTCCCAGTAGCAGACCAGTCTCGGGAATAACAGCGCGTACATCGACAGCAACTGGCCTCAACTACAGTGTGTTTTCGGACATAAACTGTTGCGGGCTCGCAATACACGCAATACACACACGTTGTCGGAGCGGCGCATGGAGCGCTCACATCGGGTCATATCTCTGAAACTGAGGACAACTAGTTGCCGAAAAGTAGAACACGGGCAACTGACTGAAACTGGGGACCGACTATTTATCTCCAGTTGTAAGAGCGCTCACATCGACCGATTTCGGCAACTGATCGTCTCCCACCATCTCCCACCAGACTTTATTTTATTGCCAGAACACACCAACACACACTTGTATCCTACCTGGCTCCGGTCGCTCCGCTCGTACGCCACACTTTTCATTCTTTCATTCTCATTCATTAATTTCATACCATTTCTCAGCGCTTACGCTCGTTGCTAAAAAGGCCCGCCCGCACATACACACACACACATACTCACACACGCACCAGTGTCCCACTGGGTTGCTGCACTTTGGGGAAAGACACATCTCACATTCTAACACGTTGCTTTGATGCTAACAACGCGATCCATGCTCGAGCTGTTAGCGCATAGACATAGCAGAATGTAAACAGGAAGAGAAACGGAAACTTAACTCACACAACGAGGTAGTCGCTGGAGTTAGTATTAGCGCCACCAGCTGGACCCAGCATTGTACTACAGCACATGCAGTTGCTATGGCACGGTTGAGAAAACTAGCTCTTGTAACCGCAGGCCGTCTTCACACCCCCGTGGCGAGGGTTAGATTGAGCTCTTTATGTTGTTGAAAAGAGTCTCCACTGCTGATGGACTTCTAATAATAGATTTGTTGTGGTCTCTTTGCAATCAACGTAATTTGCAACAACACTGATCCTTATGGCCAAACTCAAAATCTGTGTCTTTACTTTATCATGGATACAATCTTTCTTATCTGTAAAGGGATGAGATGGCTGAAGAGTGCTAATCTGTCCCTGGGCAAGATCCTCCCCCTCATTGCCCATTACTATTACTATTCCTGTTACTACTACTGCGTTATGCCAGTACTCTACATTAAAAAGATGTACAATACAATAGCCAAAAATCCTCCAGCTTTGATCCTGGAGATGGGTCCCTGCAGCGCCAACTGCTCTTGAGAGGCCATAGTGGCAGTGAAGGATGGGTCAGATGCAGAAGACAAAATTCTATGGGGACAGTAAAGTACAACTTAACATCCTGAGTCACAGGTTATCAAACATGTAACATTTATGTACTGTACATAGCGTGAAAGTTAATGCCTGGTAATTGCAAGGTTCTATTTTCAACTCCATAAGGGTGAAAATTAAAACAATGCGAAACTATGACAGACCCATTACATGCAAAGTGAGATATATCAAGCCTTGGCTTTGTTTATAATGTTGATATTCGGCTCACAGCTTGTAAAAACACAAAATAAAAGATTCTTGAAAATTAGTGTATTTTGAAAACGGACTGTAAGCCATAACCCATATAATCAACATTATATCAAACAAAGGCTTGAATATGTCACAATACATGTAATGAGTCTATACCATGTACTGGTTTTACATTTGTTAGATGAATTATAGTAAATAAATGACCTTTGGAACGATAAGTTTCACCTGTTTGTCAACGTGTGAGTGCGAGATTGGTATAATTTGGCTTGCGACAGATTGATGGTTCCTGGGGGAATTCTGTCATCATCGCTGGTGTCTAAACCATTAATCACCCAAAACGGCCCCGAAAGACTTGTCCCCCAAACAAAGTTACTCTAAATGGCGTTTTTGTGTGTTGAAAAATAAATGTATTGCTAGTATTGTTTCCATTGGAGCCCACAGAAGCGCGTATCGGTCCCATAAGCAGGTGTGAATGGCTCGCGGGAGGGGGTTGAGGGGAGGGGGGGGTGTAAGTGGGGGGGGTATCGATCGTGCGCGAGGACAGGTGAGCGGCCCGGTTGGCCTCCGCGGGCAACAGGGCGTCTCTTTCATCTACAGTTGTAATCTACTCAATCTACTGTATGCCACTAGTTCACGAATGAGCCCAGAGCGAACTAGCAGCAGCCGCAGCAGCTCAAGACCAAAAAATAACGCAACCCAACTGAGGATTTCCGTTTTTTTCGTTGGTAAGGGGTTTTACCGCAGCCGAACACGGACCCCCTCCCAGACATAGGTAAGTGAAGCTATACGCAACCAGCAGACGCTAGTAAACATAATTTGAACATAATTTATTACAGAATTCGCTGTTTTTCTTACACAATCTGGGTTACACCACACCTTTCGTTCACTACAGGCTATAACTGTTCTATGACACACTATCGGCATTTGTTGTTCTGTTTTATTGCTTCTTCAATTTACATTACATTTATCTGATCTCGTTTTCAACATGGTCCGATGAGAACATAAATCCTGAACATGCACACTCATGAATAACATTTATACAACTGCCATTGTTTGATTTATATATATATATATATATATATATATATATATATATATATATATATATATATATATATATATATATATATATATAAAGAAAATACAATTTATCTCTGTAATTCCACTTAAAATGCAAAACTAATGTGAAATGTTGAAACTTTAGACATATATTTATATTTGCTATGACAAAAGTAATGTAACTCAGTTACTTTCTAGAGGTTGTAACCAAGCAGTGTAAATTATAAAATTTGTCACACACAAAAAATACGTTTTCTATCTTGTTACTTTTTCTGAGGAACATTCCAAGAAATGTTTATCTTATATTTCATTCTAAATACTTCACCTCTTAACTCTTGCATGCATACATGCATACCGAGGGCTGATTGGATGCTGCATTGTAGTGTGAAAACTGCTCTGAATGAGACAGGTGACACAAGTTATGCTTTTCCACTGTTACAATATATGGTTTAATGCAATACAAATCTTGTCAGACCATCCTCCTGTTTTGAGATGAACCAATTGCAATAGTACTTTTTTCACTATAGATCAGTGTTTAGAACAACATACTGAAGTCCCAAGAAATCCTGGTTGGGAAAATAGGTTTAATTTTGATCAAATCAATATCATAGATTGTAAATAAATGGACAGTGCTAATCTGCAAGCTCAGAAGTGACTCCCACTGTTGCTTAGCAACCATTTGTTACACTCATTTTTTTTTCAATCATTTTGGGCTTACAAACTGCGTTTTAGCACTCTCTCTCTCCTGGTGTTTATGTTTTGATATCGACTTTGTAATACCAGATATGAGCCATACAAGGTCTGTCCAATCAGATCCAGGGAAAACTCTAGCTTGTTGCAATCATCTTAGTGACATATCTGCCCCTGTTACGGCACAAAGCAAACCCCATTAGAACAAATGCTAGCTTATGTTAAAATCTGCTTCTTCTTTATTCAGCACATACTATGGTGACATCAGCACTCTGTCAGTTCAGTCCTAATATACTGTCTTGGTTCCAATAAAGCCAGAAATATACTGGAAATATCCATGTATTACAAGTTTCTTTGAAAATGTATTTGAATATGCAAATTAGATAACACAAAATACATTTCTCATATGTACTGTATGCAATAAAAGCAACTTTTCATGTCTACTTTCAACATGTTATACAGTTTTGCTTTCATACAGTTTGCATTGTGATGGAAGTACAGACCATATAGATTGATTTCTCTTTCATCTTCATAATACAATTCTTGTATGTTTCCAGTCATGTTGCTGCAGATGACTGTGTCGCTCCTGCTCCTCTCCTTTGCCTCTCTTCTTGTTGCGTCCCGGGTCAAACTCAACTCCATCCGCACCGTGATCCTCCGCAACAGCCACATCCTGCCAGCCAACCGCAGCATGTGGGAGCCCGGGCTGGACTTCAGCGTAAGAATGATCCCATTCACTAATTCAGCATGCGTTAATGATCCACTACCACTGTAGTAATTAACAGTTCAAATTCATATGTAATATCTCAAGAGTTGCAAAAGACACAGACATTTTCACACATTGCAATCAGGATAGTACAGACACGTATTTACATGCCACTTGGAACTGTCCCCCGGTACAAGCACTCTGGATTGCAATAACACAAGGGCGTAGGTTTGCGTGGGGACCATGGGGACATGTCCCCACCAATATTTGGTGAGGACTAAAAAGTTCCCACCAAAATGACATGATGTCCCGTGACCCGGACAGTCCGGGACACATATCTTCCGTTTGTGCATACGTCGCGCCTCCTCCTCGCCTCCAGAGCAACAGCAGCAGCAGCAGCACGTGACCCGTTCCGTTCTCTGCAGTGATTGGCTGTCTTCTTCAGCGCCAAACTGAAGCACTGAGCGACTGTTTAATTTTTAAAAGTTAGCCAGCGTGAAGCAAGTGTTTTTTTTCGTTCCCTGAGCGTTGTAGCACGTGAGTAATCAGAGGAAAGTACTGTAGATCTATTACCATTCAAAGTACTTACGTTATTTCTAATCTGTCAGCGCACTGTTTAATGTTTCGAGGAGCTCACACGGCATACAGAGACAGAACAGAACTGGCTCCAATAAAGAAACAGGTTGGTTGAAAGGCTGAAAAAATACTTATTGTGCTCTTACTATCCAAAATGTATAAGTGGGTGTGTTGTGTGAATCAGGATAAACTAGGGATGAAAAAATTCCACGGATCCACGATTTACAACCTTTATCTGCTGATAATGTGATTTCTGTGAAATGTGTGACAGCGGGCACTTGCTGTTATTTGCTCTAAGCACATTCAAGCGATGCACTCGAATGTGCACGTCCTGGTGCAGCTGCTGCCGCTTTGTAATGACAGCCGCGGCGCTCAGTGAAAGCACAGCTCTAACATGGTACCGAGCTCGGACCATATGCAGACAGAACCATGTCTCTCGGACCATCATATCTCCCCCGTTTCTCCCCTGTGTCTCTGACATGTCTCTCCCCTGACTCTTCCCAAAGCGCAACCAGCGCTCCCGAAATTAAAGCTCGGATACCTAAATTTTCCATTGCGTTAACGATGCATGCTGGTTGTGCGCAAAACACACCACAACAGGTCATTTAAGTTTTTATTTTGCATACTTGAGAGCCCTGTGAGTCATTACTTGCCTTTTTGGGTTGAGAATGGAATAAAAAAAAAGAAAATATAGAAAAATCCACACTGTTACTTATTGCCAAACTCTTGTTAACTCATTGTGTTGAGAAATACTATGTAACTTTTGACATTGGCCAAGTTATATAAATGATTCTGCAGTTCATGTATATAAATGTGTGTTTTTGATTGTCTATACCTTCTTATATAATTTAGAAAAAATGCCACCTCCACAAAAAAAGATAAAAGATATCAGGAGCTTTTTTAACAGTTGGAAAGTAAGTAAGAGAACAAGTAATAGCAAATTATTAATTGTGATGATTAATCTTCTGTTAACATACATAGGAAACTCTGCTTCTCATTCAGTCTACAGCTGAGTTTAGTATAGAAGGCAACACACTATTGCAAATATAGTGTGTGATTACACAACAAATTCTGGGAGAGAAACTCTGGACCCCGTGTCAATGGGTGTAGACTCAGGTCGTAGTGAATGTCCCCACCAAGATTGGAACCAAACCTACACCATTGAATAACAGATAAACTCTCCTCCATATTGAGTTGCAGAATCCCTTTAAATCCATTACTGTGTCTTCTAGGAGATATCACACAAATAGACCTACCACATGAATATCATTCATGTCTTCTCATCTCTCTTACTCTCGCTAAGAAGGTTATATACCAAAACTGGAAAAACAAAAACACTTGCAATATCAACCACTGGACCAACATACTCAGAGACCATATTTTATTAGAAAAACAAACAGCAGAGAAGCAGAAGCATATGGCGGCCTTCACTAAATCATGGACTCTATTCATAAATAACCTTGGACCACCGCACCTCAAGACACAGAAAACACCTTCCTAGAATTATTGCTTACACTAATAGCAATGTATTGTATTGTTGTTGTTGTTGTTATTATTATGATTATTATTATTATTTACATATGTGTGCGTGCGTGTGTGCGCGTGCGTGTGTGTGTGTGTGTATGGGTTATATACATTGACACTGTAATATCATGACACTGCCCGTCTGTGCCAGCCCGGTGCACGGATAAAGGCTGACATCTACCAGTGTCCTGCGCTCCGCTGTCTTCCGGGGGCCCCGCAGGAGGGGAGGTTACCATGCCCAGGCTCTTTTTTTTTAATGCATCACATAGATTTAGACTGATTTAGGGGGAGAAGAAGGAAAAATAAATACATAAATTAAAATAAAATAAAAATAATAAAATAAAATTATTGATAATAATAAAAAAATAAAAAATTAATGAATAAGTAGATAAATATAATAATAACATGAATAATATGTGCATATGTGCATATAATGATAATACACAAGTCAGGGTAAGCGAAAGCTTATTTTAATGCATGACACGTTTAGTTAAGAAAAACACTTGGGTTCCGCTTAGCTTGGTGAAACTCAGGCGGGCAGACTTTATATCTTATCTTATCTGTGGGGTGTATGTGTGTGTGTGTGTGTGTGTGGAGTGTGTGTGTTTATGGGTGTGGGTGTGTGTGTGTGTGGGTGTGTGTGTGTATGTGTGGGTATAGACCATAGACTGTATAGAAACATCATAGTATAGCCCCCCCCCCCCCCCCCCTCCTATGTGCCCTTCTGGGTTTCTTCTTTGGCCCCCTGTATCTCCAACTACATATTGTTTGTAATCTCTGTCTACAATGTATCTGAACTAGTCCTTTTCGTTGTTTCTATTTTTTTTTTTTCTGTATATGTGTTTGTCTGCAATAAAAAAAAAAAAAAAAAAAAAAAAAAATTGCAAATGAGAGCATTGCCTCTTCACCACAGTAGTCCAATACAGCGACCGCATTGTTGCAGGCACTCACAGAAATTGGTCCTTGTAACTGGCCTCCTATTACTGGAGGCAGCCTGGAGTTGTAGCTGATTTTAAAACCATAATGCCTTGTCACAAACTAGTTGGCAGATATCTTTGGGCAATAATTGGGGTGCACCATCTATTTAAATGTAACCTTTATCTAACCTTTAATTTATGGTAAAAACCCAATTAGATCCATCTCAGTAACCTGCTCTGACTTTGGACTGTGTGACTCTGATTTATGTTGTCAAATTTATCAAGTGTAATATTTATAACAACAGTTCCTCAGTTGGTAGAGCATTGGCCTTTGGGCCTGAAGTTTGTGGGTTGGATCCCCCACAAGACCTATTCCAACTGCTCCCACTAATGTCTGCTGTCGTTGTGTCCCTGGGCAAGACACTTTACAAGATAACCATGTTGCCTGAAGCCCCCGCTGAAACACCAAGGCCGTGTCACTGCTGACGGAGAAGCCATCTTCCTGTGGACTCACCACCCGCCGGAGGATCAGCGAGGGAATTGTGCTATGAGCATTGGGAAGCAGCTCTGATTGTCACCCGCCAACCCAGAAATGGACTTATAAAGGGCTAGAAAATGAACTAAATTAATATTTATAACCTCATATTAATAATTATATATATGTCTTGTTTTGTTAGCTGTACCAGTGCATGAGTGACCTGGAGTGCAGAGAGGGGAGCTACTGTCACTCGTCGCCCAAAGCTGCTCCTCACTCCCGCTGCCACACATGCCGCCGCCGCAAACGCCGCTGCCACAGAGATGGGATGTGTTGCCCCGGCAGCCGCTGCAGCAACAGTGAGTCACCCAAATGTTAAAAGTAAAACAGAATGAAGGAAAATTGTCTTTACCATGTTACAACATTGTTCCCTCCAACCGAAACAGACTGTAAGCTCAAATTAAAGCTGTATTACCTCACTTTATTTTTGTATTCATTACGAAAATTCAATCCATATCCTTGCAATGCATTAAGATATACGTCCTTTTGAAGAAAAAGTAGCGCAGATTTGAGCTGGCATGTAATTTTGTTTCGGGACCAGATTGTCATCGATCACAGCGGACCACTGGCCCCCACTTTCTTGAGACAAGCCACATGTCTCTCATTAGCACAGACAGCTGAGGTAAACAAGCGGCAGAGGCTAAGGCTGAGTTTATACGGAGACAATGTGGCAGTAAAACGGTATAATTGGATGCCGGTTGCTACCAACCGCTCATACGGAGACTGTGTTTCAGGGGGGTGAAAACGTAAGTGTTCAGATGAGTGTATTTTGAGTCCTTTGCTTTTTACTTTGTACACTCACGATTGTGTGTCCTCCTCTGACTCAAACTTGATCATTAAATATGCTGATGACGCCACCATCATCGGTCTCATCAGTAACAATGATGAATCCTCTTATAGAGCAGAGATACAAAATGTGGTTCAGTGGAGTAAAACTAACAACCTCCAGTTGAACGCATCGAAAACATGTGAACTGGTCTACGACTTCAGTCGCAATAGTTCTCATTTGCCTGCCGTAATCGACAACTCCCAGGTGCAGATTGCAGAGGAGTGAAAGTTTCTGGGTTTAACTCTGTCGAACGACCTGAAATGGGTTAAAAACATTGACCGAGTCGTTAAGAAAGCTCGTCAGCGTCTCTACTTTCTGCGTAAACTTAGAGAATTTACCACTAACTCTAAGATTCTGCTTAACTTTTATTGCTGCACCAGTGAGAGTTTACTTGTTGGTTCTGTGTCTGTGTGGTTTGGAATCTCACAGATAAAGAAAAGAGATTTAGACTTTAAACAAGGTGCTCCGCTCTGCAAAGAGGACCGTGGGCTGTGAGCTTCCTGTTCTGGAGGTTCTTTATAAATCCAGACTTTTAAACAAAGCTCTTAGGATTGTCAATGACTCTTCTGGCCACCCTGGGAAAGCCATGTTCCAGCTTCTTCCCTCTGGCAGAAGATATCGCTCTTTGAGATGCAGGACATCTCGTTACGCTAACAGTTTTTATCCACAAGCTGTTATCAGTGTGAACAGAGCACTTTAATGATTTGCACTTGTTTTGAACTGTTTTAGTCGATCGATTTCACAGTGACTTTTGTTTACTGTTTTATTTGTTTTATTTTTGTCTTTTAATGTTGTTTTATGTCTGTATTTGTCTGTGCACACTGGATACTTTTCGCTAATGTATTCCAATGTGTTTTTTTTTACTGCAAATGGCAAATAAACTGAATCTGAATCTGAGATGCAGCCTGCAGAGTGGGACAACTCAGAAACGCTGCACAGCAGGGAGCTCTTTCACACCCACGAGAGGGAAAAAGGTGTGAAATCCCCCTCTGCTCTGAACCCCACCTCCGCGCTGCTCCCCGCACGTAAATTTGGACATGCGCAGTAGCGGAGAACAAATAAAAACAACAATGGCGCCGCGCGCACTAACTAGCTACGTGGGCTTCCAGCGCGGCACAGAGGATAATTCTACTCCTTCGTTCGTCCAAACGAGACCACGCGAAGCTCTAGGTTCAGTTCCCATGTTCACAGCTGCTGTTAAAATACAGAATGATGTTGGTACTTTCTGAGGGTCTGGCACAGGAAGTGAATATACTGCCGGGAGGGGGGCTGGGGGTCGTGTTTCGTGTTTCTCTGCCCACTACTGGCCGGGTGCTAGAACTACATCGTTTTTCAACCTCATGTGAACGCTGAGAAATTTGCATTAGGAGCCTGGTCGTCTGCGCAGCGTCTCAGTATAAACAGGGCCTAACCTGAATCCACGTTCGATCCACGTGCGATCCATATTGTGAGACGTGAGCGCCGTAAACAATTGGCGTTTGAGCACAGGCTGAGGGAGAGGGGGGTAGTGGGGGGCGAAAGCTCCGTGAGTGCGGGGAGGGCGAGCAGAAAGAGTGAGGCCAGCGCTCACATTCGAAAATTTCACAAAGTCAGTTAGTGCAGCTTTAATCTAATATCAGCCACATGGTAAAATTATGTCTACCTGCTCCTTCTGTTTTCTCCAGTTTGAATTTGAAGTACCTAACTTTCAAAAAACATAAAATCATCTATCTAGTGCCTTGCTCTCAAAATTGATTTTCACATGCATATAGTTTTGTAGCCTGGGAGCAGCCAAGCGTTAGCTGCTCACACATCTGGGGCGTAGTTTTGGGCCAAGAGCCGACTTTCGGACCACCATGTAAAGCCATTTTTGAGAGTAAAGAAGACTGCATACGCATTGGATAATTTCTCTTTCTGGGTCCCCCCCCACTGGCCCTGGGGTGGTATTGCAAGCACCGGGCACACGTGCTCGTGGATGTTTTTGAGCCGGGACCTGCCCCCACTGGTCCGAACAAGATTTTACCGGACCAATCAAATTGTCAGGGCGGGCTTTATAGAATGATGAGCAGATGAGCCTCATTGTTCAGCGACATAACAATTCCTTACACAACAGAGCTTTCGTCTCTGACTTTTTCTACTCTCTAAATGGGGCATGCATTCGCAGCTCCCACCACAGCTCACACACAAGAAATACCCGGCTGCGTAATTTTTTGGCAGCATGGGACACAGGACAGAGTTTTCTGTGCACCCAGACCCCATTAGCACTGTGTAATTGAGATTTGTTTTACCATATATAAATAGATAAAATAGATAATAGATAAATTACACTGAAAAGACAAGTGTGGGAAGGAATGTAGGTTTATCATGTTGCTTTGGTTGGTTGTTGGACTATCCAACAGAGGCAGGAGGCATTGTTTTTCCTGGTTTGGTTGGTAATCACAGCACAATGGATCAGTTTCATACTCATGTCCTGCCTGACCAGAATCCTGATGTCAGGCTAGTCATTTTGGCATCTGCCACATCTTTCGATAAACTTTTTCAGCCGGAAAACTTCACTCAGGTAATCAGCTCTCGGCCCAAAGTGTGAAATAGAGGCTCTCCTCTATCTTACAAGTATGCAAAAGATAAGATGTTTTCTATTAAGATGAAGACAGCATTTTGTTTGATTTGTTCAAACATTTCACTATTGCTGTTGAAACAAACAAAATGTAGTATCTATGAAAAGAAAAAGTGAGGTACGCCAGCTTTAAGGGCCAAACCTGAACACAATAATGCATAATGTTTGTTGTTGAATTATCATTATATCTTGCAGATATCTGTGTTGGGAACGATGACGGTTTGGTGTCTCAGACAATTCCGACCTCAGGCGACAGTGCGTCCTCACAGAAGTCTTGGAGGAGACGAGGACGAGCCGACACAAAGGGAGGACCAGAAAAAGGTCAGAAAAAGTCAATAAAAATGTTTAGTTGGTTTGCATGTGCCGCATGTAGCCTGTACTCCTAATGCAAGGCTGTTAAACCAGAAAAGGCTGAGTGGCTTAAGATTTTCATTCCAACCAAACAGTGCACACCAGTTAGGGCTGGGCGATATGGCTGAAAACTATATCACATTGTAAGTAATTCATATCGGTCTATATAGATATTTATTGATTGTTTAAAAAAAATGTTTTTTTAACTAAATAAATACATTTGTTTTGTCGGCAAACACACGTTAGCAGCCCTTGATTACAATAACGGAGAATGAGAACTCAGGTTAACAATGGGGGCTGGTGTCCCCCATTGTTAGTCCTGGTTTAATCCTGGTTTTATCTTGGTTTAGCTGTTTTCGAGTGTCTTGTGTTCATCTCTTGCTTTTGCCGCATGCATCAAGTCTCTTTGCCCACTGCCTCTGCCGCGCCGCACATGCTATTCCTCGCACGGACGTGCATGACTATTGGCACAGCATTGAAACAAGATCCATAGATCCATGAATGCTACGTACGATGCAGTTTTTTTTTGTTGCATTTTCCAGAATGTTTTGTGCTTCGTGCTCAGCCGTGATTGGTCGAGAAACCTCTGCCTACGTCCCCCAGAGTGCTGCACGCTTCTGACTCTGCTTTACTTGCTGTATTTTCTAACAGAGTGAAATTAAATGATCAAACATTCTATTGACCCCATTTTAGATATAGAACGCGTGTCTAACACGATATATATCGTTATTGTTTTATCGCCCAGCCCCAACACCAGATTTAACCAATTTCATCCGGTCTGAGCTTGAAGACTTGTGGAAATTGGTGCCTCATAAGAAAATGTTGATTCTCTTTTACTTTCTATTTCTTAAGCCTGTAGAGATGAACTGGCAGCCATCTTTGTTTTTAGGTTTAATTGTATTTATTTCAAACAGAATATAAAAAATATAAATCACAATACACATTTTGAAAAGGTGTAAACGATGGTTCACAAATTGAACAAGATACAATATGCAAATATTAGATCTATGCAGATCGATATTAGAAATCGATGTACCTTTGAAATGGACATTCACGTATGATAAATCAATGTAGTTCATACCAGTTTTCTATATCTGTGTTGTTGCATCTCGTAAAAAGCGCTGGAGACCTTGTGTTCTTTCTGAGAAAACTCTAATTAACTTCTATCGTGTCTTGCTATTTCTTATGCTGCCTTTGCCATTAATTCTCTGATTCAACATCTCTTCCCCGTCACTTGGTCTGTGCTGAGGGCTTAACTGTCTTTCCCTCATTGTCTTTGTAAATTTACTTACAAAAGAAAATGAACATTTAAGCGACATTCTAATTTTCCAAGTTTCACCTGTACTTCTTAAGTAATGATAATAATAAAATAATATAAATAATACATCGTATTTATATAGAAAGGCACAGGTAGATAGTACTTCTTAAAATCCTCAGGCCTTAAGTGGTCACCTGAAACTGAAGTTGTGTTTTGCTTAATATCTTTGCAACATTTATTTTGATACCATTTCCAGGTCAGGTGGGTGACCCATGTGTGCGTTCGTCTGACTGCTCTGACGGCCTGTGCTGCGCCCGTCACTTCTGGACCCGCATCTGCAAACCAGTGTTACGCGACGGTCAAGTCTGCACCAAACATCGCCGCAAAGGAAACCCAGGTCTGGAGCTCTTCCAACGGTGTCCCTGCGGCAAAGGACTGAGCTGCCGGGCGCTCAGAGAAGTCAAACCCCAGCCCAACGCATCCCTGTTAGTGGCTGCAGCGGCTAACACCAAGCTAGCGCCATCTAGGCATTCGTCTCCGCATACTTCGCTGCTGTCGACCTCGAAAGGTTCCTCCTCCGTGGCTAGAACCAGACTCCATGTTTGTCAAAGAGAGTGAAAAGAAGTGGTTGAAAATGAAAGACTTGGAAGATGATTTTAAGACGTTTAGTAAGATGTTAGTAATGCCTTCTCGCAAATCCTAACAAAGAAAAAAATTACTGAATGAACTTTTTAAAGTGTGTTTTTTACATGTTACAATTTAACATGGAGGTTTTATATACACTGCAGTGTCAAAAGTGTCAAAAAAAAGTTCAGAAGTGCTTGAAGTAACTTCTATTCATCTTCACCCATCTGTCCCATATGGGTCACATGTACAAATCCTATTTGACCAATTCTGACTACCGCTCAAATTGGAATTATTCTTAAATTAGTGTCTCATTAGGGTTGCTCGTTATATACTTTTTTATATACGTTATACTTTTTTATAAAACAAAATTTATAGCACCATACATTTGTTCAAATGAAAGCAGATAAAATTAGATAGATACAAAAGAAGTCATACATACACGCAAATTTGATACTGTTTCTAGCTAAGCCCCAGCAGGTGGATTGGATCAGTGATCAGTGCTTAGGAGCTACATGTGTCGCAGGCAGGAAGATGTAATTATATTATTGTCTGTACTACTTCAAGTATGTATCAACTTTTTTTCCTGAATTGTTTTATGGTGAAAAGATGTGGTGTCTAAACTTTTTCCACTGAAGGCTGATTACTGAAGCATAAATGTTAAGGATTTAATTCACAACTCGGTTACTTCATTCTTTGAATCTTAAGTGCAGGTCGGGCACATACTATATCAGAAAGTTTCTGTTGAAGAATATAATTAAATTTTCCTGAAGAATCAATTGGTTACGGCTGAAAAATGCCTTGAAGTCATTTGACCCCATTCTTTGGGCATTCAAGAAGTCATCACACATTTTAATTCATACTTGTGTATTACCACTGTTTTAATCGCTGTTTTTTCAAACATTTTTCTGTAGGCATTTGGCATCAGTGATAATCCCCTATGCTTGCTACTCTGGTCCCCTTCCATGTCTCTGGGGAAGGTGCAAAAAGCAATATTCTTTTCTATTGAAATGTAAATGGTTCAAAACATTATGGGTATGACACAGAAATGTGCAATAGGTTTATTTAAGGAGAAAAAATTATTTTAAATGCGTAAATACATTTGTAAAAAAAAAATCTCTTTGTGTAAGACTGACCACTGGAAAAATTAATAAAAGGGCTTCATTTGCAATATATAGATTGTTGTAATTATTTATACACTCATTGGCCACATTATTAGGTACACCTATCCAACTCCACTTTAATGCAAATTCCTAATCAACCAATCACATGGCAGCAACTAAATGCATTTAGGTATGTAGACATGGTCAAGACGATCTGCAGTTCAAACCGAGCATCCGAATGGGGAAGAAAGATGATTTAAGTGACTTTAAAAGTGGCATAGTGTTTGGTGCCAGACGGGCTGGTCTGAGTATATCAGAAACTTCTGATCTACTGAGATTTTCCCACACAACCATCTCTAGGGTTTACAGAGAATGGTCAGAAAAAGAGAAAATATCCAGTGAGCGGCAGTTTGGTGGGCAAAAATGCCTTGTTGATGCCGGAGGTCAGAGGTGAATTGCCTTTGGTTTGAGCTGATAGAAAGGCAACAGTAACTCAAAATAACCACTTGTTACTACCAAAGTATGCAAGAGAGCCTCTCTGAACACAGAACACGTCAAACAACCCGACGCGTTGGGCGTCAGAGGGCTCTTTCTGTCTATGTAAAAGCAATACATGTTTTCTTATATTCAAATGTTTAGGCAATCTGAGTTTCAATATACCTAGACAAAATCAATGTTTGTACACATTTTACAGAAACCAAAGCAGCTATAATGTAGAATTATGTCTATTCTGTTTTGCAAATAACACAAAAACAACACTAAAAATGTATTGATGTACTTTGAATGGTGCTTAGAAATGTAATAACATCAGACACATACATATAAAACAGTTTAAAAAAAATAAAATAATGGATATTGAAAAAATTGAATATAAAAGTACTAGACTATAATACACACATCTAAATAATAATACATAATTAAGAGATAAAAAACTTCCTACACAAATCTTGGTATCTCGTCCCAGATTGAGGACACAATTGGTGTCGGAGTTTGGAGATGAGCCGAGGCTTGGCTTATCGTGGGACAAATGCCAAGATCTTTGACCGTCCCATTCCTTCACACCAGGGCAGAGGCCTGACTTTCCAGTCTCTCCTCAAGGATACAGATGCTTATTGACGTCTGGATTTGCTGCTTTCTAAACAAAGTGAAACTCTCCACTTTGGCGTCTAGACAATCAGGAACTCCAACAAAACCAGGTTAGCGTCAGGTGAGCACGCCACAAACTGGTTTCAAATCCCACATGTAACGCATTTCCTGATTTTATCACACCAACAAAAGAACAGGAAGTTACAGTTGGATTTCATGTGCATATTTGCCAAGTCTCTCAGGCCTACACTTAGGCCTAAGTGTAAACCTAGTCCCAGGTCTGCCTCCGCTTTCTGGCGCCTCTGTATATTTCTGATTTACTTTCTGATTTACGTGCCTTGTGAACCTGTGCACAGCCTCAGATCTTTGGACCTCAACCTTAGTTTGAAAGCTGTTTTCTCCTATTGTACTCTCTGTAAATGGAATCATGCAGGAAAGCTCCCACCTCCAGAATGTTCTGTAGTACAAACTATTACATTCACATTCTTTCCATTACTTTTGTGTTCAAACAACCAAAAACAAAAATAAATGCATATGTGTTGTATAAGTATGGCTCTTTTATGAGACTTTTTGGAGAGGAGCTCCAGTAGGTTTGCCTTAATATAAAGCCATATGAACATTGTGAAACTGTCGTTTATGCTGTGAACCAACAATAAAAAAAGTCTTCTACTGTATGTTCCACTTTAGATGAGGGCACTGCATAGATAGATCGATAGATAGATAGATAGATAAATCCTCTCCGCTCCGGTCTGGACCAGTGTAAAACCATGAACTGCAGCAACATCTAAGGTAGAAAAAAGCAATAAAAATAACATTTATAAAGCACAAAACAACAACTGTTTTGGAGCAACTTCAGACCTGCTGCCAGTGCATTCAAAAGAAAAGCATCTACTCCATTTCAGTTATCAGTTTTTTACTTTACGTATTATACATTGGTTTTATGTTTCTCAAACAAATATACTCAAATTAAAATAAGCAATCAGATAATTGCATCTACATTTATTTTACTTCCTTAAATGATGACATCATGCTGGGGATGTTACCTAGCAACTATGTTGTACATTGCACAACCTGATTACTTCATTATGAGGATATAGGTTCATTTGAATTAATCACAAATGTGTTTCTTGTTGTTTAATAATTGTTAAAAAACTTAAACTTTAGCATGACTTTCAATCAGAGCTGCCACCCACTCCACATAGCTTTAGTGATCCTCCTGAATATGGTGAGTCCACAGGAGTATGGCTGCTTTGCTCTGAGCATTAACTAATGTTAATTTCTACTAATATAATCAAAAACTGTCATTTGCCATGCGTACTTAAACTTTTGTCCACTCACACAAGTCTCTTATTTCCATTGACGTTAGATCGTCCATCTCCTTACACTGTTCCACGGTGGCTGTATCGACGTCATCTTTTATTTTTAGAAACATTTTGACGCAAGTATGCCATATTTGCAAAGTGATGCTTTGCATGTGGACCTTTGATAACACAGCAGTCTGTCAGAAGTGTCTACGTGGCTTTGTGACATCTACATCAACTGAAAACCTCAAAAGGAATAGACAAAGAACAGGTATATGCCATTAAACCCTCCAATTATTTGTTGGAATACATTTACATCTTTGTTTTTTATGATGGCTCTCCTCGCTGGCTCAGTACTTCCCCCTTGTGACTGTAATCACCACTACTAGATCAATACTGTCAGAGGCTAGAGGCAGGGGTGTCTTCGAAGTCTTCTTTTCTTTGCCCTCTTTCTGGAACTCCTGCCTTAAGTTATTTGTTTATCGCAATTGATGAAAAGAAACTTCAAATTTCATTATACACAATCACTGCTGTTTTGGGGGAGAGGATTCATGAAATATTGCAAGAAATAGCAGAAAATCCTAAATTCTAATTGCACAGTGTCTTGCCTGAGGACGTGTTTAGGAGGAGATTAACAACACTGCTTTCTTCCGGACAAAAGTAGTTTATTTTTCGTTCCGCCGCAACGTTACTTTTTATTTACCACGGGCAGCTGAGCCTTTGACCACTCATGTACTGGTGCTTGAGCATCAGTTACGACTCTAGCACATTTTCTCAGTCCACTGAGTGTCGCACTTTACTCCATGATGAAGAACCAGCTGAGAATATTCAAAGATAAATTGCCGCTCACAGCAGCACCAGTGAGGATTTTGAGTTTTTTTTTTCCTTTTGGGCAGTTGCTGAGGTACTCCATTATATGAGCTCAGGCTCAGAATTAGACGTCCTAAACCGATTCCCCCCGAGTGAGGGCTGTGTTCATTAAATACATCACGACCATGTGTACATGCTCTGTGGTATTTTTGATAAAAGAGCATGAAAGAAATATCTGTTATGATCCACCACAAATTTAACAACAGTTTTGCTCAAAGTCAAGCATAATTACAGTAACACAAAAGTAACACCAAAGTAACGTAAAAGTAACGAGTTTTGTTACAAGGTACTTTCTAGTAACTAAGTAGTAACAGGTTACCTTTTAACGAAGTACGAGTAATGAAACATTTTGCTTTTTAAAAGTAACTTCCCCAACACTGCTGAGGATACAACAACTGTTATTAAACACCAAATGTTTATGATATTCTGCAAAAATTAGGTTAATATGGAAAATTAACATATGCCCTTGGTAAAATTAGAATAGCTGTTCAACCAAATGTGGCACCAGGTCTCCCAGTACATTACCAGGGTCTGCACTGCAAAACCTCTCAATTCAAATCAATTTATTCTTGTATAGCCCTAATTTTCTAAATCACAACCGTAGTTATCTTGAAAACTTTACAAAACAGTAGAATTCGCCAACACAGATCAGAGAACAGTTCAAACACAAGAAATGCAATGTTATAAAATCAGCCTCAGAGACCTGGTATCACCATAAAGGCCACAATAGTACACATGTCTAAAAGCAACAGCAAGCAGGATGATAGTTGTAAAATGTGCTTGAATCCTGCAGAATCACAAAAGGAGGTGATGTCATCTGAAAATGACCTTATGTTCTCTGTTTTCTACAAATCGGAGTCGTTAATCATGTCTGGGAAGATGTGACGTTTTTACAACTCTAAAGCAGTGGCTGATGGTATAAAGCTGGTGAAATATTAACTCGCCTCCCGTCATGAAGTAAACGGCCAGAACGCTACGAGCTCCAGAAGACAACAGCTGGTTCTCTCCTGCTCAGGGTAAAACCATTTCACTAAATCTAATTTGACATTTTGTAAAAATGCTAGCTGAACAGCATGTCTTAGACTTCCATGAATGTCTTCACATTTTTAAAAGTATTTTTCAATGAATTGATAAATGCACAATGAAAATTCATGCTAAAATCAGTCACTTCTAGCACCAACACCCCCTTCTTTCTTCCCTATGACCCATCCCCAGACTGTGACATTATGAATAGAGCTAAATTACAGTAATTTACAAATAGGCCTCTCCATGTTAAATACTGTATACATCTATCCGAATGTATAATCCCAAATCAACCACTGGATGGGGGTGTTGCTCATTCTACTGATTCTAAATTTTCCATGTGTAACATAGAATCTGACAGTGAAAACTTGACTTATTCACAAAACAAAGTCAAGATTTAGTCTAGTATGAATATGGTAAAGATTTGATTCCAGTTTAGTTGTAAATGATGAGGTCATCAGAACTGGGCCAGAACTCCTGTGTACAGATAATATAGATTTAGACTACCTAAATAAAGAATGTACATTAATGTAGTGGAGTGAATATTTAATTTAAAAAAAGAATTCTCCCTATAATGAACTGTCCTTGTGATGTCATTAGTTCTAGAACACTGCTCTACTTCCTGTAATATAAAATCTTCACAAACTCAGATTCAGATTCAGATTCATTTATTTGCCATTTGCAGTAAAACCACATTGGAAAAACTGTGCAAGACTACCCCAGTGTGCACCAGACAGAGAAGACGACACACACCAGAGCTCTTGCCACGGCGCCATCTTTACGGCATCTGTGGCTTCATCAAGTACAACAATCCTATTATTAAACTTATATTTATCAAAATCTCTTTGTCTTAGAGCTGGAGTCTTCCAGATGTCTGTCCAAAGCCGTTCCAAAGAAATTTCTGAAGAAAACAACAATGTCAGCATCCAGTCACTGGCGCTAAACGTGCTGTTGCTCGGTGAAAGGCAGAGTGGGCAAAGCTCTGTGGGGAATGCTCTGATTGGTCAGTGTAGTATCCTTTTAAAGGCCACCACTTTTGACCATGATTTGAGTTGTTTTCCATTGTCATTTGCATACACACGTTGGTTTTAGAGCAATACATACTGTGTATTTATGGTATAATCATAGTATATTTATTGTAGTATAGTAATACACCGTGCCGAGCCTGTAAAGAAGACGAGTGGCCCACACTGGGCCCACACTCGTCATTGAAGAAACTCACGAGGACTATGTGAGTGGCACAATACATCAATTTTCATTTCTGAATTTTTGATTCAGCAGCTTTGTAAATCAATCTACGAAAATTTTGGTAATTGCAAACTTCCACTGCAGGCTGTGTAAAGCCTGGGGCTTTTGGATGGAATTGTATGTATTTATTTGGTCGGGCACAATGCACAATAAACAATTTGTCTTTTAATAATAAGATATGTCAGTTTTTAGCAAAATGTTAGTTTCCACCTGTCTGGGTGGGAATGACACCCTAAGAGAACTGACACCTCTATGAGAAAAAAATAAGACTGTAGTTCATATATACTGACCAAGAAGAAGACTTTGTGACAGTGTTTGGTGTTGATTACCCAGTAATTACAGAGCATTAACTGTAATCTAAAACTAGTTTTGAGTAAAAAATAATAATAATAATTCAGCTGCCTTCTAATACAATGTTAAACTATAGGCTCTATGGAATATTGTGATGTCACATGTCCATAACCTATATTAAGATATCAAACGTACAAAATATATAATATTGAGCCATCAATGTCTTTCATCTCTTGTGATCTTTCCCAGGAGGCTCCGTTTTCCACACAGGCTCTTCTACCACGGGAGTCTCTGTCACTTCTCATCTTCAGCACGTCTGTCGGACTTTCCCGCGATACTTCAGACGAAACGGTGCGGAGTCACACCTGTGTCTGAGGGTGATTGACACCTCTCCGGTTAAGCCCCACCCACAGGAAATGCATGCACTGTGTCCGGAGGGCGTGCACGTGATTGCACTTGTGGTGAGGGCGGATATGATGGGCGAGGGGACACAGCTGGACACAGAGGCAAAGGTAGAAGCAAAACAATGATTGCTGTCAGTACATTTACAATGCATAATGTTTAATTTGGTGTTATTTCCACGTGTTAAGCAAATTTGACTTTTTTGAGCTTTTAAACATTCAAAAACAGATCTGGAGTAGTTTTTAGATCCAACCATACCATCCACAGAACATACTTCTTCCACCATATATTTTCTACTGAATATAGTTTTTCAAATTCTAAGATATGAAATGACAAAGTAAACCGTCTACTAACTAACAGGTTTGCATCTTGAGACAGATCCGGTTTTCAAAAATGCTTTTGTACTTGTGTTTTCAATTTCCATGTTAGCGTTGTTTACGTTACTCAACTTTCAGGAGACACCTAAAACGCACTTTTGTCTCTCTTCAGAGTCTCTTTGGTCCACACTGGTTTAAACACTCACTACTCATCGTGACTCACTGCGACCGACTCAAAACGACGCAGCCGTCCCTCTTTCTCACGAAGGCTGTCGATTGGCTGGGAGCTCTGTCTGATCGATTGGTGGGCGGGGTCTTGTTTGTGGACAGCAGCACTGATTGGCCGTCGCTCATTGGAGAACCGATAAGAGAGAAAATCCTCTGTCTGTCAGCGAGAAATCACCATCAGTCTCTCTCTGTGCTTGGACCCGAAATGACCACTGAGACCTAGCAGTCCCGTTTACCCAATTGTGTAACTACTATAATGAGACAAAGAGTCTGCTGGTTTAAGCACTTTGAAGAACGTGAACACAGTTAAGCACATATATAAATCAAGTAAACAAGATGCAGATGGACGAAGTGTTGTATGTAAGATATGACCTCCTCTGACAGTTCTTTCAAAGCATACGCACATTCTCAAAAACTGTATGTTTGGACATTAGGCCACACATTCACCCAGAAAACCACAGCCCATCATTGAGATTTCCCCGCCATATATAATGGGTAACCCCTCCCTTCCAGTAGACTGTATTTTAGGAGGTTGCAGGTGTGAAAACAGTTACCATTGGAGATTACTTCCGTGTGTCCTTGTGCAAGACCCATAACCCGCCTCGCCTCCGGTGTCTGCGTACCCTGGTGCATGAATGTGTGTTTCAATTGGGATTGCGTACTTGATGTGAAACGCTTTGAGTGCCTTAAAAAAGTAGAAAAGCGCTATGTAAATTTGACACAATGTGAAGAGAACACATGATCATTACTTGACCATTAATCACATATGCATCATGAATCAAATAAAATGTGATATTCTGAATAACTAACCAACAGCTACATTCCCTCTTCCAAAAGGGCACCCAATACAACTTTTGACTAATTACCCCACATACTAAATGGAATGTTATTTATTTTGTATGTCCAAAAGCTGTACTGCATGCAAATTCCATCTTTTTTGACGCCATTAATAAAGATTTGGTTTCTGATTACTAAGAACAAGTATATACTGTATATAGATTTCTATCCCCCTAGCTCAATGAAGTCCAATAGGGTAGTAGACAAAGTTTTGCTCCAACTATATTGTAAAGTAAACTCCTCAATTAATTTCAATGTTTGTTTGTCCATCCAATTTCTTCCCCTCACTCCATTCATGGGTCAGGGGGGTGGCAGTCAGAGCTGCACCCAGTACACAGAGCACCAGCCCCTCACTGATCCTCCTGCAGATGGTGAGTCAACAGGAGCTGAGATCTTTCAATGGGGGCTTTAGGCAAAGTAGGGTTTAGTAAGTGTTTTGCCTGAGACACTTAGATTGCAGTCATCAGTGCAGTCATGAAGTAGGTCTCGTGGCAGGCTCGAACCCACAACCTTCAGGCCCAAAGGCCAACACTCTACCAACTGAGCTACTATCACCCCTCACGTTTGTTCATATAGTTCTAAATCACAACAGCAGTAATCTCAAAGGACTTTACATTAGATCAGAGAATCAAATAGTAAGCAACTCGGGAAATACAAACACATAGGGAGCACATGTCAATGTTAATAAGTGTTCACAGATGCCCCCTTAAATTAATCTGTGGTTTGTCAGCACTCGATAAGTGGTTTTGCTATTCATGTTTAGATTCTGATCTCTATTAACAATTACAGCTCAAAAATTTGAGTTACACAGTTGTTTGATAAAAATGACTCATCTAACCACCACCACCAAAGCATACATTATCTTAGGGATAATAATGAGGCAATATGTAATAATGAGGCAATGTGAGAGATCTTTAATTCTCAACACTCTTTCGCTCCATGTTTAACGGGATTAGTTATTTTGTTGCTGGTGAATCTCATGCAGCAGGATGCTATCTGATGGAGCAGTTGATGACAGTGGGAGCTCTGCAGAGGCCTTTCCCCTTCACCTCGAAGCCACAGCCTTTGTAATGAGCCACTCCCTTTGAGTCCACACACAGATCCGGCTGAAGACGCTCAAATACGTGGTCCTTCGTTGGCAGCTCTTTGTCTGCTTCCCCTGAAAGAAAAAAACAAACACCCAATGAATATTGAGCACACAGTTGGAAATATAGACATATAGATAGGTAAAATAGGTCTTCTTGGACCTGATCCCATATTCTTAGGAGTGATGTGTCAAAAGCCATGTTGTTGCCCAGACCTACTGGGCCAAGACAATTTGCTCCAAGACAATTTGCTCCAAGACCATTTGCTCCAAATATGGACAAAATCTCGAGTGCCTAAATGTGTGGTCTAAGAATATTTTTGTTAATAGCTTAATAAAAAAATAAAAAAAAAAACAGCTTTACAAACTCATTCTTTTAAATGTATGCATTGTGACTATTTATGATGCCTATGTATGATTTCAATGCTTTCTCTTTTGTTTCTGTGAAGTCCTGCATAGGTATTTTGCTTTACAAATATATATGCCTTACCTTGCCTTTATTGAATAAAGTGCTCTGTGTATTCATATATTATTGAGCAAAACAAATTGAAAGTTCGTGACCTCTTGTTACTCACAATTAAAAATTATTTTTTTTGATTCTGCAGTCTTTATTAAGTGCAGTTTGCATCTGTCCTGGTCGGTGCTGGTCTGCTAAATGGTGGCATGACCGCTTACCTCTAACAAAGATGAGCTGAATCCACTCCAAAACACATTGTGGTTTTCTGTGCATGCCCTCAGTTTGTAGTGTCCAGTTGTGTGATAAAAAGAAAATGTTATCCAATCGTTATCCGATTCTCCCCACAGTCCAAAAGTGATCCCCGTTTCAACAAATACCTAGTTTGTCCACATAAACATGAAGCCAAACAGTCCATCTCTTTTCCCAGGTAAGGTGAAAGTATATATATTACACATTATTTTGGCCCCTAATAAATATAATGATTCTTTTAAATTTATCATTCTTTAATAAAACATCATGTCTAAGAATGTGAAGTAATATTTTCAGTAGAAAAATGGTCAAAGCATGCCCCGGTGAGCCAAGATGGCGCCCTGTTCAAATGAATGGCTTGTGCTCAGTAGCGCATGGGACATGCAGGAGGATCGAAAGAATAGCGGAACCTATATTTGGGCATCGTCTGGTCCTCCCGGTTCTGCGCAGTGGACGAGCTCCCATGATGCGCTGCGCCAAATACGTGTGTGTGGTTCTCATGCACATGCACAGAGGGGCTCGGCCGTGCTTTAACCAATCAGAGCTGCTGATCAGAAAAGAACTAGAGCAGAGCCAGAGCAAGAAGGAAAACAGCAGAGTTTGTGGCAGTAAAGTGTGGATTTAAAGAGAAAACCAAAGGATTTAAGAAGAAAAAAGTTCAGGATGACAAGGGACACTAAAATCCCCACAAAATCCGAACTTTATGAAAGCTGTAGGTTCTATGTCAGCTGGGGTCAAGCTGTTTTAATTTACATTGAGTTCTATGAGACTTTTTTCTGGGTAGCCCTTGTGAATTTAGTCTGCAGTATGTAACGCTATAAAAGGCTTGGCGCTGACTGCGGCCAAGATACTGAGGCTTTATCAGAAAGGGTGAGAATAAAATAAGACAACAAAAAATTTAGATATTCAGGTTCTTGTGTATTTTTAGGGAAGGTATTCTTTTCTTAAGAGGTATATATTGATAAACAAGTTATATCAAATACCAATAATATAGAAACAAAAAACATGTATTAGCTTGGGTTAATGTTTAAAGGGACAGGTTACAAGTACCACGGGCGCCCTCTGTGCCCATAGGTGGTAATACCCTATCCAGAAATTATTATAGATCCATGGGTGAAAGTCACAAGGCTAATGCTGTCTGCCTGTAACTCAGAATGCTACTGCCAGAGGGAGGGGTAGTTTCGAAAAATACTGGCTGCAATCATGTGATTGTATAAGATGTAATTTAACCATGGAAATTGTCAAAACTTCTTTAAGGGCAATACTTATGATACTTAAAGTTATAAAATTAAAGCTCAATAGATAGAATAGGATTTATTTACATAATAGCTCGTATTAGTAAAGCCACATGAGGCTTTCAAAAAATATATGGATAAATCGGTTTATTTTTTTCATTTTGGTATGATGTTTGAATGGCTGTATCTCTACCTGGGAAGTTAAGGAAGGTGATTCTGTCTCCGGGCGTGGATCCAGGGGGCGGAGTCAGCAGCTCAATGCAGTCTTTTGATTGGCCGCAGCAGACAAGACGTGCCTTGGAAACCACGCCCCTCAGTTTGCAGGCTTTGACGTTACATATCAACACGACCATGGCCCCAGGAAGCTGCAAGACAGAAACAGAAGAAGGTTTTAAAATGCATTTTCATACGCCAGACCTGTGCTAAACAACTGTGGAAAAAGGTTGCTCCGTTGTTTGGACCTGTGTCAGCTTTGCGCTGTATCTTACTTACAAAAACATATTGTAATGACTATGGCTAATAATAAGTTGGAGCACATGGAGCAATAGACGCTTCCCAACATATCTTTAAAGGACAACTTTATTAAAGCTGCACTAACTGACTGGGATTTCAAAGCAGCGGACTCGCTGGCCTCGCTCTTTCTCCTCCCCTCCCCGCACCCACGAAGCTATCGCCCCCACTACCGCACACCCACTGTTGTTTACAGAGCTAGCGTCTCATGGATATATCCATGTATCGTACATTTGAGCGTGGATAGCATGACTTTCTTTTGGATGGCTATTTCGCTGTGTAATCAGTAACCGGTGACGAAGACACGGAAGCTTCAGGATAGCATTTTCGTAATGAATACAAAAATAAAGCCAGTTAATGCAGCTTTAAGGAAAGAGCAGCATGTGCAACAGTGTGATGAGAGCTTCACTCACCCAAACACAACTCCACAGCTTGTTAATTTCATTTTATTTTATCTATTTCAAACAATCCTGACAATTTCAAGCGCTTAGCGTCAAGATTCGAAAAAAGGTCTGAAAAAGGAACCGGCAGAAGTTTCTAAATGCTGTAATTATCCACAGTCCCTTATGTGACTTGTGTGTTGTTTTATAACCTTCTTCACTTGAACTAGGGGGACTCAGAGAAACAGAAATCTGTTTGCTATATTCGGTGTCCAAAAGTGGGTTAAATCTGAATTCTTTCTGGCATGCCAACCCATGTCGCACAGTGTGTAAGGAGGGGGCAATCTGGGGTCCTGGCTAAGGTAATTGTTGGCGCTGTACTTCTAGACTTTACAGGTGCATTTGATGTCATTGATCATGTCATTCTTCTGTCAAAGTTAAAATGTAATGGATTTTCACGTCTGTCTCTTCCACTGATCAGTAGTTACCTCAAAGGCTGAAGTCAGCAAGTATTTTTTAAGAGTAAGTATTCTGAGTAGGGCTGTCAAACGATTAATTTTGTTGTTGTTGATTAATCGCATAGTAATGGTGAGTTAACTCACGATTAATCGCATTTTTAACATTCTATTTCAAATCCACTCCAATTGAAGTTAAATGACATTTTCAAATGTAATGACACATTGTTATTGATACCAAATGTACTTAAATTTGTTTGACTTGCTCACAACCTTCTACTTTTGTGTACAATCAACAAGAGCTGTTAATGAAAGGGAAAATGTAGATACCCCAGCTTTAATTTTGCGAGTTTGGTTGCATTTCAGCGTGTCTCCTCCTCTCCTCTGTGTGTCACACAACATCAGAGAATGGCCCCTGTGCGTATATATATGTATGCGTGTATTATATGACCACGTTACCGCTGTCACCATCACACACACGCACGTGTCCACGGCATTCTGATTGATATTTTTATAAATGGGCGGGTCATTCGGACATGCGATTGACTGCCAGCCTATTTCAGAACTCGCATATTGCCAGCCGTTTCTGATGATTTTTACTGAATTTTAATTTAATTTGAATTTTAAGACCCACAGAATATTGTGTACTATGACTATCTAAATGCTCCCCCCTGGACTGCCACCTTAACGTGGTGGGGGAGTTTGAGTACTCGGATGATCCTGGGAGCTATGCTGTCTGAGGCTTCATGCCCCTGGTAGGGCCTCCCATGGCAGACAGGTCTCGGGTGACGAGTCAGACAAAGAGCAGTCCAGAAGACACCATGGACAGCACTCAAAAGAAATCAGTGACGTCGCCCGGCATGGCGCAGCCGGGGCCCCACCCTGGAGCCAGGCCTGGGGTCGGGGCTCGTAGGCGAGCGCCTGGTGGCCGGGCCTTAGCCCACGGGGCCCGGCCGGGCTCAGCCCGAATGGACGACGTGGGCAGTCCCTCCTGTGGGCCCACCACCCGCAGAGGGGTCCGTGGTGGCGAAACGGTGCAGAGAGGACTGGGCAGCAGTCGAAGGCGGAGACCTCGACGACCCAGTCCGCACACACAACAGCTGGCTCTTGGGCCATCCGGTCCCTGTATGACCGGAGCCAGAGCTG
The DNA here is from genome assembly GCA_964034765.1 of Knipowitschia caucasica. Lineage (NCBI taxonomy): Eukaryota > Metazoa > Chordata > Actinopteri > Gobiiformes > Gobiidae > Knipowitschia > Knipowitschia caucasica. The sequence continues at coordinate 9,603,970 of OZ035841.1, forward strand.
TGTTCGCATTGCCGGCAGTAAGTCAGACCTGTTCCCGGTGAATGTTGGCCTCCGACAGGGCTGCCCTTTGTCACCGGTTCTGTTCACTGTATTTATGGACAGAATATCTAGGCGCAGCCAGGGGTCGGAGGGGGTCCGGTTCGGGGACCACAGGATTTCATCTCTGCTGTTTGCGGACGATGTTGTCCTGTTGGCTCCAACGAACCAGGACCTGCAGCATGCACTGGGACGGTTTGCAGCCGAGTGTGAAGCGGCTGGGATGAGAATCAGCACCTCCAAATCTGAGGCCATGGTGCTCGACCGGAAAAAGGTGCCCTGCCCTCTTCAGGTGGGTGGAGAGGTCCTTCCTCAAGTGGAGGAGTTCAAGTATCTCGGGGTCTTGTTCACGAGTGAGGGAAGAATGGAGCGTGAGATTGACAGGCGGATCGGTGCAGCGTGCGCAGTGATGCGGTCGCTGTATCGGACTGTTGTGGTAAAGAAGGAGCTGAGCCGAAAGGCAAAGCTCTCGATTTACCGGTCAATCTTCGTTCCCTCCCTCACCTATGGTCATGAGCTTTGGGTAATGACCGAAAGAACGAGATCGCGGATACAAGCGGTCGAAATGAGCTTCCTCCGCAGAGTGGCTGGGCGCTCCCTTAGAGATAGGGTGAGGAGCTCAGTCACACGGGAGGAGCTCGGAGTAGAGCCGCTGCTTCTCCACGTCGAGAGGAACCAGTTGAGGTGGCTCGGGCATCTGTTCCGGATGCCTCCTGGACGCCTCCCTGGGGAGGTGTTCCGGGCACGTCCCACCGGGAGGAGGCCCCGCGGAAGACCTAGGACACGCTGGAGGGACTATGTCTCTCAGCTGGCCTGGGAACGCCTTGGGGTCCCCCCGGACGAGCTGGAGGAAGTGTGTGTGGATAGGGAAGTCTGGGCGTCTCTGCTTAGACTGCTGCCCCCGCGACCCGGCAACGGATAAAGCGGAAGAAAATGGATGGATGGATGGACTATCTAAATTCTGAAAGAATGGACTGTCTACTTTCATCAGCAAAAATAATTTAGTTTCTAGCTTGTTTCGTTCCCCTGTAATCCCCAGTCGAGTAGAGGTAAGTTTTATTATCTTATCTAGCTTCTAGCTGTTTTAAAACCATTCATAGAGCAATGATGCCATCTGCTGGCTCGATAAAATATTGCCTCAAGCCTTACATATTTGATACATCTGGGAACGTGGAAATAGCGGGAAACGCAATTGACGTGTTAACACGTCAATGGCAGTTAATGCGTTAATTATTTTTTAACGCGTTAATGAAAACGTAATTAACGTGAATTAACGCGATCATTTTGACAGCCCTAATTCTGAGACTTAACCTATATTATGCGGTATACAAGGAGGTTGCTTGGGGTCACTTTTTGTCATTCTCTGTATTTGTACATGACTTGGCTTATTATGTGGGAAACGCAGACCTTGTTCTGTACACTGACGATGCTTCTTTAGTTTGTGCATCTGCTTCAATTGCAGAACTGAGCATGAACCTCCAATGTTAACTTGACATAACTGGTTGTAAATTTCTCCATTGTGAGATCAATAAAGTTTATCTTGTCTTATCTTGATGAGTTTGTTAGGTTAAACAAATTAGCCTTAAAAATTGGAATAACTAAACGTATTGTTTTTGGTACAAAACACATGCCACGGCAGCCTTGTACAACCTTGTACTGGTACAACCTTGATTGAGCAGGTGACCAAAACGAACTTCTTGGAAGTAAAGTTAGACAATCATTTCTCATGGACTGACCAGATAAATCTTACTGTTTCTTGGATGAGTAGAGGCATTGCCTTGTTGTGCACATCATATTGCCCTCTATCAGTGAAAAGAACAGTTGTCCTGCTATGGGGCTCCAAATAAATACATATAATAATTTAATTGTAAACATACAATTGTCTGTTCAACTTTTTGCTTTTATGATAAAACTAGCACTTCCACCTTTATTCTTTGTCGTCTTCTTTGTTTAGAGATTTGTTGACAAAATAAGTATTTCAATAAAGTATTTATTTACCTTAACCTGACAAGGGACCTGTTCTTACCTGGTCCAGTTGTATGTTTGCTCCCAGTTTGCTGACCACAGTTCTGGGGGCGGGCTCTCCTACGTCCACTTCCTGTATGCTGAGCGACTGGGCGTGGCTTCGGGTGCTGAGGACACGCCCCACTCGTAGGTCCAGACGCGACACGTCAAGACGAGGCTCCATCCCCAGTAGGAGGTCACTTCCTGCCCCCGATCGGGCTGCAGCAACAAGCACAGACCTAAATATGTGTTTTACCTTTAAAATATTTATTCTGACAAAAAACACAATGGAGGGGGAAATTGTCCTAATATTGTGTATTTGCTTACATCTCCTGTCTCCTCTCTTCCTTCGCTGACCATCACGTCGCTCTACAGCAGGTTGATCAACAAGTGAAGGAGCAGGTGAATCTGCAGAGGAGGCGGGGCTTGTCTGCAAAGGTGTGACCGGAGCGAGCAGGGTTTTTGCTGCAAATAAAAAAAACACATAATAGGTTTTTCCTGTTGCTGTCAAACGATTAAAATATTTAATCGCAATGAATCGCATTAATGTCATAGTTTACTTGTGATTATTAACATTTAATTGCATATTTTTAGCTAGTCTCAGCCCAAAATATGACCCACACATATTCTTGCCGCGTACGGACACTGCTTTCAGTCATTATACTTTTTACTTTTTATTTTTACTACGACTGGACACCTGAATTTCTCCCAATTCATAAAGGATCAATAAAGAATCTATCTGTACTTGCGTTAATTGTGCAATAAAAAAATATATGCCGCTATTACTGCGTTTAACTAACAGCACTACCGAGTGCTCCGGTTTTCCCTACCAATAAAAACATGCACAATAGGTATGAATGTAATGAGTGAGTGAATGGATGGTGTTGTTTGGGGCTTTGATGCGCCAGTGTGTTCGGCGTCTCAATTCTGTCATCACTATGTATGGAGTGAATTAAACAATATCTGAAATCTGAACATTCTAAAGCGTTTTGGGTGAAAAATGCGCTGTAAAAATAAAGATTACTTACTTACACTAGTATAAAAGTATGAAAAAATCGCTATTCATCTTCCATGTGCAATGACTGGACCATGAGCAGCGGATGGCGAAGCTCTGGAGAGCAGTTTCAGTGACAGACTGTCAGGCTGTAGCTGACCTCGAATGTCATGCAACTGTGCAATAATTTGAAATAATGTTAGAATGTGCATTATAAGACCTCGTGTGTCCACACTTACTTTGCTCACTCTCACTATCACATAGTGAGAGTGCTCCTAATAGTAGTGTTGTATTAAATATAGACTAAAGGCAGATGTGAATTTGATTGACCCGGAATTGAACTCTGTCTCTTTCCCAAGCAAAAAGACCTGGTCTCCCCTTGTTCCTTGGTAGTCCAAAAGTGCAGAAATATGAGTTAATGATAGTTAATCTGGGGGGATTCTGCTAATCCTTTCGTTGTTTGAAGAAGGAGGTGGACCTTGAAAAGCCTCCTGTCTTATCTCAAGGAAGTAATATTTCTATAGAATTAGGGAGGGGTAGTGCATGAATGATTTCTGTTTGGGTCTGGCAGACGGAGGAAAGGCCGGACCCTGGACCGGAAGCTGCCTGATACTACACGCCCCCTTCTTCCTGGACATCTGCTCTTTTTATGCTTAGGCTGGAGGCTTGGAGTCAGTCAGAGCAGGGACAGTTAGACAGAGAACATGGCAGAGCACCTGCATGTTCTCTGCACATTTTCAGGCCTGGAGGGAAAGTTTTTAGGATGGCTCAGCATAGGGTTAGTTTTAGAGAATTAATGGCTCCAAGGGTTTTGTATCGATATTTAATTGTAAAGAGAATTAAATGTTCTATTTTTAACTCTTGCATTCTTGGCCTTATTTCTGTATCAAATTCTGAACACGTCAGTCAAATTACTTTTGACGACAGTAGTTAGTATGCTCCTGATATGTACCGTACAGATATTACATCAATTTAAACATTTGCAACCTCAGAGCTAATCACTAATATTACTATTCTCTTTGCACAAAGACACTGACACCAGCTTGGTGAAAAGGGGTATAGTAGTGGTATTATTATTATATTACTATTATTATGAAGCTTTGTTCATTTCTGACCTATCCGCCTCCTTTGCTTGTCCTGGAGTTGCCCTCTCAGATCCTCAATGTCCTTTTTCAGTTTGCCATTTTCCACCAACAGTTTCTTCTGTTCTCGCACCGAGGACTGCAGCACTGACGGCCAAAGACACAGGATTATACAGAATACAGGAAATACATGTCCTATTTGCATTTGTAAAGTGCAAGACAATACAATCCTAACTTTGAGGTTAGTTGGTTTAGTTAGTTTCCATTCTTTATAATTTTCTGTATGGAAAGGCTGATTTAAAGATGTGACAGAGTTGAAACATACATGGATGTGAAAACTGAGAGAGACTAGTTACTTTTAAAATTCAGGTAACCGCGTTAAGTGCACATCTATTATATTGCCTTTTTTGCCTTAATTTGAAACATTCTGAAGCCTTTATATTCAATTGAATGATTTGTTTTCTCACAGGCTTTCTCTCTGGAGAGCAGGGCCTGAGTTCTGATGTAGTCCATGATCTGAGCTCCATCCTCAGGGTCCATCTTCATCAGCGCAGCCGCAAAACTGGAGAAAGACAACCAAATAAAATGTAATCTCTTCAATCCTGCATCCAGAGAATATTAATATATTCAGTGGTAGTATTCTGGACCATTATTTACATGAACGTATAAAGTTTTTAAAATGTCAGATATTAGCCCTCCAACTTCTTCCTATCCAACCGATATGCCACCATGGCATGTTATACCTAATTTTAAAGGAACCAGGATAACGTTATAGAGTATTTTTCAAAACAATGATTTTAAACATAATTCATGATAAAAAATGAATACAAAATCAGCCGGTCACTAGCACTTTATCGATGCCATCTTTATCATTGTTGATAGTTCGCTTCTCAACAGTACCAATACACCTCAGTAAGAAGGTCCGTGGTTCGAATCCGGTTAGAGCAGTACCTTTCTGAGTGGATTTTTCATGTTCCCCCCGTGTCTGCGTAAACATGTGTAATAGGTCAGGCATACGCCTCCTGTATGGCAACCTTGCTCCCATCTCTGTCTGGAGTGAGAGACAAATGCCCACATTTGCAAAGCGCTTTCTAGCTCTGGTCTGTGAAAGGTGCTATATAAATATCCATCCATCCATCCATCCATTTTCTTCCCCTTAATCCATTTTTGGGTCGGGGGGGGTGGCAGTCAGAGCTGCACTCAGTACACTCAGCACCAGCCCCGCTATATAAATAATGATTACTTATTACTTACTTACCTTGAAGTTTAGCACATTTCTTTTTGTTTTCAACCATAAACAATAAATTGTATTTTTATTGTTTACTGAAAGTTCTCACACATATTATTAAAAAATACACCTTTCCACCAACTCTGGTGCTCTTCACTGTCCCTGCCCCATAACATGATGCTGCCACCCCCATATTTGACTCTGAGGATGTTACGCTGAAGGTTATGAGCAGTGTTATGGGGTGTTCACACCGGACCATGTGTTGCAGCGGTTTTCCATGCAAAGTCAAATGTGACGTACGCCAAATATTTGCATGTGCATTTCGGCCGGCACGTTTGTCTGAGCAGCAGGTGTGTTTTTGCGGCCCAGCAAGGGCAGTGGGTCGGCATGCGGAGAACGCAGAAGGCCAAACATTTTTGCTTGACACACATATGGCAATGTGCGCGGCAGCAACAGTTGTAGTTGTAGTAGTTAAAGAAATAGTCAAAGCAGTAGTAAGCAGTAGTAGTAATAGTAGCAGCAGTAGCAGTAGTTGTACTCGTTGTAGGCGTAGAAGTAGCAGTAGTGAGCTGTAGTAGTAGGTGTACTAGTTGTAGCAGTAGTCATAGTAGTAGCAGCATTAGTTGTGGTAGTAGTAGTAGTAGCAGTAGCAGTAGCAACAGCCGCAGTAGTTGTACTAGTTGTAGAAGTACTGATAGTAATAGCAGTAGTAGTAGTAGTACTATAGTAGTAATGGATGTACTGCATGTTAAGCAGCTGTTGGTCTGAGGTCAGCTGTGAATCTAAAAATAAAACGGCTGTGAAACAAGACCCCACTGCACACAACTCAAGTAAAGTTAAAATGTGAGAAACTAAAACAAGCAACTTTATAGATTAAAAGGTGATTATAAAGTTATACTTGTAGAAACTTGATGTATTTGGTCCCATGAATAGTGACTGGGGTAATTGTTGAACACTAGTCAGACCATGGCATTAAATCTATCTGGTAACGGTATATGCTTTTATTGCTTCAAATAAATCTAGCAAGAGACCACTCTCCATTGATCTCAATATCCTAATGTGAATGCCCTAATGTCGAAAATGGTAAATTATCCTTGTCTCATCTATAATGATATAATTGAGCCAAATTGGTTAAAAACGGTTCAAACGGTCCGCTACCTGGTTGTTGCCATTGTTTCTATTTCTTTTCTCCAAAAGTATCTCAATGCGATATAAACACATGATTGATTTAGTGTATTCACTGCTCAAAACCTCAAAGATGAACATACAAATAGTCTGCTTTCCTCTCCACAGATATAAACTGTAACTTTGCTTCATGAAGAAAATCGCTTGGCTGTAATTTGGAGAACAGGTAGTTCAGTAGTTTCTTTTGACAGTCAAAGTGACATTAAATGCATGTGTTGTACCTGGGGTTGATAATGTCGTCTCCTTTCTCCATGTTGTCGATTGGTGTGAGTCCTCGCTCTCTGGTCCAGTCTTCAGTTGTGCCTCTCAGTCCTGCACAGAGACCAGGCCCCCTGCACCTCCCTCCCAGCTACAAACCTCATTCTGGTTCCAAGAGCTTCTTCAGTTCTAGTCCCCAAAAAGCAATCCTTTTTTTTTTCTAGCACTCTAGAGGCATAGGTTAGAAAAAAAGTACCAATTACTGTAATGAAATGGGCCTGTTATTCCATTCATCTTACATATCTATTTAAATAACCCAACCATAAAAAGTACAAAACCTCCTTCAAGTAGATGTTTTGCTATAATCTTTCTAATATTTACCTCTGTTCTTATAGCTTTGTAACTTTATAGAGCGTAACAGATAAAACATCCAAAAGAAGCTGGAAAAGTCATCAGGTCCTGTGCTCTCCCTGGTCACCCAGTGCAGCAGATGGTGGAAAGGGGGATCCTAGACAAACAGACAGAATGATCCAGTGTAAATTAGAGATTCCACATGTCTCTCCATGAAATTCACCTGTAGTGATTCACAATGTACTGTTTTATTATAAGAAATTTCCCAACCGTGGGGTCTCACATCTCGTCATAATACTATGTTTAACTTACTCTAAGCTGCAACGGAAAGACAACAATTTCTAGATAACATAAATACACATATTACATTTCAGTGTATAATTGTTAGGCATGAACATTTGTATAATTATGCATAATTGTGTATAATTGTTAGGCATGAACATTTAAATCTACTTATCTTATGAGGTTACAGGATGCACAGAAAATCAGATTCAGATTTAGATTAATTTTATTTGCCATTTGCAGTAAAACCACATTGGAATACATTTGCAAAAGTCCCCAGTGTGCACAAAACAATTACATAAATAAAACAAACTTTGAAAAAAACACTGTAAGAAACAATTGACAGTGTGAAATCGATCAATAAACACAGTGTACACGTGTAAGATCATTAGAGTGCTCTGTTTAAAGCTTGTGGAAAGAAGCGGTTAGCAAAGCAAACATGGCTTTTCCAGGGTGGCCAGAGGAGTCAATGATTTTCATAAGAGCTTGGTTTAAGAGTCTGGATTCATAAAGAGCCTCCAGAACAGACAGCTTTGCAGAGCGGAGCACCTTGTTTAGTGCTCTCCTTTCTTTGGCTGTGATGTTGTCGAACCACAAAGTCACAGAACCAGCAAGCAAGCATTTAATGATGCAGCGAAGATAAGCAGGATCTTAGATGTTTGTGGTAAATTCACAAAGTTCCCGCAGAAAGACCTTGATTAGTGTTTCAACATTCTCAGCTGATCACATGTAGCTTAACTGTTTACAATTTCTTAACAATTACAACAACATCTCATGGGCTTTATGGCCTTGTAAATATACTCCGTTTAAATTCGTTCCAAGACAAAAATACTTGTCAGAAGTGGGATTCGAACCCACGCCTCCAGGGGAGACTGCGACCTGAACGCAGCGCCTTAGACCGCTCGGCCATCCTGACCTGCCGAATCGTCTGCCTGCAATAAAAAATTTAAATAAATGATAAATTCTCACAGATTGTGAAAAAGTAATTGTAGGTTTCATTAAAGATGCAGTCAGTGACTTTTTTCCAGACGCATTTTTTTGTTTTTTTTTATTGTGGGAAAACGTCCTTAAACCTTAAATCATGGTAAGTTAAGATGCGTTCAAATAGTAATGGAATTCAGACTATTGACCAGATACCAGATAGTTTTCCATCACGTGCTTATTACCCATGATGCTTTGCGCGAATGACATGTTGGGAGTCAAGCTTATATTGCACGTATCATTTGTCACTAATAATATGTCACAGATCATCTGTCCCCATGTCATCTAAAGCCACTGACCACGTTAAGTATATTGATATACTGGAGTAATCTGTGAGGCAAGATAATCAGGAGATTTGGATCCATATGAAAGGCGGCGAGACCAGTGGACTTCCCAGAAATGGCTTACTTTCACTTAACAGTTTTACAATTTAGAAAACGTCATGATGTATACGATACAATATTTCTTTCAATCAGTATTTAATTTTTAACGAAGCAGTTGATATCACAGGCCGCAAATCACTACCCTTTCCCCCCCTCCTCCTCCTCCCCCTCTCATTCATTTAGATGGGATGCTCGAGGCGCCTATATAGACTCAGTATCACAGTCAAATTGCAGCTCTGAAAATAAACCATACATGTACGGATTTAGCTAGCTCTTAACTGTTATGAAATGGTCAGAACAGACCTTACACTGTATAGTGCCGTTTTCCAGGGGGTTAGGGTTGAATCCCTCTGGTTGATCCTTGCCAACTAAAGAGTCTTTTCTCCGTCCCGAGTCACTCTCGTAAGAGCTTTTGGAATGTCCCCACAATCTACTCTACGCGGTTACTGCATCCCCAAACGACGCAGGCAGTCGGCATGTTTTAGCGCAAAAAAGTGATTTGGCCCGAATTGGTTACCTACAACTGGCGGCAGCTAGACTCCCAAAATGGTGAACTGCGGAATTGTGGGTAGTGGGTGAAGTCAGTGGAAAACTATCTATAGTCTCCAAAACTTAACACAAAATATTTTGGAGCGGACCAATAAAAATAAACCAATGGGATTCATTCACCCCCAACGAGCCAATGGGATGCGTTTACCCCCTTCACCCTCTTCCTGTTTCTCGTGAGTGCGAGCACCTGAGTTATTGGATTTTCCAAAACCTTAAAGAAGCTATACCCAATTTATTTTATCTGTTTAGCATTATTAGGATTTTGACTGTAGTCTGTTCATTGCTATTCACCCGTTGTCCCATTCTCTGTTCCATGGTACGATGACGGGACCTCTGGACCTGGCCTCCTCCATCTACAGTTCATAAAAATGCATATTACTACATACAAGTTGTATTAAAATTCATAATTTAATTGAAAACTTGAGCTCATTGATTCAGCTGTGTATGAATTCAGGCAGTACAAAGTAGAAAGTAGAAAGTGCGTGACGCCCTCTCTCCTCCAATCACAGAACGAGGAGCGGTGCTGTTACGAACAGGCTGCCTCATCTAGCGTCTACAGCGCAGGTAAACAAGAGCAGCATGGAGGCAGAAAGAGGCTAACTCCTCTGGCTGTAACTGCAGACACAGCAAAACAGCCCAAATGACGCAACAGTGAAAGGGAACTAAAGTGAAAAAATGATCAAAGAAGAAATCAAACCCGGGTGAACATAGCTAGCTGACATTGTATCCTCGGGAGAGACCTGCGGGAGCGGGGCCGCCTCGGACTACATTTGGACGCGAAACTAGCGGTAATCTTTCAGTTATATATTTCGTTAGCAGTACATTTGTACCATTTCATCAGTGGATGAACTTACAAGAAGTTGCGCTAATGCTAAGGTTTGCATACGTATCAGATCGCAAATACAACTTGATTGTTTCGTGGGAGGAGAACAAAGGGGAAATGAGAAGCCTGTGAGCCAGTTGGAGGGCGGTGCTAAACATTCAAACTGAAAAAAACCTTGCAGAAACGGGTATAGCTCCTTTAAAGTTACAAGAGGAGCACAAATCTTTGATCACTGTTATGGCAACTTGAAGGTAGCTTACAGGTCCAGTATCAGACCTCTTTTTGGTAAGTCTAATCACTCCTCTCGTTCTCATTCTTCCTTCATACAGTCAGAGGATCAGGCAACACAAACCAACTTCTCGTAATGTGCAGTGCTGGTCTGAGGAGACCAACATGAAGCTACAGGGCAGCAATGATGCCACTGACTTGTCTGTATTTCAGTCAGATGATGTAAATTAAGTGACGCTCTGAAAGGATACATTCACTTTTGTATTGACTGCTGTGTCCCACAGGTCATTTTAAGTAAAGAACATTTTAGTCAGGACCCTTGGATGAACGTGGACTTCTCTTGTGCCCCTGGGGATTTTTGCAAATGTATTCCAATGTGGTTATACTGCAAATGGCAAATCAAATGAATCTGAATCTGAATCTGAAACCTCATGACTTCTACTGACTACATTGCAAATTAATCAACTAGCATTTATAATGATAGGTAGGAAAATACATTTTAAATCTGATTTTATAGGATTGTAGCGTTCAGTTGTGACGTCTCTCAGTTACCACAGGGAGGCGGGGTAGTTCTTGAAATCAGGCACAGTCCTGTGTTTGATAGCGTTTGAAAAGTATATAACACATATCTTACAGATTCAGACCTTTCTCTCCTCTTGTATTAGAACATACCAAATGATAAATATTACATACATCCAAATATTATATGAAATATGTAAAAAAACATAACATACAAGAAAATAAAAAAATAAATAGATAAAGAATTCTAAAAACCAAATATTTAGCGGTACCATTTAGTCAGGATGGCCAAGAGGTTTAAGGCGCTGAGCTAAAGTTGCTGTCTCCCCTGGAGATGTGGGTTTAAATCCCACTTTAGACATAATCCTTTTGACCATATTCATGCATTTATACCCAAAGTGGGATGCAAAGGTTATCTACACTAGTGTTTTTCAACCACTGTGCCATGACACGTTAGTGTGCCTTCAGATGTTGTTTTGTTTATGTATCATCACCTATTGGTTAAAATAATGTGAAAAGAAAACATTGTGAGAAGACTAGTAAAGACTTTTTGGTCCTTGTTTGATTTTCCATTGTTAATAAAGGCTGCAGAGTTTTTTTGTTTTGTTTCAGTGTCAGCTGTCGGTGTCGGCGTGTGATTGTTTCCAATGATAAAGGTGTGCCACAGTGCGATTTACAAATTCCATCATGTATGTGCATATATCCCAGTTGAATTAAGACGGATAATGTGACAAAGTGAACAGCCACAGTTTGACGCAAGCATCGCTTGGAGTGAAACAGTGCTGTTTTACCAGGTGGCATGTGGCACCGGTCCAGATTCATGGTTTCTCTCTTTATGTAATTCAGTTATCCTGAAGATATACTGTACAGGAGGATTTTCACAAATTTTGGAAAGAACCGCCTCCTATCCAAAAAATGCACATGCGCAGTTTTTGCGCAACGCCTACACAACTGGGCTTGTGCGGGAGATGCACAAGCCCAGTTCTCCTCATGCACGCTTTGTTTACAAGTCATTGTCGGCATCACAAGCTCACTTTCCCAGAAGATTAAGATAAGACAAGATCATTTTTTATCAATCTCACAATGGAGAAATCTACTTGTCACAGTTGGCATAAATAGAATCACTCAGATTGTGCAAAAAGATATGAAGTGTGCAAACATGTTAAAGGTTGCACATATAGTCTGTGCAGGATATAATTACAGTGCCTTGCGAAAGTATTAGGCCCCCTTGAACCTTTCGCCACATTTAAGGCTTCAAACATAAAGATATAAAAAAATAATTTTGTTTGTCAAGAATCAACAACAAGTGGGACACAATTGTGAAGTGGAACGAAATTTATTGGATAATTTAAACTTTTTTAACAAATAAAAAACTGAAAAGTGGGGCGTGCAATATTATTTGGCCCCCTTGCGCTAATACTTTGTAGCGCCACCTTTTGCTGCAATTACAGCTGCAAGTCGCTTGGGGTATGTCTCTATCAGTTTTGCACAACGAGAGACTGGAATTCTTGCTCATTCTTCCTTGCAAAACAGCTCGAGCTCAGTGAGGTTGGATGGAGAGCGTTTGTGACTTGGCCATTCTAACACCTGGATACGTCTATTTGTGAACCATTCCATTGTAGATTTGGCTTTATGTTTTGGATCATTGTCCTGTTGGAAGATAAATCTCCGTCCCAGTCTCAGGTCTTTTGCAGACTCCAACAGGTTTTATTCCAGAATGGTCCTGTATTTGGCTCCATCCATCTTCCCATCAATTTTAGCCATCTTCCCTGTCCCTGCTGAAGAAAAGCAGGCCCAAACCAGGATGCTGCCACCACCATGTTTGACAGTGGGGATGGTGTGTTCAGGGTGATGAGCTGTGTTGCTTTTACGCCAAACATATCGTTTTAAATTGTGGCCAAAAAGTTCGATTTTGGTTTCATCTGACCAGAGCACCTTCTTCCACATGTTTGGTGTGTCTCCCAGGTGGCTTGTGGCAAACTTTAAACGAGACTTTTTTTTTATATCTTTGAGAAATGGCTTTCTTCTTGCCACTCTTCCATAAAGGCCAGATTTGTGCAGTGCACGAATGATTGTTGTCCTATGGACAGACTCTCCCACCTCAGCTGTAGTTATCTGCAGTTCATCCAGAGTGATCATGGGCCTCTTGTCTGCATCTCTGATCAGTCTGAGATGAAAGTTTGGAGGGACGGCCGGGTCTTGGTAGATTGGCAGTGGTCTGATACTCCTTCCATTTCAATATAATTGCTTGCACAGTGCTCCTTGAGATGTTTAAAGCTTGGGAAATCTTTTTGTATCCAAATCCGGCTTTAAACTTCTCCACAACAGTATCTCGGACCTGCCTGGTGTGTTCCTTTGTCTTCATGGTTCTCTCTGCGCTTTAAACAGAACCCTGAGACTATCAAAGAGCAGGTGCATTTATACGGAGACTTGATTACACACAGGTGCATTCTATTTATCATCATCACTCATTTAGGACAACATTGGATCCTTCAAAGATCCTCACTGAACTTCTGGAGTGAGTTTGCTGCACTGAAAGTAAAGGGGCCAATTAAATTATCCAATAAATTTTGTTCCACTTCACGATTGTGTCCCACTTGTTGTTGATTCATGACAAAAAATTAAAATTGTATATCTTTATGTTTGAAGCCTGAAATGTGGCGAAATGTTGAAAGGTTCAATACTTTCACAAGGCACTGTATGCACAATAAAAAGTGGCTGTATCAGTGGTGGTTATTCAGTCCTATCGCAGGTCATTTGTGACATATAATGATGGTCTGGAGTTTGTCAGAAAAAAGAGTGAGAGGTACACGATTTGAAAAAAACTAGCCTCTTACCCCTTCCTTTCTGATTAGTCTTGCAGCCGCGCCAGGTCAATGGGCCAAGATCCGTGCGGAAGAGAGATTATTAATTTAATTATTCAAATATTCAATCATAATTAGGGGTGGGAACCTCAGGGTACCTCACGATACGATAAGATGTGCTATACAAAGCTCACAATGCAGCAATTATTGATATATTGGTCAAAAATATACCTACGATAATATTTGTCTTATATTTATGGCATAAATTAAGTGAAAAAATACACTTTATTTCAAGATAAATGGATAAAGTGTCATGTGTAACATTAAAGTGAACAAGCAAAAATGCATTTTAACCTGCACATTTTAGTAAAAATCTTACTTAATCTGTCTTACATCCAATAAAATCAATATGAACATTCTACAGAATATGTAGAATGCGTAATGTAGCCATATATTAAGTATTGATACTTTTTTTTTCAAATAAAGCTTAGATATATATATATAGATAAAATCATTATTTTTTACATATATTTTTTTTATAAATCAATACTTAGCAAAAGCATATCAATAGTCGATTGCCTTGAGAAACGATCACGATACCTCACCATATCGGTATAATGTTACAATCCTAATCATAATTTATACACAGTTCCTCATAGCAGCAGTGGAATGCTTAATTAATGTGTTTAATACTAAGATTACTCTGGACAGTAGTTCGTACACTTTGTCACAACGGGCTTTCAGCGCCTGTCACTTATTACTTCTGTCTGAGCAAGAGAAGCTGTTGAAGCTAGCCATGCTCAATAACACAAATATCAATCAATCAACACATTTAAATGTTAATCGGAGCATACATTATACAGATACATTCTTAAGACACATGTAAGGAGGTTTTCAGAATTATCTGTTTACGACAAAACTACTGTTTTAATGTGTCAAAAAAGCGATCATGGTAACCCCGGAAGTAACTATTAAAGGTACACTGTGTAATTTTTTGTGCCATCTAGCGTTGACATCTTTTATCGCAGTCCAAGGCACGGAAGCCTTTCACCAGTCATTCACCAGACTGCCAAGGAAAGAATACTTGAGTTTGATAAATGACCGGATCTCTCCAAACGTCTCGGGCACTTGACAGTCATGTGGAGGCGACAGGTAAACAAGACCGCGTTCTGAAGCTGCACCCTCTACACAGAGGCTGAACTGAGATTTTCCATGGATCTATTATAGTTTTACGGGGTGAAGAGAAGAGACGCATGGAGGATTAACGTCTGTGGGAGCTTATTACTACGATGAGGAGAGAAGACAGGACAAATACACTGCCACGGCAGGACATGGGTAAAAGCTCATGTTAGCTTTAGCGTTAGCCACAGCGCCCTATCTGCATCACGGCAAGAAAAACAGAACATTCACTCACGCTGCTGATGAAGTATTCTGCAGATTGCTTTATGGGGATTCTGTGTGTTTTAATTTAGGGTTTGTCCCTGAAAAAGTTTAGTTGAAACTTGTGACAATAGTTGGATTGCGCTCGGATCGGGTCAGAACATCCTGAGACTGTGTTGAAGATTCTGCCTCGTTCTCATTACTGTCAGTGTGAAAAAAGTTACGTATAGTTCATGTGCGAGTCTGTTGTGTACAAACTACACAATGTGCCTCCTGTGTTAACCTTTCGGTGCGTGTGGTTTGCGATGTTGACAGTTTGCTGCTATGACACCGGACTTTTGCTAATTATTTTTCTAAAAGATTGTGGTCCTCCATGGTTCTTTTACATATCTGTGGTCCTCCATGGTTCTTTTACATAACTGTGGTCTTTCATGGTTCCTTCTTCCAACTTGTGAAGGCACGGTGAAAGCAACATCATCAGTAGCTCATGTGAAACAAAAACGTGATTCTCGCATCCTTTTTGTCCCTTATCCACCACTGTTTTTCCAGATGGTGTCCGTGAGAGAGCACTACTCTCTCACGGACGTTTATAAGTTCAATTCTAAGCCTATGAGTACAATTCAAAAAACATGGTGGAGGTAAATATTCTTAAAAAGGTCACATTTGTTATTAGTTAACATGTTTTTTTCATATGGAGCAGCTGTAAAAATTACACAGGGTGGCTTTAACATTAGGGGAGCATTTTAGGACACAGTTACAGAGGATATGATTATGGATTTAGGCTAAGTTTATATTTGGGTCACTCATCGCTGATGTTCAGAATTGTTTGTTCACTTTTCATGTAGTTCCGGAGAGTTCTAGTTAGTTAGCTAGCCTAGCTGTTACCTGTCTAGCCATGTCAGCTTTGGGAACTAACAATTTTCTATTTGTCATTTAAAAAAGATGATGCCCATTACAGCTGCGAATATTAAGGGCTGTCTAATATTCGTTCAAATGTATATGTATATATATTTAATAATCAAATTATATACAAGCACGAACGCGATGATTGACAGCCCTTGGCATCACTTGATTAGTTGGACGTGGACAGCATCGTGAATTTTGAACCATAGCTAAGATAAGGGAAGGCGGGACTTACCCGTAATATTATAATTTATATAATGACTTATTTTATACGGACTTGGCGGGAAAGTGAAAAGGGAGGAGCAGGAGCGAAAAATTAACGTCCACAGGAGATGGATTCTGCTCATCCTTTCCTTGGGACGTTCGTGCGACAACCAATCAAAGAGCAGCAAAGTGGTCACGGGGACATTAGCGGACTGAGCGAGCAGACTGAAAATACTCATAAACAGCCAAAACAGGACGCACACCAGGCTTCACCAGAACTCAAACCAGGGTTGACAATGGGTCATGCTCCCGTGACCTTATGCAACTGCTTCGAGTGTGTTCGCCGATGCGGAAATACAGTTTAATAATATGAAAAAACGTATGGCGCACCTCCGTGAACACATACTGCTGTTGTATAAAGTCACCTCCATGAACACATACTGCTGTTATATAAAGCCCGTGGAAAGTCTCTGTTCAAAGACACGCTGCAAAGCTGCATATTGGAGAAGATCTGTACACAAGAAGCCGCTAGCATAGCTCTGTTAGCATCAGAGCCGGCCGGCTACTTCTGGTACTTCCGGCTGGGGTCAGGACGTTCTGGTGTGAAGTCCTCTGCGTCTGAAAACTAGAGAATGCGCGTCCGGTGAGCGGGGCTTCAGCGTTTCAGCCTTGCCGGTCTGAAAGCCCCATCAGTCTTCCACTGAAGGAGCACAGTCCTGTGCAGTGGGTGGGAGGTGTTGTCCATGATGGAGCTGACTTTGGCACCCTCCTATCCCTCACCTCCAGGGACCTCCACCTCCAGGGGGCAGCCTAGAGCAAAGCCTGCCCTCCGACTGCCCTTCAGTATACTCCTGTCCCGCACTGTGCTTCCCGGGGCCCGGCACACAGCAACGTAGTGTATGGCAGAAGCTACCACAGAGTCATAAAAAGTCTTGAGCAGAGACCTGCTCACTCCGAAGGATCTCAGCCTCCTCAGAAGGTGAAGGCAACTTTGGCCCTTCTTATACATTGGTGGCATTGGTGTTATGGGACCAGTCCAGTTTATTGTTAATATAAACACCCAAGTATTGGAAGCTGTGCACTACTAGCTCAATGACCTCCCCCAGGATGTTCAGTGCCATGTGGGATAGTGTTTTTCTCCTGAAGTCCATTACCATCTCCTTGTGTTCAAGCACAAGAGATTGCGCTCACACCAGTCAACAAAGTCCACGATAACCGACCGGCATTCCAGTTCGTTCCCCTGAGACACACAGCCCACGATGGTTGAGTTGTCTGAGAACTTCTGCAGGTGGCAGTTCAACCTGGAGAGACTACAAGAGACAAGATGCGTTTAAGAGTTCTTTATGCGTTTGAGATTATATGGATTGAGTTTGTTTATTGGTTTGGAGCTTAGGCCTCGGCTGTGGCCGTGCTCTGAAGGGATCTGCGCCTGGGTGTAGATCATGATCCCCGGGGCCTAGACACTGGTGGTGGCAACAAGGCAAGGTGAATGTGAGAGTGAAGAAATCCTGAGGCGGAGGTGGCTGCAGCTTGAAAGTCCGTTTGATGAGCTGTGCTCTGCTTTGCTTTCAAACGCTGGCTTGATTGACACGGCTGGCAGGGAGTTGATTATGACAGGCTGAGACAGGCGCGGTCTAGCCTGGTGTGATAACGTAGGTAGTCTACCATCCTGAACCTCCGCTTAAGATCATTTGTGTGTGTCCTATGTAAAGTTTGAAGTGTAGATAGTGACAAGAAACGGTGAGAGGACATTGAAAATCTATTTATCTTTTTTTTAAAAAGACAGCTTAATCTTGACGTGCCTGTGTTTGGGGGCTGCTATAAAGATTAGGAAATGCTAGTTGACTTGTGGTCACCTCAGGAACTTCTGACGAGGCATATCACAAAACAAAGTAATCAAACCCGGAAAGTTACAATATAGAAGTAGATAACTTTTACTGGAAGGGATTTGAAATGGCTTTCCCCAAATAGAACTTCACAACATCAGTAGGAAGCCCAAACTGGGCTTTCAGCACATTCCATTGTGTGAATTCTTGTCATACACTTCAAAAACACTCTTGCAACCTTTTGCCATTTTGGGCGACAGTAGCTCAGTTGGTAGAGCACTGGCCTTTGAGCCAGAGGGTCGTGGGTTCGAGCCCGACTTTCAACATCGACACACACTGTCTGCTGTCGTTGTGTCCTTGGCAAGACACTTAACCTCTGGGAACACCAGCCACAGTGCGGTGGCTGCGGCTGTAAAGTGCCAAACTGCTGTTGTGTCCTTAGGCAAGACACTTCACCCCCATTGCCTAGAATGAGTCTGGTGTGTGTGTGTGTATGGTTAGTGGTGGTCGGAGGGGCCGATGGCACATACTGGTTGCCTCGCTTCTGTCAGTGTGCCCCAGGGCAGCTGTGGCTACAGTAGTAGTTTATCACCACCATGTATGGAGTGCAAGAACAATGACACATGTAAAGTGTCTTTGAGTGTCCAAAAAAAGCGCTATATAAAACCGATGCATGATTATTATTATTATTTTCTAAGTACCTGGTGAGAACTGCTAGCTTGCTGAAGGCGTTGCTACCTAGGGGCTAGCACGTACTGTATGGCAGCCTTACGTCACATATCATCAGAAGGATTGACAATTAGTAGGACCTAGATGTCTTGATGATCCACCTGGAAAAAGAACATCCTCCTCTATACCTTTAAGAAAATAAAAAATAAAAGTATGTTGTACTGTAGACGTTAGCTCTTTATTGCCCACATCCTCCACCAACTGAAGAAAGTAACAAAAGATGCCGAGGTCTGGGATAGTGTGTCACAGCAGAAGACATTTTATTGTTGTTGGCAAAAAGACACAAGCTGTCTTTTTGCTGAAAGAAACACATTAACTTTATAACACATTTACTTTCTGAAAGATATATAACTACTTATGAAAGCTGTGGTAAAGTGTGTAAGAATTGGCACAATATTGACATCAGGAGCCTCATACCATGCACAAAGTCCACAACACACTGGATTTATTGTGGTCTAAGAATGTATACAGTCTATGGGTCTAAGTTGTTTTTGGAAATCAGTAAAAAAACCTAGCAGAGGATGGTTTCGATCCATCGACCTCTGGGTTATGGGCCCAGCACGCTTCCGCTGCGCCACTCTGCTCATAGTAAATGGGGCAGAAGACGCAAGCAAGCGTCTGTTCTCTGTAACATGTGGCTGGTGGGGGGCGTGTGCTGTTGCATAATACTAACCATTGTTCTCTCGTTTCACAGGGTGGAGGGAAACTCAAGGAGGCTTCTGTGGAGTAAAAAGAGTAGTCCAAAGCCTAAAGTTCTCAAACGAAAATCTTAAACACCACATACAGTACAGACCAAAAATTTGGACACACTTTCTCATTCAATGAGTTTCCTTTCTTTTCATGACTATTGACTGTAGTTTTAAACAATACAGACCATATGGTCTGTACATATGAAAGCCATCTCTGTGAAAGCTATTCTGAGAATCTTGTTAAAGAAGAAATATGAATAAATAAATAAAGTGATCAAAAGTTGTTGAATTTCCTAAAGAAATGTTATAAATAGCCTATTTACATACATTCAGGACAATAAAAGGACATTGTTTTGACATTGTCCCTCATAAGTTATTGTGTTTAGATCCATCCATGCTAATATCAGGAACTCCTGACACAAACTTTCCCCTTCTGTGTAAAAGTTCCTGTCAGAGTCACACTTTTCTGCCCTTTAAAACAAGTATTGCCTCTTAATCAGTTTTGGAAACGTCTCAGGTGAAAGTAAGTTTGAGATTATCACATGTCTGTGTTTGCAATCTGTAATTTTAACATTTGGAAAAAAGTCGATTAAAGCATTTACTCTTGTTTCACCATTTTCTTTTCTACTGAAGATATTATTTCACACTCTAAATCATGAAATGCCAAAAATCATGCTTTACGTCCCTTTTAAGTTTCTAAAATAAATAAAAACGCACTTGTTTCTTTATTTAGGTTTCATCCTGAGGAAACACATTAGGACTTCAGTTTGTTCATTGAGTCAGAAACAATGCATGAAAGAGCTGATCTCGACCGGTTGGAACTGGTTCACACACATCAGGTTGCACCACTTCCAAAAACACTCTCCCCCTGAGGATCAGACAGGATCACGGCTGCATAGCTCCGTGGGCTTTTTCCCACAGACATCTGAGGACATGCTGTTCCTTCACACTTAGATTAGATTTCAGATACAATTCAGTGCAAATGACATGTTGTTTATTGTTGTATGACTTTGTAATGACGTATTTGTATTTTTTTTCTCAATACGTTATTACATACTTTATCAAAAGAGTGTGAAAGAAACCTACAAAAAAAAAACCAACGCCAACAAAAGCCACACCCCCAAACAAAACGCTCATTTAGTCATCCATATAAAATAGGGAAAATACTGACAAAACATGTCACACATCAAAATAACATTTAACAAATTCTACACGGAGAGTAATGTTTTTTATGACATTTTTACTGTTTTGCTTTGATTTGCTCCATGATTTCAAAAATAAAATTGCACATGAAGTTTATGACATAACAGGAGATGAAGAGTGTTAGTTGGGTATTATGGGAATGGACTTGCTTTCTATCAATAAAGTAATTTCTAGAACTGATGGAAGATTTCCCATGATTTATCTCTGTAAGGTTCCCAGAGGCATAAGGCATCATTATTACACACCCTGTGTGCAGCTTAAGCCACGTGATATGAACTTAATAGGAAATTACAAGGAAAAAATAGTAGGCTAAGGACAGTGTTGGGGCGACACTTGGGGCTCAGTTGGTAGAGCATTGGCCTTTGAGCCAGAGGGTCGTGGGTTCGAGCCCGACCTTCACCATCGACTCCCACTGTCTGCTGTTGTTGTGTCCTTGGCAAGACACTTAACCTCTGGGAACACCAGCCACAGTGGGGAGGCTGCGACTGTAAAGTGCCAAACTGCCGTTGTGTCCTTAGGCAAGACACTTTACCCTCATTGCCTAGAATGAGTCTGGTGTGAATGGTTGGTGGTGGTCGGAGTGGTTGCCTCGCTTCTGCCAGTGTGCCCCAGGGCAGCTGCGGCTATAGTAGTAGTTTATCACCACCGTGTATGGAGTGAATGAAAAATGACACATGTGAAACATCTATGAGTGTCCAAAAAAGTGCTTTATAAAACCGATGCATTATCATTATTATTATTATTACTGGAATACATATTCAAATAGACAAGATATTACACAAAAACCAATGGTATGCACGAGCAAAAAATCCAAATGGAGCGAAAAAGTATTCCCAAGTACTGAAATTACATTACTCTGATTGGATCGTTTGTGAAAGGTGGTATGTCTATTCATTGACTCATGTTTGTAGTTAGTTGTCGGTTTTTGGTTGCATTCACAAGCTGCGGCATCTATCTTTTTACCTTTATTAATAGTAATTGTCCTGATCAGTAATGTAAAAGTAAAATTGGACAAATTGGACCACAAAATTCTGTCTTCATCTTATCAGAATTCTTTTTCATCTCTTGAAAGATCTGTCACAGGCCTTTTACAGGAACCGTTCTCTCCCTCGGTCCTCTCAGTGGCCGTGTCTCCACTCGGTATTCGTCATGAGTTTTGATTGCCGCATAAGCGAAACTCGTTACGCCGAACCCATTTGTTTATTTTACGGCCATAACATTTTTTTTTTTACTTTTCACGGCTTGTTTAAGAGTCTGATGAATCCCCAGTGCTTCAAGGTGAAGCTGATATTTCCTAAAATATCTTTTTATTTTGCCGCGATGCCTCAAACCCCGTCTGAATCAATGCTGTGCTGTTGTTCACTGTTTCCAGTGGTGTCTGCTAGGCTAATGCTGCTAGGCTAATGCCGCTGGAAATGCCTGTTGTTTTGCTGCTTTCTGCTGGCGCCAGAGCCTGCGCTTGCTTTATCCAATCAGTGCCGGGTTAACCTCAAGTCCCACCAGGGCCCAACGAAGTACCTAGCATGGAGGACGGACTCCGTTGGGCCCCGTGAAAGTTCCTGTAAATGGCCCTGTGGGGAAAGTTCCTGCAGTGGAATTGCGGCTATGCATGTGAAAACTAGTGACAGAGTTTAGGTTAGGTTCCCCAGCTTCAACATTACTCCTGTTGTTGTCTTTGGTTTGGTCCAGTGTCCTTGTAAATTATTGATCAAAGTTTAGTTCCGAATTTAGTAATTTCTGTGCAGTGAGAAAAAAAACCCATAATCTCCTCACCATCTCTGCACTGGTGGCTGTTTACACTTTCTGTATATAGTCGAGTAGTACAGTCAGTTATGAAACCAACAAGTCGCTTCAAATTTCAACCACAACAGTTTGTTCCCAGTAATATCAGTGGACATGTTCCGGTCTTAATTTTGCCTCATCACAAACATGTTTACAGTCCCACTCCCCCTTCTTTTATCACAGTCTGCCCTTTGCTCTATTTCTCCAGCTCCCTCCTCCAAATACAGAACACGCCCACTTGCTCCTTCACATCAACTTGTTTTCCTCGGTTTCCCCTGATCCAAATATCTCCTCCTGAGAAAGTGATATTTTGATACAGCAGAAAAAACCATTTGCTAGTTGTTTTTGAATATCTTTTTCAGGCTGTGTTGAGAAAATACTTAGAAAAAGGAATTGACTAGGAAAACACCACAATAGTGAGTGTGAGGTCCAGCAACAACAATGTACATGCTCTGTTGTGGTTTTTACTCTATCGGTGGCTGGCATACTCACATTGTACTCCAATGTGATTTTACTCCAAATGACAAATATATGGAACCTGAATCTGAATGCAGCTCTCAACACAACGCCTCACAGGGCTTTTTCTTACAGGTATACACAAAATAAAATGTTGGAGACAAGATGGAGACACCATGTTTGGATCTGATTTGTTCACAACATTTCCTTTTCTGTTGGGACAAATAAAATCTATTAAATGCTACTGTGCTGCTGTGACCTGTCCTTCTCCACCCAGCGGCTACACCACCACTGCTGCTGTGACCTAAAGTGCTGATGCACATTAATGCTATTGTTAGCTATTTTTAGAATGATCCATTAATTTGTTTTGTTTGTATGGATGGACAGTAGCTCAGTTGGTAGAGCATTGGCCTTAAGGCCAGAAGGTCGTGGGTTCAATTCCCACCTCTGCACCTTCTCCATTGACTCCCACTGATGACTGCTGTCGTTGTGTCCTTGGGCAAGACACTTAACCCCACTTTGCCCCACTGAAAGATCAAGGCTATGCTCATGCTCAGAGAGCAGCCACCCTCCTGTGGACTCACCACCTGCAGAGGGTCAGTGAGGGGCTGGTGCTATGAGACTTGGGTGGCATCTCTGATTGCCACCCCCCTGACCCAGAAATGGATTAAAGGGTAGAAAATGGATGGATGGATGTATGGATGGATGTGTTTCTGCTGCTACTGGACAACTAAATTTCTCCTACGGGGGAAAAATCTAAAAAGTACTGTATCTATCTATCTATCTTTATTGAGGAAAGAAGTTGGGTACCCTGGTTTTTAGAATAACATGTCCCAACAGAAAGAATAAGAATAAATAAAATGTTGAACAAATCAGACCACAACATGCTGTCTTCAATTTTAAGAAAAAACATACAAGAAAGAGCCCATGTGAAGCACTATTTGACATTAGGGTTAGAGTCTGAAAATTTTAATCCAAAGCTGTGACAGAGGACATGATTTGGAAAAGTTGTGAAAGAACCAAACTGTTTAAGAGCCATGACTTTGTTAGAGGAAGGTTATTATTACATTGCTAAAATGTTTGTGATTTGATTCATTAAGCATCATCGATCACTAAATATTAAGGCATTTTCTTTTAGGCTTGGCACTTTGAAACCAATTACGAGAAATATTTAGGACTGAAAGCAAATCTAATTCATCTCGTGTTAAATTTGATAATTTTAGAAAATGTGAAGGTAACTCTATTTACTCAGAGCTACTTTCTTGATGACTGAAATGCACCTAATCTGCAGCGTATACAATGGAAATAATTCAATCAAGCTTACAGCCCAAATACAATTGTTTATCATCATGCACGTTGATGAAATTATTCGGTTTTGATGACCTGAGGAATTCGATATGTTCTTTCAAAATAACAAATGGAAAGAAGTGACACTGTTTTAAACTATTTTAACCCTGAAAGAGAATTAAGATTACGACAGTAAAACTCACCCATATTCAACAGAGTAAAACCATCTTATCAGCATTTCCTTATCTGTACCTCTCATGTACTCTATATGCTTCATAACTTTTACTAGCTTTTGTATTTAATTCAGGTAAAATAATCTGTGCTCTCATAATATACAAGCATATTTCTTTTGCGTATTAAGTTTTCATACATACTATCCTCCCATAACCTTCTGAGTTATGTTAGTTTTCACATTTGAAGAAAGTATTGTGTTCATTCAGGGGTCCAAATATTAAACTTACTGCCCACTGGCAATTTTAAAATCGAATATAAAGTGCATATATTTGGATGTAAAAGTAAAAAGTTGTTGTGAAAGGTACAAAATGAAAGCACTGCCACCAGGGCATTTACTGAAAGCCAGGGTACCTTACTTTCAAGCCATAAAATAAGCATTGTTCTATCACTATTTTCAGTATACATTTTTGGTCTTTGCCACATCTTTAAATGAGTCTCTTTAGACAGAAGGAGTAAAGGGAGTTCCAGGCTCATTCTATCTGACAATATGCAAAAGATATCATGTTTACGAATTAGATGGAGGAGGTATGTTACCCCAGCTTTACCTCTAAGTAATGGTTACCTAAAAGTTGAATGTTCTCATTGAATACAGTGTAGTAATGGAGTTGCATAAAGATCCCCTCTGCAGTCATGTCCCTTATCTCGGATGTCCAGAGCTGTTAGCTCATGAGAAGGCAGAAGCTGATTGGACAGTGCTGAGTTCGGGGGCGGGACATTCTATTCCTTCATATACTCCACGCGTCAGCCTAATACGCTTATAAAACACATGACGACTTTTACCACGGAAAAGAACCACAAAACACACGGATTAACGCTTCCCTGCGCATTACAGGTATTATTCTTCACCTCCACAATCTTTCTCTGGTTGTTTTCTTAACTAGGGAGCTGATGGGACGCAAAGTTATCACTTCATAGGGACGTGTCTCATGTGGATTACGTTTGGAAGATTTCATCAGCCCTGTCAAAAACGCGCTCAAATAGTATCAAGCGGGTCATATGTCGTGTAAACATGATTCTAATACAGCCAATATTATTTATAGATTTGACCATTGTAAAGATGCTAACGAGGCATTATTAGCGCAATTTTATGATTATTCGTTCCTGAGACCATGCCCTAGACAGAACTTCCGGTTGTTAAGTCTGCATAAACAAAAAAGGTTATTTTGTTTTTAAAATGTTCGTTGATAATACGTTTGTGTTTGTACCGATAGAAAAAGTCTTATCCAAGTAACATGTTGTGAAAAAAACAGACCATTAGAAAACGCCTAATATTTTCTAGTTGTAGAAAGAGCCGACAGCGTCACTATTTGACGCGTTGAGGCCGGTTCCCTCCACTTATCCGTTTAGACAAAAACTGATCTAAAGATTTGACAGAGGACAAAAAAGTAATATGTTTTGAGAGCAAGCAGCGTGTTCCATTTATTTAGTTTGATTCTTAGGCACTCCAACTTTAACTGTTTTGTTGATACTCTTGCTTTGTATTAAATGCGGAAGTATTTTATTTTATTATTTACAGAATATTATTGGCCTACTTTGTCATAATCCATTCATTCATTGGAGTAATTGCCAGCGGCACCGGTTGACCTAGTTAAAGGGCGTGTTCACACTTGTTGATCTGGTTCTCTAAAGCTGGGATACTTAACTTTTTGGTTTGAATAATACATATTTGCATAAATAAAATGTTGTTAACAAATCAGACTACAACAAACTGTTCATCCTATTAGAAAATATGTCATATTCTGGATACTTGTAAGAACTGAGAACTGATTGGATTTTAATCCCTTTTCTGTCTGGAATATCTGATCTAAAGATGTGACAGGCCAAAAACACATGCATGTGGAAACTAGTGATGATCTAGTGATGATCTACTAGGGAGCTGGTTAACGTATGATCCATGGTTCTTACACAGTAACAGTTACAGTGGTTTGAAAATTTTGTACCCCAGCTTTACGTTTGTTTTGCATCTGAAACAGATCTTTTTTTCTTCAATTGAACCAAATTTGTTCCAGTTAAAATTAACCAGATTTACAAGTTTGAACGTGCTTAGGGATTTAAACTGGTTTTATGGGATCACACTATATACGATTTCATTTGGATGTGTCTTTTTTTATTTGTTTACTGTTGTTAACTATTTTCTTTCTAGAATGCATTTAGTTTGTCCTAACAGACAGATAAAATATAATGAATTAGTTGTATTTGACATACTGAGAGCCTATTGACTGAAAATACACATATATGAAAACTAGTGATAGCATTTTGTTTTGAGAGCAAGAGAATAGTTACATCAATTTAAATTAAAAATATTTTTTTAATAAAAACATTATTTAAAGCCGACCAATGGTTAGACCTCAGTTGTTTATCAAGGATTTTTTCATTGTGTCCAATCTGTTTTCACAACTTGAAAAGTAACTGATCTTCACTTTAACATAAACATGTTTATAAAAGCAAATCAGGAAATAAAACAATACTTATTTACAATTTACAATACTTAACATGTTTCAACTGTACATGTATAAACTGTATAAACATACATTAACAAATATCCAATGAACAGTTTAGAGCCCAGACATCATCATGGACGTTGATCTTGTCTAATACTCATTTCAATCTACATGGTTTAAATTTAAGATTTCCTGTTCTGTTTCAAATCAACAGAAGACATCACATTACTCATTATACAAGCCATAACTATTTGTATTTTTCTGTTTAGTAATAGTGAATCATGACCAAGGACACAGAGGTGGACATGAAGGACGTGGAGTTGAACGAGATGGACCCAGAAAAGCAGCCGATGACTGGAGATGGTCAGACTGGGGAAAAGAATGGCACGGTGAAACTAAAAGTGCCCGAAGACGAGGTCACATTCACTGGGCTTTCTAAAGAGGAGCTGATGAAGGTGGCTGGGACTCCCGGGTAAGATCATACTACAGTTTTTGTGTGTGAGTTTGGCAAAAAATATAATTGCAAAATGTTTGTTAAAAAATTCTTGATTTTGTTCATTTCAAGTTCCATTTGAAACGTATGAAATGATTCCCACATATTTCAAAAAGTTTATAAAGTTAAAACCTATAGTAAGGTAAATATATTTCTGTTCTTTGTGCAACCCCATTGAGATTTTGTATCTCAATAGGATTTTTCAGGTTAAATAGAAAAAAATAAACTACAACTTACTGCTACTTACTTACAACCATTTTTTTTGTAGAAATAATATATTATCTGTAAAAGTGTGATAAATACTGCAATTAAGTAATTTCAGACATGAGTGCACACATTTTGACAGATTACATTAATGATGATCATTTGGATTGAGAAATTAATGCCTCTGCCGACATACTTGTTCCATTGATGGAGACTGGCGAGAAAGAGACCCCGGTGTGAGAGAGAGAGACTGGAGAGACTTGTCCCATCGACAAATCTTCAAAATAAACTCAAAACCAGAGACATTTTCCAAAATTCAATAGATTTCTCTATGAAAGGAAAATTTACCTTTTTTGTTTGCAAAGAATTTAAATGATTGCAGTTTTTGGACCAGGAAAATTGTTATTGTGAAGCCTACTTTTGTGTACGCAGATGGGTGCGTACGCGCTGGGTGCTGCTGATCCTCTTCTGGCTCGGTTGGGTGGGCATGTTGGCTGGAGCTATTGTGATCATTGTGAAGGCCCCTCCATGCAAACCCATCCCCGAAATGAACTGGTGGAATGAGGGGCCCCTATACCAAATCTCTGACCTGAAAGCCTTTGCCGAATCACTGGCAGGTACTGTGCAATAATCATCAACGTTATAAATCTTCTCTTTGTCTTCCTGGGATAACTTAATATACAAAAAACTGGACCCACACTATGTAGAATTGTGTTTTGTAACTGCATGTTTTGAGAGCCAGGGACAAGTTACATGTCACTATAGTTCCATTGTTGCGGATCGGTACCCCAGCTCAAGAGATCTCTAATTTTACTTGACTAACTTGGGAGCTACAATACATACACTTGAGTTTTGTAAATGTGCCCATTTCTAGATACAGCCATATTTAAACTTGTCTTCTATTTAAACTGCACAGGACAGGCCCAGGATTAAACCACGACCAACTATAACGACCCAGGCTCTGAGTAATGCATATAAATACTTTAACCACAAAGTCTCAGCTTAAAGATCATTCAAGGGTTTCAATTCCATTTCAATGGCCACACCACATGCTGATAACCACTGTAATGATATCAAACTGCTGACAAGGCCGGACTCAAAGATGGTCAAAGTCTAAAGGACGCTAAAGATGATGACTAAAACCTTTCACATTATCCAGTCTTGAGATTGTGTGGCCTCTGCATAACCACAGAGACCTGCTTAGTAAGTGCATTGACACAGCTGCTGCTCCAGACCGTTACCAAGGAGGGCTCGGGTGTCCCACAGGCACGAGGAAGACTTCCAGGAAGAACATGTGACAGTGGGCCGTTTTACTGAAGGGGGTCCTAATGCCAGAGCTCACGTGGACTATTGTGTGATGGAAGACTCTCACAAGACTCTGCCTAAAGCCATAGCAATCCAAATCAGTTGCAACCATTGCAAGTAACAGGAAGTCACAAACTAGGAAGTTGCAATATAATACTCTATAAGACATATGCAAAAAACTTGGAGTTGTTTTTAGATCCATCCACGTTATTATCAGGAACTAAAAGCTCCTATCTCAGTCCTTTACTGGTATGATGTCATTGTACAACTATGACATCATGCTCAGAGCCTGGTTTTTAAGTTTTTCCCACAAATAAGTGTTGTTGATATCTCTGATATTTTGTTCCTTACAATCGCATATCTGTGTTTGCAGCCGTTAACTTCTGAATTTTGCCAAAAACAAATTAATTTCCTCCCTCTGGTGGTACCATACAGGATTACTAGCAGAAAGCATTTTTTTTTTATCTTTCACACTTGTTTCACAATCATTAGCGTCACATTTTGAATTTACAAAGTAAATGGTATCACTATTATTTCTAATTGCCAAAAACAATCTTTCTAGACATATTTTCTCTTGCATACGGATTTTTCTAACACTTTATGACCATAATGCACAATAAACCTGCTGGGTCCATTTATTTCAACCCGTTTCCGAGCAACACTAGTGCCAATAGTTCCCCTGCAACACTAGTGCCAGGTGTCTTTTCAAAAACAAACAAAAAACTGCTTTCAGCTGGGCAAATTCACCCATGCATGTCAAATTGCAGGCTTGACCAGCTTTTTAATCAGCTCAAAAAAGAAAATGAACCTTTTTTTAACAGATTTTTGTTTTACAAAGAAATGTTTTTAAAACTTTGCAGAGAAACCACTCAAGGCTCCAGACCTGATGGTGCTTTCAAAGGCATCTCGTATTTCGTTTTTACTCTTGTAAACTTTGTAACTGAGTTTCCGCAACGCTCTTAAAAGCACTATGATTCCTGTTGAGTTTTGCATTAGCTTCAAATAACAAACAAGTGTTTGTCTTTGTTCTACCTTCTTCCTGCAGGAGTCGAGACAAAGCTGGACAACATGAACCAGCTGAAGGTGAAAGGCCTCATCATCGGACCTCTCCACACCGTCGACAAAGACCAGCCCTTCACCCTCGACCTGAAAGTCATCGACCCGACCGAGGGCACAGAAGCCATGCTGCTGTCCCTTATTGAGAAGGCTCACAAGAAAGGTACTAGCTTATTTTACCGACTAGCCTGCGGTCGTGTGACATCACAAGATTTCAAAGATCCTATTGTAAAACATTGTGGCTTAAAAAAAGCTCTAAAAGAGTTTAGAGCCAATTTCCAATTCCAGGACCAATTCACAAGAAACAAAAACTGTCACAAGGAGACCGTAATGAGTGTAAGTTTGTTCGTATTGTCAGGAATGAAGCAGACAGAGACGGATCGTGGTGCGCCAAACTCTGGAAGTTTATTTAAGTTTCTCTCAAGTTCCAGTGGTTTCAATTGTTTCTTTCTCTCAGACAAAATGGAGTCAGTACACAGTTTATATAGTCATTGTCACGTCACACATCGAAAGACATACGTGTCACACAGAGACGGTGCACATCATAGTCAAAATAATCAGAGTCCTTGGATAGTCCTGCACGTAGGCCATATTGCTATCTAATCCTAACAGTATGGCACTAACATGTCAACCTCTTGTCTTTTTTTAGGGATTTCTGTGGTGCTTGACTTAACTCCAAACTATAAGGGATCCTCTTCCTGGTTCACAGCTGGAGATGAGGCCGACGTGATTGAGAAAGTCAAGGTATAGTCCACTAAACTCTTTTAAGAACACATAGCTTCTGTCTGCTATAATGTGGGAATCTACGCACTGTAGGCCTGCACAGATAATTACTTTTTTGGCTTCTTGACAGCTGAAATAACTTCTATTTCCACTGTAGGATGCAGCTGAGTATTGGTTGAAGTCGGGCGTGGATGGCATCAAAGTTTCCGATGTCACGGTCCCGGCCCAGTCTATGTATTGGTCCGAACTCTCGGCTGTTGTCCAGGCAAACCGCACCAAAGACGTCAAAAATAAGTGAGTCTGCCCTAACTAGCAACCTAGGAAATATGTTTGAACGCTGGCTATATTACTGGGTCTCAAGTTTCGTTCGATCACTAGTTTTCACATGCATGTATTTTAACCTCACACATTTTCAGTTCAGCTTTGTCAGAAGGAATAATGAGAGATAACATGTTTTCAAATGAGACTGCATGGTGTGGTCTGATTTGTTTTAAAAAAATTGTACTTTCGTAAGACTCTTTCTGTTGGAACAAAGCAAACCCTAACTGAAAGGAGGTTGAGGCTTGCTGAGAACTTGGGCTTAAAAGAGTCCATTGTGAAGACTCAAAGCATTCCAGTGCTGCAGGGAGTAGGGTGAAGGAATTCTTTTCGAGTCATTCACAGCAAGAGGCCCCCGTGAAAATCAGTAAACATGACAACTTGTAGAGAGAAGTTAAAACAATACTGTGCGTATACAGTTGTGATTTAAGGTTTACACACACAGGGAGAAACTTTATCTTTACTCATTGCAGTTGCCATTTTGTCTCCATCCCCCTTCAACATCTATGACAGCTTGGAGTCTTTTGTAGTTGTTGTTGATGAGGTTCTTTATCTTTTCTCATGGTAAACCTCTTCTTTCTTCTCCAGATCCGGTAAAAAGTAATATTGTTTGTTAATAAATTCCTTTTCTCGATTTCAATTAATTTCAACTGTTACTAGGGCGGCACGGTGGCTGAGTGGATAGCACTCTCGCCTCTCAGCAAGAAGGTCCTGGGTTCGAATCCCGGTTGGACCAGGGCCTTTCTGAGTGGAGTTTGCATGTTCTCCCCGTGTCTGCGTAGGTTTCCTCCGGGTGCTCCGGTTTCCCCTACCACTAAAAATATGTACAATAGATCTGGCATGTGCCTCCTGTACTGGCACCCCCACTGCCAAAAAAAATCACAATTGTAAACCGCTTTGAGACTCCAATGTGCAGTGAAAAGGCGGTATATAAATAAAGATTACTTACTTACTACTGACTACTAATACTAGCATTTTGAGCACTTATGAGCCCCCTTTTGACAAAGTTATAACTAATATAACATTGATTCACAATGTGCTGACTCTCTCCCTGCTGTCTGCAGGCTGTTGATGGGTGTGACCAAAGGAGTGTCGGTTCTGGAGGTTTCTCAACTTGTCAACACGTCTGGAATCGACCTGCTCCTATCCGACCTGCTCAGCATGCAGAAAAGTAAGAATAAGAATGAATGTATGAATAATATACATAATATTAATACATGAATAGGCAACATCGGGAGCCCCTGTAAGTACCAGGGCTGTCGGCTTGAATTGTTTAGTCAATTAATCGGCCAGTTGAATTGACTAAAGATTAATCTGGCCCAGAATTATCTTAATGTAGAAAATACTACATTTAGAAGGATTCCCCTTTGGCCTTTTTGTCACACATTATTATATCCCTTATAAAATGGGTACATTTCTCCTTTGTGAGATCAATAAAGTATATCTTATCTTAAAAGGTTTTAAGTAAAAAATGTATGGCAAAAATAGACTTCTTTTGAAAAAAAAAAAAAAAGGATCGGGTAGAAAATGCTGCTCTTGCTCTATGTTTTTGATTCCAATGAACAGTGGATTAGAATTATGTCTATAGTGGACATCAGATGCAATCGTAATGGCCTCTCGTAGTAATATAAATAAAGGCTGCAAGTGAGATTTGTATCATTTTCCTCACACTTCAACACAATAATTTAAATGACATTATGAATGAACGATATGATAAGAGCAGAGCGTAATTTCCATTTTATTATAACTCCTAAACTGGTATCCTGATCTGTGTGTTTGTCCTTTTTAGATTTAGTGACACGTTTCTAATATGTTAATTTCCACAGTTACAAAAAGTTGTTCCAAGTCGTCACCAGCACAAGTCTGAAATAATTACTTGTCCTGGTTTGTTCTGCCTTGTTGACACGGAGCTAACTCTGCCGGTTCTTGTCTCCTGCAGCGGTGATGGAGAGGCTGTCTGTCATGGAGTCCCTCAGCGCTCTGAAGCTGCAGCTGGGATGGGGCCTGGGTGCGGCTCAGAGGCAGCAGCTGCTCCCTGAGCCCACAGCTCCAGGTTTGACTCGTCTCTACCACCTGCTGCTCTTCACCATGCCCGGAACCCCCGTCTTCACTTACGGAGACGAGATCGGACTCACGGCAGAGGTACATGGAGCATTTTAGCACTGATCCCTATGTTGTTTTTATGAATGAATGAATGTTTATTTTGGTCAGTTGTTTGATTAATAACATATCACATTCACTCATAATTAGGGCTGTCAAAATTATCGCATTAACTCACGTTAATTACATTTTTCATTAACGCGTTAAAAAAAAATTAACGCATTAACACACGTCCGAATGACCCGCCCATTTATCCATTATCACTCAGAATGCTGCGTGTGAGATGGCATCAGAGCAGGTAGGCCCTCTGGGGATTCATGTTTTAAAAGAATACGCGCGCCACCGCGGGGCTGTTGTTTGCTGTGAACTGAAGTCCGCCTCCTCCGTGGCCGCTCTGACTGTGAGCCGCTCACAACAACACGGCTGTGAGCGGCTGTGAGTGAGTGGCGCCGCGGTAACATGGTCACATAAGACCAAACACGCCACAGAACTATTGTCTGCATGTTGTGTTCGTGTCTTTGCAACCTGTGCGTAACCTGTGCGCGCAAATACAGCGCAGGAGTGTCCCTGTCTCCTCCTGAAACTAAACTAAACTGAAACGCTGAATTAAAGCTGGGGTATGTAAATTTCCCCCTTTCATTAACAGCTCATGTTGGTTTTGCCCAAAATCAAACAGATTTAAGTACATTTGGTATGAATGACAATGTGTCATTATATTTGATAATCTCATTTAACTTCAATTGGAGTGGATTTGAAATAGAATGTTAAAAATGTGATTAATCGTGAGTTAACTCACCATTTCTGTGCAATTAATCAACTAAAAAAATGTAATTGTTTGACAGCCCTACTCATAATATTATGCTAAGGCCTTTTGAGTTTGTCAGTATTTTTTTAATTATTGGTTTTAAGAAGTTTCTGAAACCAATTTAACAATAATAAAACTATATATCACTCCTACCCCGGTTGCACAAAACGTATAACAGATCTCATGGGATATTGGATAGGTCCAAGTCCGTAATATATTTCTGTTTAAGTGCCCTATTATTACTATTGATAATCAAAATCGGTCTAATTTCAAACAAAAGTAGCCACATGTCTTACACATCTACATAAATTGGGTTATTAGTAGATTAGTACCCCAAAAAACGGAAGAGACTAACTAGTGACATGGATTTTATTAGTTTCCTTTGTGGTTTGAAAGTTTGGTACCCCAGCTTTAATAATTTGACATGGATTCACCTCAACTTCTTAAACATAGACCTTTATTGACTCCAAAATATTATTTTTTTTGTCTCCCAGGGCGATGTATCTCCTAAAATGGTTTGGGACATTGAAAAGGAACCAGCAGAAGGCACCGCCAATGAGACAGCAGAGGTACGTTTGATGTCAACGCATCGTTTAGTCAACAAAAACTATTCAAATGCATCAATAACAAGCAACAACAGACTATTTTTTTGGGTTTTTTTACAGACCGATGTTTGGGTTTTTTTCTTCTGTTGATTACCAATTAATCAACCTATTTGCTGAAAATGTGAATTGATATTTTATTTATTTTTTCCCAGCCCAAGGCTTCAGTGCATGGCAAATGTTTATTGTTAAATGTTTGCACACGTCTCTCTGTTCTCCAGGCTGTGAGGAAAGAGCGCGTGGACATCCGAAAGTGGTTCAAGTCTCTTAGCGACCTGCGGGGGAAGGAGCGCTCTCTGCTGCACGGAGACTTCTACAGACTGGAGGCGTCAGCAGGAGCCATGTCCTTCCTCCGATTGTGGGACCAGAGCGAACGATACATTACCGTCATCAACTTCGGCCCAGCTCCACAAACCATCTCGCTCAAGACACAAGTAGCAGGTCAGCGCGTTCACAAAGTTACAGCTGCGTTTGAAAGTTTACAAACTCGGAGATTCCATCGTTCTGGCCATATTTACTTTAGTGGTTTTGTGAAGCCATAGTGTGTTAGATAACCATATTTTCTATTATTGATTTGAGTTCTCAGGTGAAATTAGCAGCTGAAAACACAAACATACAATTTGTATAGAATATAATTTTCAAATTTGGGAACAAAACAAATGCAATTGCCCTTCTGGTGGTAACATCGGGAGTGACAGGCAGAAAGCACTTTTTTACACTTCATTCATATTTAGGGACATTGTTTTGACTTTAGAATATACCCAAATCAGACTCTTCCCAATTTCTGCCTTCTAATAGGATAATCAGAAGAGTGAAGTTTTTTGTACCTCTGCATATCCCTGTTTGGTCAAAATGAATTCCACTCCTTGCGGCCTCTTTGCATTGGTTTAATTATTCTTCTCCTTCAAATCTTACTGGTCGTAGTTATGCCAAAGAGAGGGACTATTTTAAAATACTTTATTGTTGAACAATATCCATAGTACATAAGTACATAATAGTGCAGTGTACCATGGTCAGAAATCTAAAATATTTGAAAAATTAAATATTGTATTTTTGATTAAGAATAAATCCATACATATAAAAATTATCGATGGAATTTATGATCTGTTAAAGATCATAAATTCTATAGTTTTATGAGTTTCTATAACCTGACGGTTCCTTGTGTGTGTTTGCAGAGGGTGTGGAGTTACCAGAACAGGCCAAAGTGAAGCTGTCCACAGATGCAGAGCTGGAGCCGGACTCCATGTTGAGCCTGGATTCTATCAAACTGGGGCCTGGGCAAGGAGTGCTACTACAGTTCCCCTATGCAGCATAAGAGGGCGCCATCACACAGCAGTAGATTGCAAAAACTGGGAGATCATTTGACATAAAAAAAAACTTTGGCCAGTGAATTAGAATGAGTTTGAAGAAGCAGCCCATTGATGTGACTCGTGTTCCATTCACTCTGCAACTTTGTTTGAAACATTCCATTTTGGGGCATTTTTAAGGAAAAGTTATGACTTTTTTTCTAATGTTAAAGATTCAGCCTGAATTTTATATGTATTTTAAGTGGTTCTAAATTAAGTTCTTTTTAAGGCTTTTTGGTTAATGGCAGATTTTGTTCAAGTCAATGGGTAATGTGTGATAATATGAGAACTATGCATTCAAGTGGCAACGAAAGAAGTGATAGAAAATAAAACATTTTCCTCCCTCTATTCTGTTTGGACTCTCTGTTGAATGTTTTAGATAGTATTTACATCTTGTTGAAAAGATTTATATAATTATCTCTGAAGTCAAATTTACGCTTGGTACTTGAGGTCATATTGGCCGTCATGGCATGTTATACACAATTTTAATGTACATAAAAATTGAATTGATTTGTAAACATGGAATCCAAAATTCAATTAGTAATAGACCATTTTTATTTAACCATCAGTCTATAACAGTGGTTCTCAAAATGGGGACCAGGACACTCATATCTACAATTCTTTTGATACACCCATGCATTTCCAGTTAGCTAAATTATATCAAATAGTACTCATGTTTTTGAGCTTAAAAATAACATTTTGACATTCGTTTTTTTTTTACATAGCGGAAATGGGCTTCCATAGATGCAACTGAGAAACCCATAGACAGTTAGTTTATTTACTAATGTTAGTGTGATGCAAGAAGTGTCCATTTATCACAAACTCTGCTTAAGACATCACAATATTTGATTTATTTGATATTCAAATCAAGGTGCATTGATGCTCCTCTGGGATACTAATCTAGTAAAAAAAACATTTTTTAAAACCCGTCCTTTGTCCATCATTGGTTTGAACCATTTGGAATATGAATATAAAATGTATCATTTATTTCAGTTGTCGTGTTCCAACATTGTGTCTTTGACGAGTAAAAAACACTGAAACTTCTGCACTGTTTGAAGGAAATCATGTGGCCGTGTTTCCCATAAAGACGGCAGTCTTTATGTGTCAAAAAATCTGACATATTGACATGTGAGATCAAATGGTGTGGTTTAAAAATACATGCGTAGCTTTAGTGAAATTTGATCCAAATGGAATGGATTTAGATTTAACTTTTAAAACTGATGAATAAAAGTTGTTGATAAAACGTTTGGAGATGTGGAGACAGATCAGTCTTTAGGTCTTGTCAGTAGAATAGACCTCTTTTCAGACTTTAACCATTTTTATTATAGATTGCCGTCTTAATGGGAAACACAGCCACAAGATTTCCTTCAAACAGTGCAGTAGTTTCAGTGTTTTTAACACAAACATTGTGGGAACACGACAACTGAAATAAATGATACATTATAGATGTGAGAAAAAAATGTTGTACAAAGGACGGGTTTAACAAAAATCATTTCAAAGACTACTATCCAGAACAGTATCAATGCACTTTGATTGGAATGTCAAATATTACATATGTATACTTTATCTTCATATATCTTATATTTATCTTTTGGTTCTATCCTCCCTAATACTAGGACCTCCGCAGTCATCTGTTTATGAACGCAAATAATTAGACAGATTTTACAGATGGACAGATTTTTCTTTTTAATTTATTCTAGTAATCAAATGTCAAATCAAAATAGGAGATTGACCAGTTTTGTCAGCGTACAACACACTAATATGCAAACATGTTAAATACTGCAAATACATTCCATTTGGGATGCATAGAAGATGATAAGATAAACAAAAACAAAAAAACAAAAAAATTATAGCAATACCTAATGCCATAGTCAAGATTATTTTTATAGCACATTTACAACAAGTAGTGCTGCACAGCTGAGACAAATAGCATTCAAATTATGTACAAAAATGCAATAAAAGAAACACAGGTTGTTACAATACTCCACGTAAACTGCCTACTACTGCTGTTTCTGCACTGGCTAATTTAAGCTAATGTATTTATTTAGAAATTACACATTTCCGTCACATACGCATGATGGAAAATAAAGTTTAAGCTCAAGAGATCCTTTATTCTTCTCTGATTGGGGAAATTTCAACACAAGATAAGATAAAATAATAATAACAAAGTCTATCTTTAGCTTAGTAAAGAACTACTGTACACACTGAAATATATACATGTATTGATACATTTGTAGATAAATCTGAAATACGCTCCAGTGCATGTATATTGAGGTAGTAAGATAAGATAAGAGAAGATAGACTTTATTGATCTCACACAAGAGAAATGTACATGTCACATCTGGCATAGATAGAATCACTCAGATTTGTGCAAAAGAAAAATAGTCGCAATTAAAGAAACAGTGGCAGTAGTAGCGCAGGTTTTTTAGTCCTAGTGCAACTGACTTAAAGTAAGTAAGTAATGTTTATTTATATAGCACATTTTACAGACCAAAGTCACCCAAAGCGCTTTATAATGTTCAGAGTTCAGATATTATTCCAATCATTCCACACACGTTGATGATGGAAGCGAGTCGCCGAACACATCATCACTAATCTCTTAAAGAGATTAGTTAAGAGAAGTTTTTAGCTCTGTGGGTTCTAAGTTATTCTTTGTGTTTTCTGTTTGCCTCATTCACACTAAGGAATCTATATTTACATGGCACATTTCACTGAATGTCTACAAAGCACTTGTTTTGTGACACTAGAAGCCCACATCTCTGGTGCATCGAAGCCTCAATCCTCACCATATTGCACATGTTTTTAGTAGTAGGCGAAACCGGAGCAACCGGAGGAAACCTTCACAGACACCAGGAGAACATGCAAACTCCACACAGAAAGGTGTATTTGAGGATAGCAGAGGTGGCAAACTGTTATTATTAACTAACGCCAAATGCTTGTCTGAACTTAGCAAAACTGTTTTTGTTTATTGTATGGAAAGTCAATAGTATTTTTATTTAATTTTTTCATTTATGTATTTTATTTATTTTGGTCATTACAACAACAACACAAAAATGATAAAGCAATTCCTATCTTTCTAAGAATAAGATCAAAAAGGGAATAGGCTGAAGCATAGCTTATGTTGCCTTCCCGCTAGTATATAATGTAAGGAGGAGATAATACATTTATTTGGGTTTTAAAGAAAAGAGTAGGGCTGTACCAAGTTGATAGATTAATCACAGCTAATTTATTATTCAAATAGTTTTCAACTAATTTACTAATGGATTCATCATTTTTTAACCTTACATATACTCAAATATCTTATATTTTTCTTACCAAACAATGTTACTCCTAGTCTCTGTGGGATCTGCAGTTTGTTTTGATTAAATAGATTTCAAAAAAATCCTTATTCGATGGCTTTAAACAACTAATCAGCAATCAACATAGCCATTTACTATGTAAGGCGTAGAAGTAGAAAGTTATCAGATAAATAAATAATACTTGCCACATCTGGAGTATATTGAGTATTTTGATGATCCTAGAGTATTCGTGATAGTTGTGTGAGTATTTGGGGCGATCTGCAGCCGCTGTGGTTCTTGTGTAATAGTGCGAATCAGGTCCCGTCACAGAAACTTGGTATCAGTCAGAACCGAGTCTCACTTTTACTGTCACTTAAAACATGACCTTTACAGCTCTTCTCATAAATGCCTGTGTCTCCAACATGCAGCCATCACCAAGAATTTAAACATAAGAAGGGCGGCATGGTGTCTGAGTGGTTAGCTTCTCAGCACAAAGGTCTAGGGTTCCAATCCCAGTTGGACCCGGGCTTCTTTGAGTGGAGTTTGCATGTTTCCCTCTGGGTGCTCTGGTTTCCCCTACCACTAAAAACATGTATAGGTCTGGCATGCGCCTCCTGTTTGGCAACCTCGCTCCCATCTCTGTGTGGAGTGAGAGACAAATGCCCACAAAAATTGTAAAGTGCTTTGTGACTCTGTCTGTGAAAGGCGCAAAAATAGTCTTGATCAAATCGTGCACATCTGCTCAATAGTTGGACGGAGGGACCTGTCAGCTCTCAGTCCCCCTCACCATAATCCAGAATATTATCTACTGATTTAGTTTATTTTGTTTCCATCAAGAAGACGCCATTTTTCACCATATTGTATAACCAACCGTCACTTAAAATCTTTTGTCCTAACTGCTCAGGCTCAACTTGCTGTAACATGCAACTTGGAGTTTATTTTGCGATAAGCTTGTTCATGTGTTTCTGTGAGCTCCACTTCTGGGGACTACATTGTATAGCTCACCAGGGGCCATTCTGCTCAAATGAATGAGCTATGATGTAGTCTGAATCTAAAACTTATTTGAAGAAAGATTCCATAAACATATGCAGCCACCATCAAGTGTTCAAACATATTTGAACTAAAAACACTTGTGTGTTTTTTCCACTCATTGTTAGTGGTTGTGTGAAGCAATTTCTTGTCAAATATAAATGTTTACTCTTTTAAAAAAAAAATTACAGAAGCTCTATTGAGCCTGATCATAAGTCTTCATCCCCCCAGTTCTGAATAGTGTGTATATCCCCTCTAACATCTTAGCTTGAAATCTTTTGTTGTAGTTGTGGATGAGGTTCTTTCTCCGCTCTGATGGTAAAGCTGCTCCATTCTTCTTGGCAAAAAGCCTCAAAAGTTCCTGAAAATTCCTGGGCTGCCTTTCATGAACTTCATGTTTGAGATCTCCCCAGAGTGACTCAATGGTGTTAGAAATTGAAAATAGTTTAGAAATATGTCCAAAACAATGGCACCGAACATTGGTACCTAACATTATTCCACAACAATGGAACAATTGTAAAATCTGTCACTAGCACCTCTCTCTTAAAACAGTTTGCTTCTATCACTAGTTTTCACATGCATGTATTTCTGGTCTCTGTCACACCTTTAGATTTAGTTTTTTTTCCAAAAAGTGAAAAAGACAGGACCACCCTCACTCAGCCATCTCTCATCAGGGTTCTTTCCTTACACAAAAGATAACATGTTTTCTAATAAGATGAAGACAGCCTGTTTTGATCAGAATTGTTCACAGCACTTTACTTTTACAAGACTCTTTCCTCTGTCCTCTGTTGGGACAAAACAAAATGTTTTAATTGTGTCAGCTTTAATTAAATATGCTTACTTGCCACTTCTGTGTGTGCGTTTACACAGTCAGAATAGAAACTTTTGTGTTATGTATACATTTTTCCTAAATTCCTACTGTTACACTGACATTTCCACACAATTGAACTAATAAAGCTCCTCATATATCTATATTATTTTTCTGTACATAACTGCTCAAATCCAACTCCGCAACAAACCGAAAGTGAGGTTTTCTTTGTATTGTTTCCAGCCTCAGAATGACACTGCCTCAGTCTTCGCTTCTTCACCACAGGGCGACACACATAGCAACTCCTCCTGCAAAACGTACAACTACCTAACCAGGCGAGATATCTGATTTCTTTCACCTAAATATGTATATATCTTTGCTTGAGTTAAGTAAAATCCAGATTGATATGTGAGTATTTATTCTAGTCTTGTTGGTCTTGTTCCAGGTGTAGATTATCAAAGGATTGCATTGGATTCTTAAGAAATTTAACAGATATTTGTATTTCTATATGTTAATTTCATGTTCTGCGGTGAGAGCAGAGTACTCCCAATGTGTGAGTTTCACAATAATCAAAACTTCTATTTAGAATGAGTAGCGTTCTCAGGGAGTGTTACATAATGTTATTTTGTAAGCGTATTTCTTTATTTTTGGTTTAAAACTAAAAACGGAGGTTTCAATGTGTTTGACTGCGCAATCACTGTATTTTTAAGTACTGAAGAGATTGTAACAGTTGACCGAGGGAGCTATTGCACTAGATCAACACTCAAAAATTATACAAAAGCACAACCAGCTATTCTGTTTTTTTAATTCAGTTTTTCTTTTAAAACTTATGCATGTATGTGTACAAATATATAGATATATGGGAGAATGTCATTGTATATTCCAAAATGTAAGAATATCAAATATTTTCATACGAAACATGTTTTTGTAGATTGCACCTTATTAAAATCTGTACGAGACGGCATCTGTCAATGCATGGTGGCTGAGTGATTCTTAGCAAGAAGATCCCGGTTGGAACAAGGCCTTTCTGAGTGGAGTTTGCATGTTCTCCCTTGTCTACATAGGTTTCCTTCAGGTGCTCTGGTTTCCCCTACCACTAACATCAGGACTAACAAAATCCTCCTGCTCTGGTTCTGACCAGGCCAGGAATCAACATCAGGACAGGACACCCATGAATAGATAGATCATTGGCCACCATCTCCGGAAACTGAGCAACCTTCCAGATACAATGTTATCTTAGTGAGATAAGAACGTTATTGTTGTTCTATTTTCAAGAGACATATTGCAATTTTCGAGGTGAATAGACAGTCTAATATGAACTTTGACAGTTTGAACATATTGGTTTTTCTGAATTAACAACTTTTTTATTAGATTAATACATTATAATGCACAGTTTCCACGTGAAAATAATATTCGTTTCACTCACAGGTCTGAACCAGCTCATGCTCTTGTCCGTGTGAGAGATGAGCAGCGCACTTGATCCTGGTAAGAGTTTTATTAAAAAATCAGTTCAGTACATATTCTCAAAGGTTTAGAAAATATTCAGTTTCAGGTTATTTGCCATTGGCAGCTAAACACATTGAAATTTTTTAAACACAAACTCATCGTGATGAAGCTTCCCAGCAAGCAGCCCCCGACATGACATTTATTACGGTTTTATGAGAGCGAATACATATTTTTACAACTACATATACTTTAAATTGAGAATTTATTTTAATTTAGTTATGTGGTTTTTGTTAGTCTTTTTAAAATTTTAGGCAGTGGTCACCAACTGGTAAATCGGGAGGTCTGAGAAAATCTTTGTTAAAATAAATCCATTATTCATGAGTTTCAGATTGATGAGAAATTAGGAATTAATGAGACAAGAACTAAAAGGTTTTAAACACAAATATTTGTCATGAGGTGAAACAAAAAAAGAACCCAAAATGCAAGACTGAAAATAGAGCGTAATTTAATGAAATAAAACCATATCCAGGGTAACAATATAACACAACAATGCAGAACTAAAAACAAGCCGGGAACAAACGTGGGATAGACAAGTAGGGATAAGCACAGGGTATAAATACGCAGGGAGACACAGGTAAGACGGGGCCAACGATCCATAGGACAAGGAGGAGAAGAAGTGAGTTCACAAATAAGTCCAAACGATAACAATACTAACACTTTTGAATGTCAAAAACTTCTTCTTAATCTTTGAATATACTTTAGATGCGCTACTATAGTATGTTTTGCATAATTTCTAAGCTAATTATATCTCTCTCAAGACAACAACCTCACCAATTATTCTATTATATACATTAAACCTAGAACACAATAGTTTAAATATATATATATATATATATATATATATATATATATATATGTGTGTAATTGGTCTATCAGTTCTACAATAAGTTGGTTTACGTTTGCTCCAAGCATGATCAAAAACTCCACATCAACATCAAAACTGAAAAAAGACCTACATATTATATAAATAAACCCACACAATAAATTATAAGGCAATCATATGATGCAAAAGAGAAGTTTCCGAAAATAATTGATTATTATTCATGTTTGTCCTACGCCTAAGAATGTTTCAAATAAGGCCACACAAAAAGGATAATAATCCAAGCAGCTATGTTGCTCCCAAGTGTCTTGTATTTACGGCGAATGTCCTGAGTCCCAAACCTAAAACATGTAGGTCAGATTCCACAAGTCCTACAAATTAGACGTATAGTTCACCACACACTGTTGACCCTCTCTATCCCAGTCACAGAGACCGACAGTAGCTGACCAACTGCTTTGTGGTTCACATTTAGATTGGGTGTGTACCTGTAAAATGATGTACCCAAAAGATCAGTTCATCTCCATCACATTATGGAAGATTGGGGTGATTTTATAGATAAATATTCTCAACAAACTTGCCATTCAGTATCCGAAACTCTTGGAAAGACATGATTCGAAAGGTGAAAGAGTGAAAGACCCACATGCTGAAAAAGGCCAAGGACAAACATTCTCACGCTTGGTACTCCTATAGTAGGCAGATATTTGCATATAGGTCATACTTTATTTGGCAGAAGAATCTCTCAAACATACCCCAACTGCAACAAAGTTTATTCACTGCACCCCTTTACATGAAGGTTTCGTTTCACAAAAGAAAGGTGCATTTGTTGTAAGTGCATACATATTCTCTACCAAAATGTGTCCCTAAGAATATATGCATATATTTGTGACATATTCAAACACATATTAATGTCAGCCTTGTGTGCAGATTCATTTATAAACCTTAAAGTGAATGTCAGTTACTTTTCAAAAAAAGTAAAGAGAGTGAAACTTTTTGAAGACTGGTCAGCCGTATCCACACTCACCCCTGCAGGTTCTGATTGGTCAAAATTAATTCAAGGTCCGTCATCATTGGTTTAACCGGAGGGACTGTTTCAATTATGTCATTGTTGAAAAATACTTACTGTACATAACAGTGCTGTGTCCCATGTTCAGAAATATACATTATTGTAAGAAAATAGTATTTTTTAATTTGCTGATGTCAGCCTGTTTGGTTGACTCTGTATCACTGCTGTTTTAGGACTACAA
This sequence comes from Knipowitschia caucasica, assembly GCA_964034765.1. Lineage (NCBI taxonomy): Eukaryota > Metazoa > Chordata > Actinopteri > Gobiiformes > Gobiidae > Knipowitschia > Knipowitschia caucasica. The sequence goes on from OZ035841.1 coordinate 9,648,388, forward strand.
ACTTCATTTAAGATTCATTCATTCATCAGTGAAATACTAAATCAATAGTATGGTTTTAATTTGTATTTTTTATTTAATTAAATCTATAATCAAAATGTTTTAGAGCCAGGAACTCCGTACCCCGGCTTTATTGTCCATTCAATCAGAGCATTCTTTGTTCAGTAATGTGATCTTTCATGAAAGATGTATCCTATCTGCGCTGTTTTTCTTTATTCTGGTTAAATATTGAATATATACTATGTTGCTGTTGCCTTTAGAAGCACAGTAGTGTAATGTATTTATCATGAATTCTTTTACCAGTGTTACTAAAGGATATGCACTCATCCACAACCCCACATTGAGTCTCATTTCACGTTTCCTTCCTTATCAGCTATGAAATAAATAGGGCTGTCAAAATTATCGCGTTAACTCACGTTAATTACATTTTTCATTAACGCGTTAATTTTTTTTTAACGCATTAACGCACGTCCGAATGACCCGCCCATTTATCCATTATCACTCAGAATGCTGCGTGTGAGATGGATCAGAGCAGGTTGGCCCTCTGGGGATTCATGTTTTAAAAGAATACGCGCGCCACCGCGGGGCTGTTGTTTGCTGTGAACTGAAGTCCGCCTCCTCCGTGGCCGCTCTGACTGTGAGCCGCTCACAACAACACGGCTGTGAGCGGCTGTGAGTGAGTGGCGCCGCGGTAACATGGTCACAAGACCAAACACGCCACAGAACTATTGTCTGCATGTTGTGTTCGTGTCTTTGCAACCTGTGCGTAACCTGTGCGCGCAAATACAGCGCAGGAGTGTCCCTGTCTCCTCCTGAAACTAAACTAAACTGAAACGCTGAATTAAAGCTGGGGTATGTAAATTTCCCCCTTTCATTAACAGCTCATGTTGGTTTTGCCCAAAAGCAAACAGATTTAAGTACATTTGGTATGAATGATAATGTGTCATTATATTTGATAATCTCATTTAACTTCAATTGGAGTGGATTTGAAATAGAATGTTAAAAATGCGATTAATCGTGAGTTAACTCACCATTTCTGTGCGATTAATCAACTAAAAAAATGTAATCGTTTGACAGCCCTAGAAATAAAATGTCGCTTACCACACTCAAATGTAAATGCTGGAATATAAATGTGTTTACCCGGAAGTATGACAGAGCCTGAAGGGAAACACCACCATTCCACCCACTCCCTACCACCAACAATTTAAATTTGAATTGACAGATTAGATAATTTTAAAGCTGGGGTACCTAACGTTTAAACCACAAAAATTGAACTGTGATATAAACTCATCTAACTCATTACTCTCTCTCAAAACAGTTATTTTTGGCCTCTGTCACATCTTTACATCTTGTGATGAGCCTTTTCAGACAGAAAAGTGGAAAAGAGAAGACTCAGCCAATCAGCATACTTTATGTTGTTTCATAAATCTCACATGACCCGAGAGAAAAAGTCTTACAAATATACAAAATATACAAAATATACAATAAGACCACATGCCGTCTTTATCTCATTAGAAAGTCACTAAATCACCTATGTCACTGTTTGACTTGAGATTGATTGAGTTAGGGTGGTCCTCTCTTTTTAACTTTCCTGCCTGATCTAAGGATGTGACAGGGGCCATGAATACGTACATGTGAAAACTGGTGATAGAACCAGGCTGAAATAGTGACATGGATTATATATAGTTAAAATCATGTACAAACTTGATAAAAATCCTCCTGCTCTGGGGCTGACCAGGCTGAGAATCAACATCCGGATACCCAAGAACGGGTCAAATTCAGGGGTCAGTGGACTGTACCTTAAAGTATCCTAAGCAGATAGATCATCGGCCACCATCTCCTAAAACTGAGCAACCTTCCAGATGGGCCCGAAAGATATATTGTTATCGTAGTGAGATAAGAACGTTGATGTTGTTTTAAAAGAGGCAAGAACAGTATTTTTTGGGATGAGTTATACATTGCAACTGCAGCGCAAAAGGGCAAACGCAACAGTTGGTGGTTTCTTGTTTTAATTCAGTCAAAATAAATCTTTTTGAAGTGTGGTTTGTATATCTGTCCTAAAATATGAAAATACAGTTTAGAAATTACATCTTTTAATCCAGACATACCATCTAAAAACTATAACAAGGGATGAAGCTGTAAAACATTTTCATTTGGTTCTCTTAAATATGATTAAAATAAAAAATATTTACATAAATAGTTCCACATTTTGTAGCTTGAAAGTCAGGTACCCAAGATTTTATATATACATTTCAACATGTTATTATATGTAATCTTAGTTGAATGTAAGTTGCAATAAAATGAGTGTAGATGTTTAAAAGGGGACACGCGCTCACACTACGGATGTTGTAGATAAAGATAGCTGAAGATGGGAGATCCGTCAAGAGTTTGTTTCCTCAGGATGTGGTTACCGCGACGACAAAGGCGCAGAGAGAGAGGGGGGTGACACCTGCTTCTGGGCGAGCGACGTTTGTGTGGTGTATGTAATCAGTGGTTTACTCTGGGCAATTTATGTATCTTTAGCTAACAATTGAGGTCAAAACAAGAAAGGAATGAAAATAAGACAATTTTTATAACCGGAGGTACGTCATTTTAAACCACAAAAATGGAAAAATGTAATACAGCCCTCTGTTTTAGACCCAGGCTCTAGTAAAGTTTTATTGGTATCACTAGTTTACACATGAATGTATTTTGGACGTGTTACAAAGGGAGGACCACCATCACTCAGTCAATCAGCTCTCAGCCATCAAAGTGTCAAACAGTGACTCACACGGCTCTCTCTACAAAACAAAAGTTGTTTTAATCTGAAAACATGTTTTCAGATAAAAACAGCATGTTGTGGTCTGACATTTTACTTTTACAAGACTGAGGGGGCAAAAATGTGTGATTTATGAATTAAACATAAAGTTAGGTACCTCAGCTTTAACATCTGCTGTCTGCATGTGTGGCTGGCTATATAAAACTCACTGTCAAATAAATTGGTAGGTAGATAAATCATTCATGTAGAGGTCAAGACAAACATGCACACGGAACAAAATTACATTGCATCCTGATTTTGTATAAAACTGTACAAAATGGCCTTACATTAGACATTTTATAGAAACACTTTTTTTTTTATATCCTAAGAATAGTTTATCAATAAAAGGGTTTCAGGTCAAATGTTATTAACAATCATGCTAAAATAATTATCTTGGAATACAAAACTATACAACATGTTCTTGAGATTACCCAATAAATGTGTCTCTTCATTAGCATATTCATTCATTTGGTCCTCACACTGTTACTAAGACCAGCATAAGTGTGCGTGTGTGCGTGTGTGTGTGTGTGTGTGTGTGTGTGTATGTGTGTGTCTGGGTGAGATGTGTTACAGATATATAGGTGACAAATCTCAAATGGGGAAATTATAAACTCAACCTCAAAGACGGCAGAGACACATTCTTTACAACATTATGAAAAATGCAATATGCGGCAAGTTGATGTTAAAAGGAATAAACGCAGCAAGTCATGGTAAAGACAACATCTTCAAAACTGCTATGTTTCACTTTTTGAATGATTCTTCGGTGTTTCTCTTTCACCTGATTTATGTTTACTCATCTGATATTTACAGAAGGAATGATTCACTATTTTCAATTTGATGGCGTTCATAATCTTGGGCGAGCTTGTTAACAACTTTTCAACTAGTTTCATGCGTGTGTGTGTGTGTGTGCATTATATTGTATTATTTATCTGCAATATTTTTCTTATATTGAGTGGGTGAGGGGGATGAGGAGTATTTATCAAAACTGTTAAAAAGGAGTGTAGTCTCAGACTGGTCTGGTTTGGATCATTTCTGGTCTTGGGTCTGTTTTTGGTCCAGGTCTTGTTTTTGTCTCTCTTTTGTTCATTGATTAGCTTGGATTCCAGCAGCTCCCTGTTTCCACTGTTTTGTCCCTGTTTCCACTGTTTTGTGTCCTTTTCAAATGTCAATTGATGATAAAATGTTGTTGAGCTTTACATTGAGGCCGCACCAGCTTGTCTCAACCCGTCATATCTGAGAAGCCAAGTAGTGCTGGGTTTACTTGGTTCAAGAATGTATAGAATATTGCAGCATTGCATTCTCCAAATTAACAAACAGAACCCTCTTTCTTATTTTCTCATAGGTTCTACTAACCTCTGACTGCCATAATGGATGAATGTTCAACAACGGACTCTTTCCCCAATCTCCATCCACCCCAGCCATTCCATATCGTCCCACCCCACCACCACAGCTTGATGCCTGGATACAGCTCTTCCCATCCTCCCTTGCCCTTGCCAAGCCCGGACGACCAGACCATTCCTTACTTCACAACTTTTGACACAGACCAACGGGAAGTCTTACATGAAGAACATAGTCTTCTCAGTGCAAATAGCCTGGAAGAAGATTTGAATATGGGTGACCATTTTAAAGGGGAGGACAAACTTTGGTGCACTCAAGAAGATGACAGCCCAAATGATGATTTTTATGCGAAAGCTAATTACTATAAAGTTCAAGGAGGCAACGCAGGCTGCAATACCTCACATCTGCCTCATATTAGTAAAGCAAGTGTTGGCTTTATTCCTAAACATGACACAAATTTCAGAGAGAGTGGGCAAGGCTCAGGTAGTATTGGTCTAGATTTATCCATACCCGACTGGGGTGCTTGTGATTTGGACCGGAAGAATTTTGTGTTAAATGAAGAAGTCAATAACAGTCCATGGACAACTGCAAAGGATTTATGGCGAGGAGATTCTTCAAATTCTACTGCTCTGAAGACTTTTGGCATAAATGGCAGGGCGTTCACCCAGAAACTAGACTCTTTTTCTGATGCTTTCTTGTCCCAAACTAAAAAGCGACTCCCGGTTATAACTTCTACCGATGGACTACCATGGGACAGTGTGATTAGACCCAGACTGAGCTGCTCTCTGGATTCTGATTCTTCATCTCCTTCGCTCATATCATTCCCTTCGCCGTCATCGTCCAACCTCCTCAGCCCACCTCCAACGCCCTTACCTTCCACGTCTCAATCCCCCTACAAACTGGACTCTCCTGGTGGTGGGGGCCTGCCAGTACAAGGGGGAGAAGCAGGCAGGGCTATGCAGTTCTTTCCTGTTCGTGCTTCGTCGTTGCCTGCTCCAAACTCTCCTGGAACGTTCTGGAGGTTTCCAACAGGGTCTCACTGCTTCACAGAGTTAGCAGGCGAAGCTGGCGGCTCTAATGGAATGGCAAGAGTGTCCACGACGAGCAGCTTAAGCTACAATACAAGTAACACTTACATCCAGTAACATTACACATAGTTTATTAAACCACTTTTTGCTCAGGTTCACTTTAAATGGCCATATTCTGATTTCCTTGGGGTAAAAGGCTTTTATGTGATGTAAACCACCAAACAAGTTAACATGCGTTCATGAGTCAGTCCAATATTTTTGGCCATCAAAAATTATATTTTTCCTTTAGTCATTAGAAATACACATTTGTGGTGAAACAAGTATAAAAGCTATTGACATTTCCTATCCCTATAATACCACCAGAGGGAGGGAGGGATAGTTTTTTCTTTTTCAAATTTGAAACTGCTCTGCTACATGTTACAGTTCACCTTGGAGAGACCCATGAGGAAAACGCATTAGACTTATTAGATTTAAGCATGTTTATTGATTGAGCATGTTTGGCGCCCTAGGCCCGGGCGGGATGCTGTTGAGCACGGCGCTTGCTCGCGTGCATGATCCCCCCGGGGCCTAGGCACTGGTGACGGCAGAGGCAGTAGGCAACACGCTTCATGCGAGAAGGAGGAGGTGGGGCGGCGGCGGCTTGCAGACTTCAGAAGATCGGGAAGTGGGCGTCTCCGGCTTTTAACTTGCTGTCCTGGTGGTTATTGGTTGACTGGGTGTGGGCGTTGCTGGTATTGATGAGTCGAGGAATAGCAGCCTGTGGCCTGGCAGCAACAGCCGGGTCTACCACGGTGAACTTTCGCGAAAGCTCCATTTCACCTTGGAGAGACCCATGAGGAAAACGCATTAGACTTATTAGATTTAAGCATGTTTATTGATTGAGCATGTTTGGCGCCCTAGGCCCGGGCGGGATGCTGTTGAGCACGGCGCTTGCTCGCGTGCATGATCCCCAAAAAGCGGGCTTGCGATTGGGATAGCAGGACGTACTGCGCGGGCCTGAGAGCATGAGCGAGCTGAGAACATGCGCATGTTCAGCCAGCCGCTGTAGCAGAGGAATCTTTGAGCGAACTGAGAACATGCGCGCACGCGCATGTTCAGCCAGCCGCAGCAGAGGAATCTTTGAGCGAACTGAGAGCATGCGCGCACGCGCATGCTCAGCCAGCCGCAGCAGAGGAATCTTTGAGCGAACTGAGAACATGCGCGCACGCGCATGTTCAGCCAGCCGCAGCAGAGGAATCTTTGAGCGAACTGAGAGCATGCGCGCACGCGCATGCTCAGCCAGCCGCAGCAGAGGAATCTTTGAGCGAACTGAGAACATGCGCGCACGCGCATGTTCAGCCAGCCGCAGCAGAGGAATCTTTGAGCGAACTGAGAGCATGCGCGCACGCGCATGCTCAGCCAGCCGCAGCAGAGGAATCTTTGAGCGAACTGAGAACATGCGCGCACGCGCATGTTCAGCCAGCCGCAGCAGAGGAATCTTTGAGCGAACTGAGAATATGAGCGCACGCTCATATTCAGCCAGACGCTGAAGCAAGGAATCTTTGAGCGTTTGAGGAAAGTGCGTGCCGCCACCAGAATCTTATTGCTTACTTGCTTTGCTGGGAGCTTACGAGGAAGCCGGTAGACGTTGTGCTGCCATGATAGCGGTCGCATCTGGCCTGATGTAGGTGGAGAAGCCGAAGAGGACCAGCGCCCCAGCCGTTGCAGAGGAAGAGTGGGGGAGCCCCAGCGAGGTCGCGCGCGTGGCAGCGCCTATCCTGAAGGAGTGGGCTGTATAGAGCTGGGGAGACAAATTGCAGAGGAGCAGTAGGGATCTTAGCTGAGCTCTGAACCAGGTTGCTGTTATGGGAAGGTTGACTGGAGTGAGAATTAGAGGTCCGTTAAAATCTCCTTTTTGCCGCGGAGGCGAGTGTAACGCATCATGGACCTGTAGGGGCAGAGAGATGTGTCGAAGCGAGCTATTATTGTGTTGCAGGCGCCTCTGATCTTTGAATGTTTGAGATGAAGGTTGAATGGTCAGGGGACATTATGTTGGGTGAGAAGAGCGACCTTTGTTTAATGCTTCCACTACGTCGAGATGATCACGCATGACAGAGATCCTCTTTCTCTGCCACGTGTGATTCCGCAGCGCGCAGGCCACGACCACTGGGAATGTCTCGTGTAGGGCAGAGGAAATGCTCCGGGGAAAGTAGCGGGCCACGGCCGGCGAACCACTGGTCCTGGAAGAATCCCCCAAAAACCCACGGAAGGGGCAGCGTCCGTGTAGAAGCGGAGACCTGTAGGGGCAGAGAGACACACCGGAGAGGGCCATTGATGTTGCAGGCGCCTTTACGCTTAGAATCTTGGGTTGGAGAGTAGATAATTAGGCCAGTAGGATAGGACGGGAAGCCGTGTCTCGGACCGCATTGAAGGTTGAGTGAGCAGTGGTGAAACGCTTATGCAGAGAAGCCACAGAAGGCGAGCAGAAGATGCTGCGAGGAGGGCAGACATGTACTTGGAAGATGAGCCGGAGTTCAGCGCCGCTGCAGGATGGGCAGCATGATGGGGAGCCTGTGATCAGAAGAGTGAAGAACCAGGTATGGATGCCTTTGATTAGGAGTCCGATTGACGGCTCAGCGCAGCTACTTGGCCAGCTGCATCTGATAGAATCAGAAGATTCAGTAGAGAGATGAAGCACGACCGCCGAAGCGACCCTGGGAGCATAGGTGCGAGTCCGGCGCAGCGCGGCATACTCAGCCGGGCTGCATCCATTTAGAAGCAGGATAAGCTTCTGAGAGAATGGGTTGCAGTAGCAGTAGCAGCAGCGGCAGCAGCAGTAGCCTCAGATAATAACAGCAAAGTCCTGTATCAAGCCGCGGCAGCAGCAGTAGCAGCGTCCTTAGAAAATAACAGTAATAATTCTGTATCAAAGCCACAGCAGTAGAATGTTGTAGCTGTTCAGGGTTTCAGTAAAAGAGATGCGAAGTGAAGAGAGATGGCAAAGTAAATGAAGCAGCAGCAGCAGTAGTAGCAGCAGCAGTAGCCGTATGAAGCAGCAGCAGTAGCAGTATGAAGCAGCAGCAGCAGTAGCAGTGTGAAGCAGCAGCAGCTGCAGCATCCGTCGATAATAGCAGCAATAATCCTGTATCAAAGCCAGAGCAGTAGAATATTGTTGTAGCCGTTTAGTGTTTCAGTAAAAGAGATGCGAAGTGAAGAGGGATGTCAAAGTACATGAAGCAGCAGCAGCAGCGCAGCAGTAGCAGCAGCAGTAACGGTAGCAGTATGAAGCAGCAGAAGCAGCATTAGCAGTAGCAGCAGTAGCAGTATGAAGCAGCAGCGGTTGCAGCATCCGTAGATAATAACAGCCATAATCCTGTATCAAAGCCAGAGCAGTAGAATATTGTTGTAGCTGTTTAGTGTTTCAGTAAAAGAGATGCGAAGTGAAGAGAGATGTCAAGTACATGAAGCAGCAGCAGCACGGCAGCAGATGCAGTATGAAGCAGCAGCGGCAGCAGTAACGGTAGCAGCATGAAGCAGCAGCAGCAGCAGCGGTTGCAGCATCCGTAGATAATAACAGCAATAATCCTGTATCAAGCCACCGCAGTAGAATATAGTTGAAGCTGTTTAGTGTTTCAGTAAAAGAGATGCGCAGTGAAGAGAGGTGTCAAAGTAAAGAAGCAGCAGCAGCACGGCAGCAGATGCAGTATGAAGCAGCAGCGGCAGCAATAGCAGCAGTAGCGGCAGCAGAAGCAGCAAGCAGCAGCAGCACAATGCAATTCATACGAACAACAGACGTGTCACGCCAGCGTGCGCCGCTTGTCTCCGTGAGCCAGGTTACGTACGTGTCTGAAGAGCCGAGCCGTAGAGATAGGTGCAGCCTGGGAGCCTGCGGAGCGGCAGCGGCAGGAACAGCAGCAGCGGCACATGTAGTAGTAGGAGCAGCAGGAGCAGGCAGCAGGGACAGGCAGCAGCAGGAATAGGCAGCAGCGGGATCAGGCATCAGTAGGAACGGCAGCAGGGACCGCAGCAGCGGCGGTCAGAGAACCATGCCCACGGTTGTTTAAGAGCCTGAGGAAATAAATCAACCCGAATCCGAAACATTCCCATGCGAGAAACAGATGTCCCCTGGAGCCATCTTGCTGCTTTGGTTATGGCAGATACGCATGAACGATCACTGATCCATGCGTTCATAGCTACAGCTCCACTTCAAACCCATTGCATATTCACATTGGGCCCCTTTTCTTTCTGCTGCACTTTCGAAATGCAACAACTGCAGTTTAGTTACCCAGTTTAATACTAGTGACCTAGCTATTTAAATGCATGGCCCCTCCTTCCTCCTGCAGATAGACGAATTTAAATACATCATTTAACAATAGTGACTTGCGAGTAATGAGATTGATGCTGTAAAGATGGCGCCGTGCAAGAGCTCTGTGTGTGCCGTCTGGAGCACGATGGGGTAGTCTTTGCACATTTTTTCCAACGTGGTTTTACTGCAAGTGGCAGAACATGAATCTGAATTAATGCACATTGCTCCTCTTATATCCCTCAGACATTGGAGATTGATGCCATTTAAGATGCATTGACCCTCAGTTAGCTCAACACGTGTAAAACGGAGCCTGCAGACCAAGCACGGGCGAAGACTGACGCCTGCAGTCAAGTGCGTAGGGCAAAAACCAGCCGCCTGCAGCCTAGACTCCGGGATTAAACTGTCCGCGGTCGGCACACTCACTGTACTCACATGCCAGGAGACTTGGGAAGAGCAACGGGACAACGCGGCACCGCCAGTCGGAGGCAGGGACACGCACAGCACCGCCAGACCGTCTGCGCGCGGCAGCAGACCACGAGGAACGAGCAGCACAGAACCGCGGAGGGGCCCCGCGGAGCAGCCCGCAGAAGAGCCCGCAGAGGAGGAGAGCAGTGGGGATATGCGAACCATAGCAGGTGCAGGGACACGGAGGAGGAGCAGACCACGAGCAGCCAGACTGAGGACAGCCGGGCCACGCGCACGAGCAACACGTGAGCAGAAGCAGCCCCTTCAGAACAACGCATGCATTTGCGAACAGGTGCGTTAGCGACATGCACCTTGCAGACTTCAGAAGTTTGCAGACTTCAGAAGATCGGGAAGTGGGCGTCTCCGGCTTTTAACTTGCTGTCCTGGTGGTTATTGGTTGACTGGGTGTGGGCGTTGCTGGTATTGATGAGTCGAGGAATAGCAGCCTGTGGCCTGGCAGCAACAGCCGGGTCTACCACGGTGAACTTTCGCGAAAGCTCCATGACTGAGAGAGGAGCTTTTAGACAAAGTTACAAGTTTGTGCCAAAAGTTCCTGATATTAGCGTGGATCTAAAAACAACTTGGCTAAAAGTTCAGATAAGTCGATTTGAAATTTTTTGAAACAGTTCCTCGATGGAACCTGCCAATATGTTGTTAAACTTACACAGAGATCTGTCTTATGTGGTAGATCTCTCAAAGTAAGAGTGCAACCAAATATATTTTATGAAATAGTAGCTTTAATGTGTAACAATCCAGGCCACAACATCTCCATGGCCACGAGCCGCCACTAGACAAGTGCCTTGAATATTGTTTCAATGTGTGTAATGTAGATTCAAAACATTTCTGCAATACACTAATACAAAACAATAGGCCAACATGTTCACATTACCACAGTCTGAAATATAAGACTTTTGCTATAGTTTCTTTGTTGTTTTCTTTAGGTCCAAATAACTGTGCCCAGTCGCCTGTGCCTTCATTTCCGCTCGTTTCGGTTCTGCAGTCTCCCAGGGCTGTATTCTCATCCATACATTCTGTCCACCATTTCCCTGCTGCTCAGTCAAACCATCAAAACGTGGACAATCGCAAACCATCACATCAGCAAGTAAGCATGTAATCATAAATTAGTATTTTATTAAAGCTGGGATACCTGCCATATTATTATTATTAATAATTGCCTTAAAGTCCTGTATACTGGCCAACATATTGCATATGTTTTGGAATTTTGTCACCACTTCTAAACTAAGAAAATTATTGCACCAAAGAAAATGTGGAAATGTGTGACATTTTTTGTTTCATGTGGATTGGCCCAGAAATTAAAAACAGATTAGCTCTGGTAACAAAAAATCTGACTTTTGACTGTTTCCGTTGTTATCAAGGAATATTAATCAACTTTTCTTCATGGCAATGTTACAATAGAGGCTCTTTGGAATATTGTCACATTGTTCATAGAGTACAGTTGCAAGTATGCAATTTTGAAAAAGAAGATTTTTGAAAGGAGACAATAGAAGGCTTCTTATTGTAGTTCATTTCTATTTTGGTCCAAGTATGTGACAGCTGGAGTTGATCACATCTCTTCTATGCCACATACACAGAAAACCAAATCATGTGGTACAATCAAACACTTTCTCTTGATTCTTACAGAATCCAGAATGTCCCGTCTACACCAGAACTACATTTCCCAGCATGCTTCAGTCTGATCGTGGACACTTCACTCCACCACCTCAGCTGAACCCATTACGGCGAGGACCAGGCCTGTACTCCTCCACCGGCCACACACACCCAGACCCAGGAGAGCAGTCACTGAACAGCCCCAAGGTTCTTCCGTAAGAATTAGTTTTTTTTGTGTGTATGTTGTTTTATTCTTAGATTGTTAAATAATCAACAGACTTAAAACAAATAAAAACAAAATGCTCAATTTGATCTTTTTTAAATGAGACTTTGAAAAAACAGAGTTGGTTACTGCAGCGTGCAGTAACTAACTTTAGTTTTTTATACTTGCGTTTTTGTAAACAGAAAGTCTTGTAAAATTAAAATGTGGAGAACAAATAAAACCACAACGTGCAGTCTTCAGAGTTCAGAGTTCAACTATTCAGTTGCAATATACTTTGTCAAGTGTTCGTGGCTGATCGACAGCAAATAATTAATTTTATTTTTCATAATAAATATGACACACAAGATAATTTGTGAACAAACAATTTTATATATTGGGTAAGCAAGCCCTAAAAGTCAGTATTGGTATCGACTACAAAAAGTAAGTTGGTCAGTGCCTCATAATATAATTGTGTTCTTACATTGAGTCCTTTTCTGTGGTTTCAGATGCATAAACGTCGGCCCAGAGTTTCAGGCAGATATTCCTCCATGTTTGTTTGATGAATGGTCATATGCCAAGGAGGCGTCGCCACAGGAACGCTTGCTCTGGAAACCATGGGACGAACTAACACACTGCACCGCAGTCCAAGATCAAGGTCAATAATAACATTGAAAATACATTCAAGTATTTTCATGCTCTGAAATATGGCCAAATGTACATATGAAGAGTTCATTTCCGAAAACAGATATCTCCGCTTTGTCAAAAAGTTGTATTCCTCTGGCTTTTCAACTTTGTAAAGGGTAAATTGGAAGCATTAATAATATTTGTCTAATGGCATAAGTTTTTACAAATAAACTATTCATATGTTAAAAGTACTCAAATATGGTCTAATATAATACATTATTTGTTTGTAATTGTGTATCTCAGTCCACTTCTACTACTATGTTAAAATTATGTATTTGTAATAGTGGAGAAGTTTCTGCAAATGTGCAGTTCCAGTTGTCTACCAGGAGGAGGCCTCAACACAGAGCTGGCATTGCACTGCCTACATCACTGCCATGGAGATGTTATGGTATGCACAAATCATCTACATTTGTCCTATTTATATAATTTTGTGCCTCCATTTTATTTAACTTTAACCCCACACCCTACACGTATACAGAATTGTATTTTAAATGTAAAGTTTAAATGTTGTATTTCTATCTCTTTTCATTCAAATTGTTCTGTTTAGGCCACTCTAGAGATGCTGCTGTTTTCTCAGCTCGTCCCGGCAGAAGACTACCACTACTCTGGTAACCTTTTACTTATGTCCAAGATGAAGAAAAACTAAACTAAAAATCTATTTTTATGCAAAGATATTTTTCTACTTTTATTTAAATGTTTTAACATTAATCTATATCCAGAAGAATTACATTTATCTTTGATTTCTCATGTAGTGGATTACTTTTGGCAGTCCACCCAAAGTAGGGGGTATCAAAAATGGGAATGAAAAATATATCAATATTTTCCAGGTGGCAAACTATTTTTTATCACTGTACTTATTTATTCCTGGTATCTTGAAAGCCATGGCAGAACAACGGCAGCATTTTCAAGGGCAGACAGCAGATATGTGACAATATCTGTGCGTCAGGAAAGTTGTAGTCCAAATGGTAACCATGGCGACAGGTACGGAGATAGCTCCCATCAGATTTTGAAACCGCACCAATCAGAACTTTGTCTACAGGGTGCACCCATTTCCTTTCAGCTGTACGAAAGTTAGCAATGCATCCAAGTTTTTTTATTAAATAAGTCAATAGAGTTTAATTGGATTCTTTGTGTGCTCAAGACTTTTTTTTCTGTATAATTTCTGTGTTACCAAAATCTGGTCTAATGATAATGAATAATAGTCTCTTAAATGCGTAACCATACACTCGGCTCACCCGATTTTTGTTTTTGCCAAACACTAGAGATCAAAGTCAGGATATATATTTGACATGCTAAAGATAGAGTCTTTTATCTTACCTACTATTGTGCTAAAGTTAGAAATATTATTGCTTGTTTATTGTTCTAAGTAAGATATTTTATTTTGTTTTAGTAGTTATTGTTCATTTATCTTGTGTTGTGGGCTCCTTTTTCCTAAAGCTCTGTAACTGGTGATACAACACTGAAAATCCCCAATCCTACGAGTAATTGAAATTAGTAAATCCATTGAGAGGTTCTGTGAACTCTGAACGGAGAAGCGCTTTGTTCATTTGTGGTTACATGTTATCTTTATTTTGACTATGACATTAATGTGACAAATCAGAACTTTATTCTTGCAATACAATGAGAAAATAGTAATAATATTACAGAATAAAGTCGTAATACTTTTAAAAACTTTACAGGTTTTCTGACTTTGACTTTATTCTCATAATATTTCAAGTTTATTTTCATGATATTTCAAGATTATTCTCTTAACATTTTGAGATTTTTCTCATAATATTGCAATTTTCTATTCAAATATTTAATAGTTTAATAGTGTAACTTAAAAAAAAAAATATTGGTTTTAAAAGCGTACTTTTAAAGACTACAATCAGATTAAAAATGACAAGTATAATAGTTGTATTCATTCACACCGGCACCTTCCTCATTTGACTTGCATGCTGAAGAAATACACTTAGCTGTAGCTCAAAAATAGCTACATAAACAGTTATGTCACAAATAGAGACTATTTTCCTCTTTCAAAAGTGACTCTCTGAATGTGCAAGCAAACCCTGAATAGTCACAATGGAGCCTTTTGTTTAGGAGGCTACTTACCCCAGTCCCCTGTAAATACTGTGTGGACAGACTGGTCATTGTTCAGTCTGGTCCCCAAGTTCAACTCCAAATGTAAGTTAGAAGGGGTTTTGAGTTCATGTGAGTAGCTATTATGTGTGATGTAAATTCCCAATCACCTTTAGCAGGGATTAAAGCTGGGGTACCTAACTTTCAAACCACAAAAATGGAACTTTGTATTAAAATCCCTCGCTCTCAAAACAGTCTGGTTCTGTCGCTAATTCACCACCCTCACTCAGACCACAACAGCAAGTGTCAAATAGTGACTCAAAGGGCTCTTTCTCACACAAAAGATAACATGTTTTCCATTAAGATGAAGACAGAATGCTGTAGTTTGATTTGTTCACAACATTTTACTTCTGTGAGACACACAGACATGTAGGAGTACCAACATTTATGAACAAATCAGATCATAACGTGCTTGATATTCCTTATTAGATAGCATTTTCATTTTTAAATACTGAAAGCTGATTGAGGGTGGTCTAAAGATGTGACAAAGACCATGCAAATGGATTCTATTAAATTATTATTGAATATTTGTGGCTTTAATCTTTGAAAAAAATACAACTCGATTCTACCTCTATTTAACCAACAAATATTATAAAATATTCTAAAATCAATCTATATACATGCATCTGCCACCCTAGTTATAATTAATTACCTATTATCTATTATTACCAGGGATTCTATTTTAGATTATGTATATATCTTTAAAAGGAAAGAAAACACGTAAAATGCAAAGATCCAATATTTTTTGTCACAAATATTTGGTGGCCCCCCTGGAGGAACTTGCAGTGAATTGGACTCTTGAAAAAAACTTTGCCTGGGGCCTTTGAAAAACAAGAATCCACACTGCTTCCCAGCTTGCCATGTTGAAATGAGGTCAACACATTCACCAGAATCGAGTTTTATTGCGTTAAGCGAGCGATTGAGCATGATTAATTTTTTGTAAACCATGATGGCTTCTGTGTTTGGAAAGTCCTGGTCAGTGAAATGGATCTATTATTAGAGTTAAAAGCTCAAGTTGACGGTATGTTTGTCCTGTTTGTTTGAATTGTGTGCAGGGGCTGATGTTTGGACAGAGAGCGAAAAGAGGCTCTTCACTGCAGCTCTGGAGACTCACCACAAAGACTTCTCCCTCATTCAGACTATGGTAACAGTCCTGGAACCTCTTTGGCAGGTTTAAAGCTGGGGTACCTAACAGCTTTTTGATAATTGTAAGCAAAAGATAACATGTATTCTAATAAGATGAAGACAGCATGGTATGGTGGGATATGTTCAAAATATTTTCTGTCGAGACAAACAAAGTGTATTTGTGAAAGCAAAACATGCAGGTGCCCCAGCTATAAAGTTATACATATATAGTATATTATTATTATTATATTATAAACATACATAATTGTTGATTATTCCTTTTACAAATAAGTAATTTGAACACTACATTTTTTGACAACTTTTCAAACTATAATCTTACTGCAGATCAGTATGTAAGTACTCTTTATTTATATAGCACATTTTTACAGACCATGGTCACACAAAGCGCTTTGCAATGTTCAGAGTTCAAATATTGTTTCATACTCTCCACACACAGAGATGATGGAAGCAAGACACAAAACACACTGGCACATCAAAGCCCCATCAAACACCATCTATTCACTCTCTCATTACATTCCGACATATTGTGCACCCGGAGGAATCCTACGCAGACACGGGGAGAACATGCAAACTCCCCATGTTCCTGGGATTTGAACCCAGGACCTTCTTGCTGAGAAGCAAGAGTGCTATCCACCGTTTCGCCCATAGTGTCATGCAGATGGTGTCTGGAGTTACCCAGGATGCCCTGCATTAGAGCCCTCATCCTTCTCTCCAGCACAGCTCCCAAAGAGTCCACACTTCTCCCCATCACAGAGACACATTTCCTGATCAGCCTCTCAAGCCGGTTACTGTCTCTCGAGGTCAGACTGCCGCCCTAACACGCGACCCCAAAGAACACGGCACTAGCTACCATAGACTGGTAAAAAATGTGCAACGTTTGACTGCTCACATCAAAGGACCTCAGTCTACTCAGAAAGAAAAGTCTGCTCTGACCTTTCTTGTAGATGGCATTGGCCTGAGCTGACCAGTCCAGTCTGTGGTCCAGGTGGACTCCCAGAATTTATAGGAGTGAACCACTTCGATGTCCTGTCCATTTACTGTGACCAGTCGACGGGAAGGGCTCCCATGAAAGTTGATGATCATCTCCTTGGTCTTGGACGCATTGAGAATCAGTCCATTTATTGATAATAATATCAATATGGATACATTTTATATTGATAGTACTTTAATTTCTACAATATTTCTTGTTGTGTTGCAGGTAAAAACCAAGACAGTTGCTCAGTGTGTGGAACTTTACTACGTGAGGAAGAAACTTGACAAAGAAAAAACATTCAACATGGAAGAAGAGAGTAAAGTTGAAGACATGGAGAAGCCAACAATTGTAAATATAACTTTCTTTTAGTTCAGTCTGTACAAAGCACAAGAACATATATAAACATCTAATTTAGCAATATTTTCAAATTAGTTCCAGCACTTGTGCCTTTTCACTCAAACTTTGGAGCAATACTAGTGAATAAAATGCTATCATATAGAATGGTAGCAAACGCTTGTTTACTTTGAGCCTTTGATTTTCACACAGGTTTAACAGCAGCAACACAAGTTTCAATTTAATTTACGCAACGCAAATCTTTCCTGCTTTTGTCTCAAAACAATAAAAAACATGCTGAGGAACTGAAGTCTTCTGACCTGAAAATGCTTTCAAAGGCATCTCGTAACTTACCCTTATTAGTCAAACTTTGTAAATGTAAATGTGAGTAAAACTGCTATCATAAATGCATTATAAGTACTTTCGACAAATGTAATCACACAACATGATGTTTACTTTTAGCGTTTGGTTTTCACACACTCTCAGCTGTAGCATAAATCATTGTATTTCCATGGCGCTCTTAAAAGCACCAACATTCCTGTTGAGTTTGCCGATAAAAATTTGTGATGCTCTATATTCACTGCCAATGTCTCATTCTGAAATTTCCCCACTGTGGCACTAATGTAGGCATTCATTCACTCATTCCAATCTGACCAGTTTGTTCGATCCAGTTGCACCAAACAGACTGGTTTTTCACACCTCAATCAGAGCCCAAAGGTTTACACAGCGTCTTGTTCAAACTCATTGAATTATAGTGGGATCTGGCTTTCAATAGTGCTTTGTAAACACACCCATATAAAAAACACACCCATATAAATGTGAAATGTTGTGGAACTTTTAGACAACGCCCACCCAGCAGCCAATCACACAGCAGGTCCGCCACGAAGAGATGGCCTCTGTTCCTTTACTGGCTGGATCCTTCCCGTGTAAGCTGTGTGGAAAGTGAGTATTTACAGAAAGCAGCATATTCCGCTTTGGGCCACGTTATGGAGAGTCCACATCGCTTCAATCTAAACTGTGTCTTTTGTTCCAGGATGTTTCATAAAATTAAGTCTCGCAACGCTCATATGAAGATCCACAGGCAGCCACAAGAGGACTGGACAGACAAGAAGTCACCACAGAAATGTTTTAATCCTGCTTTGAATCATGGTTTTTTAGTGCGACCGCAGATATTCACCGAAAATAACATCATCTGTGGCAATAGTATCAACTTGATGAACTCAAACATGCCAGAGCAAATGAATATACTTGCTTTAAATAGCAGTGCGTTACATGTAAACCCAGGGGCAAATTCAACAGGACAAATGCCACAAGAACCAATGAGTGTTTTTCAGTTTCAGCCCATGTGGAGTTCATTTGGACAAAATTCTTTTTTGTACAACACAGAAGCAAAGATAGAGGGAGTCACAGCAGCTGTCAAATGGGAGTAGTGTGTATTAATAAGGAAGCACCTAAAACATAGTCTGACTCTCGCCAGACCCTTGTAGATTGCTGTGCTTCCCACATGGGTCTGGATCTGAGCCATAGCGGTTGGATTTCAGAAGGCGGGGCCTTTTAAAAACAATCCTTGTATGTGATTGGATAAACCACTTGTCCGTTAACTTAAATGACCTCTTCCTTCAACCACTCACATTGAAGCACATGACTCCCATGGGCGAGATTTTCCAGCCCAAAATCCGTGAGAATGCCCAAAAAAAACAAACACTCAGTATGATTTTTTGGCAAAAAACGTAATGTATTCAACTTGGGCTATTATGATTCTGTTTATTGTCTTTCTGTTTATTTATTACCAACAAGTCTCTAGAAGAAAAGTATGCGGGAAACCACCCAACCTGGCAATCCTGCTGTATAGTGTTGTAAACAGGAACACTCTTAATACACACATATAACAACATAGAACCAGCAACATCTCGCCTCATGTTGCATTAAAAGTGACATCCGTGTCTTAATTCGTTCGTATTTGAACTTTTGAAAAATTCATAGACTTCATGTCCGCCATCTTGGATTGCTTTCCCTGCCACGTGAGACTCGCTTGAGAAGGCGGTGCAAACCCAACGTAACACCGGCGATCCTGATTGGTCGATTATTTTCTGATCTGCTGAAGGAGTTTGCTATGCGCTCGATACCAGACCCTTGTGTGTGAAACGAAACGCCTCTGTTTGAGCATGGCGGAACTACAAGGGTCTGGCAAGAGTCAGGCTACCTAAAACATGCCAAAAATAAATATAATCTGTTGCAGAAAGTGACAATATGCAAAAGTGAAAATGTGTTTCTATTGGTATGCCCATCATTCCCTCATTTATATGAACACACAATTTAAGGTTAATATATTCAATTGTAATATTCCCAACAATATTCTGGGGTTTTGAAAAGAGTTTGAGACTAAGAAATTAAAGCCACCCAACTTTTTGGTCTGAAAAAGCTCCTGCATTAGGGCTAACACTATGGGGGATGTCAGCACTTGGTCATCTCACTCCAAATATACAGTCTATATTTTGATTGTCATTACATTTTAAAACCACATTGGAATACTTGTGCACTTACCGTTTGTATACATCTCAGGGTGGGGTAGTATTTCTAGCTCTTGCTATCTTCAATGGTTTTACAGCTTCTGCAATAGTACATTTATGAATGATCTTTTCTTGTATGTACATTGAGACTTTATTAAATATGTAATTTAGCCCTTTTTTAGCCAATTGTGTATTGTGTTTCCTGTCACCTACGGCCCCATTTAGATGGAGACGCTGCAAACTACATCGGAAAACAATGTAGTTCTAGTGCCCAGCCAGTAGGGAGCAGTGGAACTTCAAAATATAACACACACGACTCTCACCAGTATAACCACTTCTTCAACAACATCCTCCTCAGTCCGCCCGCAAAGACGGGAAAGAATACACCAACATCTTTTTGCATTTTACAGCATCAGCAAAAATGGAAACTACAGCTTTGCGTGGTTTCGTTTGGACGAATGAAGGAGTAGAATTTCCCCTCTGCGTAGCGCTTGAAGCACATGTAGCATTAGTTGACCCGTCGCCATTGTTGTTTACGTGTGTTCTCAGCTACTGAGCATGTCCAAATGTACGTGTGGGGAAGTGGTGAGGTCATTTCAGCCAGAGAGTTCACACCTTTTTCTTCACACGGCTGTGAGTCAGCCGCCCGCCACGCAGCGTATCTGTTCTGTTCCAAGCATTAGAGGCCGTTTTTCAATGCTTGTATTTTCACTCCCCTGAAAAACACTGCCTCCGTGTGAACAAAAGGCAACTTTTTTACCCAACGTTTTACTGTCGCAGTGACTCCGTGTAAATGGCCTCTAAAATAAAACCGTCCGGTGTAACGTCGGTTTGCACTGTCGAGAACTTGCGCATGCGCTTCTCACAGCAGCCAAAGCAAACCAGATGCTTTAAAAGTTTAAAAATAAACAAATAAAGACACAAATGTCACTTTTGATGCAATTTGAGGCGAGATGTTGATGGTTCCATGTTGTAATAAGTGGGTTATAAGAGTCAAAGTTTTGTGTAAAGTTTGGTTTAAGTAGTCAACTGCTCCTGTGAAACCACACTGCGACTGTTGTGACTTTCTTGTTGAGTTGAACTGCCGCATCCGTCATTTTACTGACGTAGGTCAATGACGCGTCGACAGCTAATAGATCCATGCTTACAACTTAGATTTTGTTTATTATTTCCATTATCAACCCGACAGACCGGTTGTATGCTAACAGGTGTCGAGTTAGCCACAGGACGCTATCAAAACAGTAGCAGTGTGGTTTCACAGGAAAACCAAACTTTACACGAAACTTTGACTCTTAAAACCCACATATCACCACTCGGAACCATCAACATCTCACCTCAAATTGCATCAAAAGTGACATTCGTGTCTTTTTTGGTTCATATTTAAACGTAAAAACAATTCACGGTTTAGGTTTCACAAGCATGTATTTTTGGCTCCTGCCAAATGAACTTTTTGAGAGAGAAAAAGAGAGGACTCAGCTCCCACCCAAAAACTAAAATATAGACTCACAGGTCTCTAAATTGCAAATATGTAAAATATAACATGCATAAATATGAAGACTGCATGTTTTGTTATGATTTGTTCAGTACATTTGACTTTTACAAGATTCTTTCTACTGAGACAAATACAATATATTATCTAGTCAAAGAAATTAGGTACTCCAGCTTTAAACATCAAGACTAGTTGAAGTTTAACAAATGTGGAAAACATTAAGGCTTTAATATGTCCTGTAAATCTAATTAAGTTGTCAGGATTCAGCAGACAGAGACGGATCGTGGTGCGCCAAACTCTGGAAGTTTATTTAAGTTTCTCTCAAGTTCCACTGGTTTACTTTGTTTCTTTCTCTCAGACAGAATAAAGGCAGTACACAGTTTATATAGTCATTGTCACGTCACACATCGAAAGACATACGTGTCACAAAGAGACAGTCACATCATAGTCATAACATGGAGTCCTTGTAGAGTCCTTGTACAGTCCTGCACGTAGGCCATATTGCTATCTAATACTAACACCCTCCCCTTTGATCACATAATCACATGTGATCACTCAAATCAATCAATCAATAAAGTGGAAAAAGAAAAAAACAAATCAAAAAAACTTTTAAAAAATATTAAAAAAAACAAAGAAAATGTATGCATTAAACTCATAATCATCCAAATCAATATCAGTGGAATTTATCCTCTATCCTGGGAAAAAATAAACAAACAAAAACAAATCAAAAATAAAAACAAACAAACACTATGGGACACACAAGAACTCAGCAGATTCAGTCAAAACACAGACAAAAACGAGCTGAGTCTCAAATTAGAAGCTAATTTCACTTTTCTTACTCTATACTTTTATTCTAATGCTAATTGATTGTACTACACTTCACTTATTTCACTTTATTATTTTCACTATTTAATCTTAGACTGTGTACTTTACTTTCATTATCAGTGGCTTATTATCAGTGGGATTTTGCTCTGTCTATTCTCATTCTCAGGAATAAAACTGTGAACACAGTAAGGCAAATGGTTAATATGAACATTATTATGGCGGTCAGTTTTCCAAATACATTTGTTGAACCAGGAAATGCTGTCACTTCCTCCTCTCAGGCAGTTTGGGATGAATGTACATCTTTAATCAAATTAGTATTATCCTTACAAGAGCTAATCTATTTTAGCAGGTTTGGGTTTGGGGTCAGTTATTCTACAATGGTGTTTGATTCTGATTCTAATCTGTGCTGATGAATCTACAGCTTTTTAAACTTCTCAAAGATATCCAAATATCTAAATATCTACTATTGTGTTTTTGTGCTATACACAAATACATCAAAATGCTTTTGAATCTCTGTTGGTTCTAATCTATCTCATTGATCTAGGCATTAATCTAGGCTACACTGATATGGACTTTTTGTATTGTCAACATTCACTCATGTGTGAACACAAGTGAATTTGGCAAGTATCTAATAAAACTGTACATAAACTGTAATGAACTTTATCTACTTCTGAAGTAAATGCTTGTGAAATGGTCCCTTTACCATTTGATATTAGCAATGGCTAGAAATAATCTCTATTTTTGAAAGCATCTATGGTTGATGCTTTTATCTAATTCTATTTCTACTCTACATTGACTCCAAAGCTCGGTTGCAGCTTGAGCAAAGGCATATTCCTAATTTGTGACTTCTGTCACTTTTAATATCTCTAAAATAACGTAACTCTGATTCTAATATTATATCTGCTCTATCAGAAGGATAACATTGTATGGTACTATTTTAACTCTTACCTGGAAATATGTTTATGAAAAACAAAGAAAGGACAATTCTACTTTTTTACTACTATTTAACATCTACTAAAACGCTACAATACTCATACT
The DNA here is from genome assembly GCA_964034765.1 of Knipowitschia caucasica. Taxonomy (NCBI): domain Eukaryota; kingdom Metazoa; phylum Chordata; class Actinopteri; order Gobiiformes; family Gobiidae; genus Knipowitschia; species Knipowitschia caucasica. The sequence goes on from OZ035841.1 coordinate 9,671,224, forward strand.
TTATCATTTTCAAACATTTTAACAGTTGCTCAGTCTCCCAGACTAAAAAGTCAAAGTTTTTGTCTGTCAGATGTCTGAATATTTAACATGTATATTGCATTTGGTCACAGGTTCTGGTTGTAGCAATAGCATCGGCAATAGACAATTTTTCATTGGCTGGTTCTTGTTCTGCAAATGGCTGTGTCCAATAGATCATCAGATGTCCAGAAGCTAGGGACAATCAAAAACAAAAGAAAGAATCATGAGTATCTCTCTCATTTAGCACTCATCAATGTATGATTTTAAAAATATAAACATCACTCCCCAGGTTTTTCTCTCTCAGGTCCTCAGATCCTCAGGGTCCTCAGACTTAAACCCTGAGACTGCTCCAAGGGACTTAAACCCTGAGACTGCTTCTCAAATACAATTTAGAGAGTTTGACAGACCCCAAAAACAGACCAAAATTTAGCTAATATCCAATTATGCAGACTTTACATATTAAAAAAGGTGTCTGCTTACCTTAATTCTTTGTCCGGACTGTTCAAGAGGTCAGCCAACTTCTTTTCCGCGTCGGAATATTCAATTTAAAAAACAAAAGTGACAGAAGCGACAAGGAGCATCCAGGAACAGCTCTTCCAGCCTGCTGGAATCTCCGCTCCCAGACACAGCATGCCGATCTCTCACGCCGAGGAAAAGAAACAAAGCAAACTCCCTCAAAACAATCCAGAGAATGGCACACACGGAGCCGCGCATTCTCCACCAAATCTGTTAGGATTTAGCAGAGAGAGACGGATCGTGGTGCGCCAAACTCTGGAAGTTTATTTAAGTTTCTCTCAAGTTCCACTGGTTTACTTTGTTTCTTTCTCTCAGACAGAATAAAGGCAGTACACAGTTTATATAGTCATTGTCACGTCACACATCGAAAGACATACGTGTCACAAAGAGACAGTCACATCATAGTCATAACATGGAGTCCTTGTAGAGTCCTTGTACAGTCCTGCACGTAGGCCATATTGCTATCTAATACTAACAAAGTGGACAAAAAGGAATTGGAGAGGATTAAGTAGGGTAAGCTGAGTGAACAGGCCACAGTTTATTCATGCCTGTATTTACCAGCTGAATGCACACAAACACAGACCACACTAAACATTCTACACTATACAAAAAGTGTTCATTTCAACAGATATTCTATAACTTCCAGCCAGCAATGCTAATTTATCCAAGAGGACATAACTCAACTTGAATATCTTCAATCCAGTGCAATCTAGTGAATGTAGTCCTGTTGTCATCCACAGAGGAGTTTGAAAGGGTATTATAAAACACATTATACCATGCTCAGTGAGGATTGATACTGTCCAAAATATTATGTTATATTACAGTTTCCATATTCCACCGCCTGAGGCGTCCCAATAGCAATTTACTGTTAACTGCTCTCGGTGTAATTGTAACCGAGCAGTTACTTTTAAAGATCCATTATTCATCAGGATGTTGAATGAATGTTCTAAACACACTGCACACTTTCTATACACACAGTTTATCTTTTTTTTATATACAGTAAGCGATGTGTTGAATGTGTGTGTGTCTTCATTTTGGTCTTGACAAAGGTTGCTGAGGTGCTTTTGCTGTTAATAGAAATTTAAGTAGTTCCTATCTTCAAATTTGTTTAGAGTACAGAGGACAACATATTTTTTTTGGTTTGTGAGTTCTTGATGATGGTATTGTGAATTAAACAACTCGGAGCAGTGTGGTTAAAACATAGCATTTCATATTAGTATAGTTTTGTAGTGTTTAAGAAATGGTCTCCAGTGTTTCCTCATTTTTTTAATATGAGTAATCTCCCCCGTGTAAAAAGTTTAAACCGCAGCCAAATGAAGCTCTGAGACTTAATGGGACCTTCCAGTTTCCAGAGATGTTGGACAAAACACATGCATCAAATATAATGATGGTGCACAAAAAGCAAAGTATACCTCAATGTTTTGAGATGTGAAAATGCTTTTTGTTTTTAATTCAAATCCTTGAAGCCCCTCGTCATTAGTTCAACTGTTCTCCTCCAGAAAATCTTGGTTGTAGGTATGCCAAGGAAGAGACTATATTAAATATATTATTGTTGGATAATATCAGTGCCTTGACTCAATATTAAGGACATACTCTGAGCCAGACCCATTGTGAAACATCAAAACCAACCAAATATTGTAAAAGAAAATTTGGGAAATTTCGACAAAATGATATAAAATAATTGTACTGTCTGGCAAAATGAATGACTGAAAGTGAAAAACAAAAACAAATGTATTGTTATCACAGAAAGAGCAACGATGCAGCAACATGCAAGAATGGCCCATTCTTTCCTTCAACTAAAGCTTAATTAGACTATATCCATAGTCATGACTTTGAAGACCACTTCAGTAGTGGCCTGGCATTAAGCCATCCATAACATCATTTCCCTACATGTTCGTCTGGGTCTGATCCTAGGGGCCTCGGTTACCTCAGTTGTATCCCATCCAACCAATCAGCAAGTGGGGGAGGCGTGTGTTGTAGCTAGTTTTCGGTGACGTCAAGAGTTTGCCTTGAATTTGCTGGTTGTCGTTTGGCAATGGCGACAAATGCGATAGTAAAGAACCCGTGTATCATTCGTTCTTTTGATTTTCTAAATAAAACCAACATTGAAAAAACGAATAACAAGGGATGTTTTTGATTCTCAATATTTGAATTTAATGCAAAGTTGAAATATTGGTTTGTTTTTTGTTTTCTGTGGATCCAATTAAAACGAAAATGCAGTAAACCAATAATGATAGTCTAAATTACATTTTGCGATTTTCCTTTGAAACACAAACGTCCCCCGGAAGTGATTCGAAAGTGCGAGTTTGTCACGAGAACAGGAAGTGTCGCCTCCAGGTACTTGGATCGCACCTTGTTAGCGCTGGTTGTAGGAGAAATGTCTCTTAAAACTCTCCTCAACATCAGTCAGATTACCAGCTTTTTCGTTCGCTGCTGCAGAGACCATCGCAGATGAGAATTCTCAGATTCACGAGAGAAGTGTTTTCTTCGATTAAACATATATACACAAGTGTCAAGGTAAGACATAACTTAGCAACTAGCGCTAACAGCTAAGTTAGCGTTAGCTACGACACATTTAGCTTAAGCACATACATGAAACACTTACACATGTAACAAATGCACCTAATGCGAGTGCTTTATTATTATAAATGTATGTTATAGACTTTCATATTATATAAGACATGATATGTTTGTGTATTGGTGAAAGTAATCATGCTAAATTTTAGTAAATAAAAGATGATGCTAGATGTACCTTAACCATTCAATTGTGCTTTGTTTCTGCTTCATTCTCAATTATTGTCGAGGGACAGTAGTTAGAGCTAGATGCTTCAGGCTTATGAAGAGAAACTAGGAGCCCTCAGACTGCCAGTTTTGAAACAGTCAGAAAGACTGCAGGTTTGAAACAGTCAGAAAGACTGCAGGTTTGAAACAGTCAGAAAGACTGCAGGTTTGAAACAGTCAGAAAGACTGCAGGTTTGAAACAAAGCCGCTGGGCTCATGTTCAGCTTGAGTTCCTGTCCTGATAGAAGACTAGCAGAGCATCTTTCTGTTTGGTGGTTACTATTTCTCTTCTGACTTTATAAGATAGTTAAGTTATAACAAGTAATAATTATATGTCTGTTCTAAACCCACTTTTCTGTTTTAGATCTCACTGGGTGTGCAGCAGGTAAAGGTTCAGACTTCACACTACTCCCAGCCTTGGCCTGTACCAGTGATCTGCAAAGCTCTCCAGCTGGTCCTGGCCTGTACCAGTGATCTGCAAAGCTCTCCAGCTGGTCCTGGCCTGTACCAGTGATCTGCAAAGCTCTCCAGCTGGTCCTGGCCTGTACCAGTGATCTGCAAAGCTCTCCAGCTGGTCCTGGCCTGTACCAGTGATCTGCAAAGCTCTCCAGCTGGTCCTGGCCGGTACCAGTGATCTGCAAAGATGGATGTGTTTATGTCAATGCAATAAAATTAATAACTGATCTACAAATCTCCTTTTTGTTCCTTTACATTTTAAACTTTCAACTCGTGTTTATCATTGTAAATTTATGTTACAAAATTAGAATCATTGCATGAAAAAGCACGTACTCATCAGTGTACATTATGTTCTGTCACATTTGAAAGTGTAAAAACCGTTCTTAAATCCAGTTGTCCTGGTCTTAATGGGCATTACACACGCAGTGACCTCACAGAGATGTAAACTGTATGGTCAATCTAACATGCTGGTTATGAAGTCTAACGTGCTCTGTGAATGTAAAAACCTCCTTGTTCCAGTCTTTTTGGGCTCCTTTATTCACAGACCAACTGTGGCGGAGCTACAAGCAGTCAGTCTGCAGAGGTTAACAGTTTCCTATGACTCAGTGAGGATGCTGCTGAAGATCCCAGACACATTCGTCCAGTCAGATGTTTGTGCAGGTGCGCTCCTTTCCTACGTCACTGCTACTATCGGTTCATGTGTAGAGTCATGATGGTACCTAATAGTATAGTACAGTCCCTGGTTTGCCCTTACATCAGCTCAGTCAGGGTCACTTCTAAACTTTGGAGTCACTGGCTTCTTTGTATGTGTGACTTGCTGTAAATATGTGATTATGTGTCTTTTTAAGTTTTTTTTTTTTTTATTCTTTCATTCTTAGCTCTGGATTCTGTGCTTGCATGTAAGTCCTTAGTAAAGTCTAAATAAAATTGGACCCTTGTTGCTGCTGAAAGGAAGTCTGAGGTGTAAGTTGTTCTGTAAAGGTACATTCAAATACACAACTTGTCATTTTACAGTCTTGTTTAGTTAAGAATGTCATTTCCTAATTCATAAATCTATTGATACATAATCCACTAACAGTTAGTATTTGTTTTAACGGGTTTTCCATTGCGATTCAACACAATTTAGAAAAAAAATGTACAGAATTGTGTCCAAGTGTGTTTTAATTTGGGAACAAACTAATCAAAAATATTTACACTGGAACAGACACACAGAAGATTTACATACATGATGAATTTAGTCTTTGGCCTTCATAATTTGCCAAAACACAACAAGCTGTGATTCCTGAGCCTCGGGAGACAGAATCCCTCTTGAATGTTGCAATAAAATTATTCCAGGAAAAAGAGATGGAGCAGCAATAGTTTTAAGGCGGCTGATATGTAAAAAATATATATATGTATGTATATATTGGGCAGGAACATGATCCATGTTTAATGAATACATTTACTCAGAATACCTTTCTGTGAGCCACTTCAAAAAGTTTGCTTTCGTGATTAACCACTGTATCAAAAAGAAGGGACATGACTCAGCTGATGACTTGACATTTGGACAAACCTATAGTCGGTGTAACGTGGTTGATATTTCTGCACATGTTTGAATGTTTTAGAACCATTCTATCGCTGTATCTGCAAAGTCTTCCAACGCACCCATCATTTAGTTCATCTCCACCGCTACTCCACTGTTTACCTGCGGGGTGCGCACTTGCGAATCACTTCCGGGGGATTCTTGTGTTTCAAATGGAAATCGCAAAAAGTAATTTAGACGATCATTATTGGTTTACTGCATTTTCGTTTTAATTGGATCCACAGAAAACCAAAAACAAACCGATATTTCAATTTTGCATTAAATTCAAATATTGAGAATCAAAAACATCCCTCGTTATTTGTTTTTTCAATGTTGGTTTTATTTAGAAAATCAAAAGAACGAATGATACACGGATTGTAAAGTAATCCCGATCGAAACAGGGCCTTTCTGAGTGGAGTTTGCACGTTCTCCCTGTGCCTGCATAGGTTTCCCCTTCCTCTAAAAACATGCACACTAGGTGTAATCCTGACCAAGCTGAGCATCAACATCTGGAGATGGGTACCCGGGTGTTGTACTACAGCGACCACTGCTCCTGACGTAAGCCTTAAGTGACATCAGGATGGGTCAAATGCAGTGGGGGCGGATCCCAGCTCAAAAGTGGCCAAAATGACGTGCGCTGACATGCTTTCAATACCAACCCGGGCCGATGGGGGTGGACCCAGAAGAAGACTTAGCCAATGCTAACATACAGCACCTCTCAAAAACGTCTTTACAGGATGGCTCTTGGCCCAAAGCTCCGTTCCACATGTGTGTCAAAGCTGAGGGGGGTGATTTTTATTTATTTTTGAAGTCTCTTGTTCAAATGAATGGAGCTGCGCTGGCTGACGCATGGGCAGATACGTTTTTTTCACAATTTTCTTGTGGGCGGGACCACTCGCGGCCATTTTGGATAGCTCCAGTAGAGCACATTTTTTGGCCCATTAGATAGGCGTGACTCTGTCCGTTAATATATACAGTCTATGGTCAAATGCAGAGGACAAATTTTCCTACGGCGATTAATAAAGTGCACCTTTACCTTACAGGGAGCTGGCCGGCCAGGTAGCAGAGTCAAGTCACTGTGCGCGACAGGCTTAAGGAGGGATACATGAAAACATTTAACGAGGCAGGGAGCTTCAACTTGACTACTGTGGGTTTCAGAGCACAGTCAATCTCAAAAGGACCAATGTACCTCGGAGAGAGCTTCCTCGACTCACATTGCAGCGGAATATCCCTGGTAGACAAGCAGACCCGCTGCCCGGGCTTGTAGTCAGGAGCAGGGGCACATTACATACATCGCGGTAAACTGAGATCCAATCGTTTCATGAAAGGAAATGTGTACAATCGTGTGGTAAGACCTGGCTACTTCAGAAGTAAAGTTGCAGTGAAAACGTAGAATAGAAAGTGGACACATGTAATGACAAATGGAATTGATTCGCCTGCAGCCTGCTCTTATTGTAAATTGCCATGTCTGGTATACGTATGTGGGGTTTGGAATATGGCTCTGATGTTAGTTTTGAGTGTGCGCGCTCCTGACCAAAACATAAGTGAAGAAATATATTGAGGAATAATAAACAGTCCTTCAGTCATTTTCTCATAGATGAAATAGAGATATGGCAGAATTCGAAGTTAAATCAAATAGCATCATAGTCATTTGATTTAACTTGACTATTAGTCAAGTTAAATATTAGTCAACTAAAGAAATTCTTGATTGACGAACCATGTCCATTATATCTGACCTAAAGTGCACTCACAAAACTTACATTTATTGATAACTGTTTATCCATAAAACCTGTATATTGATTGATATTTATGTCAATTATGAGATTGATCTGGCTCATACGCTTCCATTATTAGACATTAGAAATTGTTGTTATGTAATACAACTAAGAAACCGCTTTGTCCAACACCTTTTTCATACTGTGCGTGTTTGTGTTTATGTTGATGTATACAAAAATTGTGCAGGTTTTGAAATAAATATAATCTAATCTAATATTGCGACTAAATATTGACAGCGCTAACTATTACATTGCATTTTTCTTCAGCCTAAGCTACTCGACTATAGTTTCACATCTGGCTTTGTGTTGTAGCAGGGCATTTGGAGGCCACAGTTCTCCATTGTGTAGTTTTCAAAGTGCAGTCACAAAGACCCATTTAAACCAGCTGTAATCAAACCCTGGTCTTTGAAAAAATAAAACTGGTTCTGGTTCAGACAAGGGTGGATAATCCCCATTACAGGTGTCCGTACGTGTTACAGCATTATTCCCTCATCCCTAACAGACCTGGAGTTGTTTCTAGATCGATCCATGTTAATGTCAGATTCTTCGGGCACTAACTGTATCTCCGTCCCTCCTCTCTCAGTCCTGTAAAATTATGGTGCACGTGACAATATGTGACCATATACAAGAGGCCACACATTCATGCATTAAAAACCATTGACATTATGGAAGCTCATGATGTTTCGAAGGCTTTGTTAGAGAAATCTACATGGATTTAAATATAAATTAACTTATTCTGTTCACTGCTCTAAAATCAGATACCTCAGCTTTAGTAAAAACAATATTCCTCATGTGATCTTAACTTTTGGTTGGTCAAAAATGAACTGTATAATCCATCTAACTCGTTCGTCGCTTACAAAACTGTTTGGATCTCTAGATTTCACATGCTTGCACATCTTTAGATCTGCTTTTTCAAAGAAATAAGTGAAAAAGAGAGGACCATCCTCACTCTCTGGAGGATGGTCTCTCTCTGCCTAAAGTGCCAAATAGTGACTCACTAGGCTCTTTTTCTGCGACAGTAGCTCAGTTGGTAGAGCATTGGCCTTAAGCCCAGAAGGTTGTGGGTTCAATTCCCACCTCTGCACCTTCTCCACCGACTCCCATTGATGACTGCTGTCGTTGTGTCCTTGGGCAAGACACTTAACCCCACTTTGCCCAAAGCCCCCACTGAAAGATCAAGGCTATGCTCACACTCAGTGAGCAGCCGTCCTCCTGTGGACTCACCACCTGCAGAGGATCAGTGAGGGGCTGGTGCTATGAGACTTGGGTGGCATCTCTGATTGCCACCCCCCTGACCCAGAAATGGATTAAAGGGTAGAAAATGGATGGATGGATGGGCTCTTTTCTACAAGTAGTACGTTTTTAAATATTATAAAGACAGCATCGCATGGTCCAATTTGTTCACAAAATGTTAGTAGTAAAAGACTCTTTCTTATGGGACAAACAACATGTATTAGCTAAGCAAAAATGAAGTTAAGTACCCCAGCTTTAATCCCAGCGCTGTTTAAACGCTGGCGCCTGGTGCGTCCTTTCCTGTGGTTGGCTTACTATAATATCGATCCAACGTTATGGGTTGGCTGAATGCAGGTGGGATAGAGGCTGCGTGATTGCGTCAGATTGAGGGATGAAAGCTTGAGGAGAGAGAGAGCACGGGCAGATTAAAACACTGAAGCAAGCTCAGTGCACGTCTCCTATATCCGCCAGACAGCTGCTAGCCAAGTTAGCCCTGTAGTCTGTTAGCAACTAGCAGCCGCGTCCTCTAGCTTTGGTATCAAATACGGGACCGTGCATGTGCTGACGTCTCCCTGCTCAGTTCGGGTCACTCCAGAGTCTCGTCCACAACCTCCCCGCTCTCTCCTACCGCTTCCTCCTCTTCCACATCCTCCTTCTCCGCGTGTCTCTGAAGTTAGCGAGGGGAGACGGACCCGAAACACACTTTGACAGCACACTGTTTACATTCGGTGTCCGGTGACTTGGATAGACGTCGCATGTGAGTACAGTAGTGGAGGGGGCGTTTGTATGCATGAATGAATGGATGTGTGTAAGCTGTCAACATTGAAGATCTATAGGAGCGAGTGTCTGTGCAATTATCCTGTTCTTGCATGCTACTTTCTGCAATGTTTGTGATTAGCCGAAGTTGCTAACATGCTACTAAAATGCTACTAAAATGCAACTTCTCCAACTTTGCGCGCGGGTGACCAACATGTTCTCCTTGTATCCTAGACAGAGTTTGGACTTCAGTTTACTCTTAAACGCACACAAGCTTGTGTTCAGTTCTTTGCACATTGCGTCTATGAATAATAAGCACATGCATGCGCTTTGGGACTGGAGCTAGTGTCAGTTTACGTGCACACCCAACGTGCTCTTGCCACATGGTGCGATTAGACGTTTTTAACAAAATCTTTGTTTGTATTCGTCCAGCTTTCATTCCTCTGTGTGTATAAACTAGATTAACCTGTAAGTGTTTACATTCTGACGCTGCGTAATCTGTCATGATGCAATTATGCGCATCAAAGAGATCAGAGATAACCTATTTAAGTGCTTTCCACCCAAACTGCCTGGTGTCGGGTGCGCGGTGTTTCACCTTTGGACTTGTCCAGATCAAGCGTTTTTATGGGTTTGTTAACGTGCAAAGTTTGTTCTTTTGTGGAGGCAACCTTTACTCCAGATTTCAGACTCCCACAGCTGCCCTTTGTGAAATTCATGATGTGTCATTGGGGTAGAACTAGGAGATAGATATTTCCCAATTTTAAGATTGTTGAGTGTTGTGTATGAAACTGGCCAACTTCATGTTTACGATTTTTGAATGTTGTCACCACCTCTAAATATCTTTATGAAAAAATGATTAGACCCTAGTTGAAGATGTGGAACTTTGAAATTTTTTATTTCATGTCAATTGCATGCCTCCACTTGCCACTGTTGTCCCGGTGCAGGCAACATTTTTAAACAAAGGGACTCCGCACAATGTATAAACCCCTTATGAATACCACAGCTCAAGAGTGTGGTGCTTTGCTGTATTATTTTGTAGAATAACTAAGTTTTGAGGTTGTCAATATAGGTCACGCTGTTGTCTTATTATACATCACTTCCTCCTCCGTCGAGCAAAGACGTGTCTTAGTCCGCTCCTGCTTCTGAACGGCTTGCTATCTCCTGTTTTTGTCTTTTTTCCTGGAGTTTTGCCACAGACAACTTTAACAGAATGGAAATGATTAATTGGTCCCTCAACGCAATTGATTCTATCTTTTCAACACGTAAGCGTGGGTCTGGAGAGCCCGTGTGCCCGGACGGGACTTCACCGGCGGGGTATAATTCTTGAATATAATTCAAGATTCAAGATGGCGCATTCAAGATTCAAGATGGCGCCTCGTACGGTCGACATGGCTCTTTGCTGCTCTCTTTTTCTTTTGTTTTTACTTTTTAACTGTGCATCTGGCTGTTCCTACACCCGTGAGGAACTTATGAACATCCGACCCACCGTTCCCATGGACCTATTGCCTGTTTTCTTGGCATCTGTGGCTGATTTAGTTCATGTTCTAGCCAAAAAAGTGTGGGCCCGTAAAAGGGGAAAGCGAGGAGGCCTGCTCGTGCGTCTTAGGAGGAGAGGAGCGCGCACGGCTCTCCCCGGCATTTTTCTCTCCAACGTACGCTCACTGGGCAATAAGATGGACGAACTCAGCCTGCTCATGAGAAGAAACAAGGACTTCGCCACATCCTGTGTCCTCTGCTTCACTGAGACCTGGCTAAATGAGCGGATCCCGGACTGCGCTCTGGAGCTGCAGGGCTTTGGGCTGTTTCGCGCGGATCGCCATTGTGCGCTCTCAGGGAAGAGCAGAGGCGGAGGGCTCTGTTTCTACGTCAATACAAACTGGTGTAACGATGTGACAGTGATCTCCAAGCACTGCTCTCCTGCTCTGGAATATCTTTTCATTCATTGTAAACCATATTACTCCCCGCGGGAAATTGTTTCATTCATTCTTGCCTCTGTTTACATACCGCCATGCGCGGACGCGCGCGAGGCTCAGCGCGCACTCGCAGAGCAAGTACTGTGTATGGAACGCTTATACCCGGACTCTCTGATTATTATCCTGGGGGATTTTAATAAGGGAAACTTGAGCCAGGAATTACCCAAATACAGACAGTTTATCAAATGCCCGACCAGAGAGGAGAACACTTTGGATCACTGTTACACCACCGTGCGCGGAGCTTTTCGCGCTGTTCCCAAGCCAGCCCTCGGCTTCTCAGATCACTCCATGATACATCTGGTTCCTGCTTACAGACAGAGACTAAAGCTCTCGAAACCTGCAGTGAGGAGCTCCAAAGTGTGGTCTGATGAAGCTGTGGAAGAGCTGCGCGCATGCATGGAATCTACAGACTGGGACCTTTTCAGAGCTGCCACAGATAGTTTGGATGAATATACGGACACTGTAACGTCATACATCCACTTCTGTGAGGATAGCATCATTCCAACAAGGACCAGGGTCATCTATAACAACGACAAACCCTGGTTCACTGCTAAACTCCGGCAGCTCAGGAAAGCAAAGGAGTCTGCTTTCAGGGAGGGGGACCGCAGCGGCTACAAAGCAGCTAAATATCAGTTCAGGAAAGAACTGAAAGCAGCCAAGTCCCGGCACAGAGAACGACTACAGGAGCAGTTTGGTAACAACGATACTGCTTCTGTCTGGAGGGGCCTACGGGAGATCACCAACTACAAACCCAAAGCCCCCCCCTGTGCTGATGACCACAAGCTAGCTGACGATCTGAACTTATTTTTCAGTCGCTTTGATGCTGCCCCTGACACCTCTCCCTCCCCCACCCCCCACTACTCTAACGACCCACCCATCAGCCCTGCCCCCAGCCTAACAATAGCCGCTAATGAGATTAAACAACTCTTCCTGAGGCTGCACCCCCGCAAAGCTCCTGGCCCGGACCACGTGTCTCCGGCCACTCTGAGACACTGCGCCAGTGAGCTTACTCCTGTGTTCACGGACATTTTCAACTCCTCTCTGCAGTCCTGCCATGTCCCGGCCTGCTTCAAATCCTCCATCATTGTCCCCGTCCCGAAGAAGCCCAGGATCACAGGACTCAATGACTACAGACCTGTAGCACTTACGTCTGTCGTCATGAAGTCATTTGAACGCCTGGTTCTCTCCCATCTCAAGTCCCTCACCTCCCCCCTCCTGGACCCCCTGCAGTTCGCCTACAGAGCCAACAGATCTGTAGACGACGCCATTAACCTGGCCCTCCACCACATCCTACAGCACCTGGACTCCCCGGGGACCTACGCCAGGGTCCTGTTCGTGGACTTCAGCTCTGCCTTCAACACAATCCTGCCATCCCTGCTCCAGGACAAGCTCTCCCAGCTCAACGTGCCCGATTCCACCTGCAGGTGGATCACTGACTTCCTGACGGACAGGAAGCAGCGAGTGCGTCTGGGGAAGAATGTCTCGGACTCTCGGATTATAAATACAGGAGCCCCACAGGGCTGTGTTCTTTCTCCCCTGCTCTTCTCCCTGTACACCAACCACTGCACCTCCAGCCACAACTCCGTGAAGCTGATCAAGTTCGCGGACGACACCACCCTCATTGGACTCATCTCCAACAACGATGAGTCCGCCTACAGGAGGGAGGTGGACCGGCTGGTGTCCTGGTGCAGTGGTAACAACCTGGAGCTGAACGCCCAGAAGACAGTGGAGATGATTGTGGACTTCAGGAAGAGCACTGTCCCCCCGCCCCCACCCTCCGTGATGGACTCCCCCATCACCTCTGTGGAGTCCTTCCGTTTCCTGGGCACCACCATCACCCAGGACCTCAAGTGGGAGCCGACCATCAGCTCTCTCATCAAGAAGGCCCAGCAGAGGATGTACTTCCTGCGGCAGCTCAGGAAAGCCAAGCTGCCTGCACAGATGTTGGTGCAGTTCTACACGGCCATCATCGAGTCCATCCTCACCTCCTCCATCACCGTGTGGTTCGCTGGAGCCACAGTCAGGGACAAACAGAGACTACAGCGCATTGTGCGCTCTGCAGAGGAAGTGATCGGCCGCAGCCTTCCATCGCTGCAGGACCTGTACGTCGCCCGAGCTCGAGGCCGGGCTGGTCGTATCACAGCCGACCCCTCTCACCCTGCACATGGACTATTCCAACCACTCCCCTCAGGCAGGAGGCTGCGGTCCATCAGGACTAGAACCTCCCGCCACAAGAACAGTTTCTTTCCCCTCTGCTGTTGGACTCTTGAACACTTCTTAACCTGTCCCCCCGCCCTTTATAAAGTCACTTTACTGCCCATCATACGTCACTTTACTTCACTGTACTGCTGTCACCTTACATTGTGTGCACCATGTGCACTTGTATATTGTAAATAGTAACTGTAACTCTATTTTAAATTTAAATTTATTCTTTAGAAGTGTTTTTTATTCTTATTTTTATTATCTCTTTTTGACTGTTGCACTGAGCCAAAGCAATTTCCAAGTCTGTGACCTCCCGTTACTTACGTTGGCAATAAAAATGATTCTGATTCTGATTCTGATTCTGATACTCTTGACAGCTGGAACAAGTTTCAGCCCCTCTGTCTGTCGACCCTGTCCATTGAAGATTCGGAAGACGTATATATCTTTGGCATTTTGGTGGTGGGAATCCTCCTGTTTGGGTTTGGAGCGATCCTGTTCTACCACAAATTCGGTGGCATGGCAGTTCGCAAGATTCACGACCTGCTGGCCGACAAAATTGATGGGATGTACAAGGAGCTAAGCCGTGTCGCGGTTGAGAGTGCCGTGTCTGGACAACGGAGAGTGGTGTTGGTGGAACAGTTGATCAAAGATCTCGCAGCTCGTTCACTCGATGGGCATAAAACTCTGGAATTGAGATTGAATGACATTGTTTGTCAGGCTTGAACTCTCTGACCCGGCTTGGATTTGCCCCTGTGTACGGAGGTCTGAGGGCGCCGTAATTCGGTTTAATTGGAATTAATAGAATATCTGCCTGCTTTTGATGCTACATTGCATATAATATTATCCCTCTCAGGCGATTTGTGTTTCTCCTGCTGTGTCTTCTCCCCACTCTTATCTCACATTCCTTGACCAAGGCCATAAACAAGGTCCCACAATCTACAACAACTCACACTATTTCAGTCTCCAGCAAGGATCCCTCACCCCCGCCTCCCTCTACCTATCCATCTTGCTCCCTCCCTCCCCTCCATTCCTTATTGTTTTCCTACTCACCCCCTCCCTGATCCCGCCCCCCTCTGACAGCTACATTGGGCCGGCCGCCGGAGGTGCTCATCCCGAGAAAAAAATCCGTGGTTTATAAAAAGCACAATGTGTCTATCCAATTGTATGTGAACTGTATGTTATTGCTCTCTGCTGTTTCTTGCTGCACACAGCGCCGCAAATGGCGAAGTGGCACGCTCTCTGCCAAGACAATTTCCAAGTGATAACTTTGTTACTCACGTGGCAATAAAAATGATTCTGATTCTGAATGTCACCATAAAGTCATGTATAACAGATTGAAAATGCTCATGCAACTGGGACACAAGGCTGTACAGAGCAAAAACTCTAGAGCTTCAGGCTACTTAATTCTTCGGTGGTGGTGATAAGGATGCAAAAATCAGATTCTAAAATTTTGATTAAAACAAGATTCAAAATATGTCAAGTCTGGGCTGAACCAGGACAAAAAAAGAACTAAAGTTTTACACTTGGAAGTTAATTCCTCCACTTATTCCTTACCGTTTTCATCCCTACTTGTCGCATGAATTTGGTGTTGTATCAGTGGACTGCATATAGATATATAAAGCTAACCCGCTAGCTCAATGAAACCCAAAAGATAATTGTTCTTGGGAAGTTTTGCTCCAATGTAAGTTAACAGGAGCCAAAGCAAGTTGAAAAGTAAATTGTACCTCAGTAACAGTTTGTGTCACTGTGCCCATTTTGGGATTTAAAACGTTGGATTTAGCGGTCTCTGTGATCCTGGTGACATTATATTGTCTTGAACCCAAAAAAATGAAATAATTAGGAGCCTTCTGTACCCGAATTTTGCTTCAGCTCAAGAGTAGCGCAAGTGGGAACAGAGCAGCCCTACTCCAGATTGGCTCTTTGGTTGCTATCTTGAGCTTGGCTCCATATTCCCGCCCTTGGAGCCTGTACAAGTGAGGTGGAATCAGCTTTTTACAAAATAAGGCAAACACATTTGAGACATCAGCACCTGGTCTGTCCACTGGTCTTGGATATTGAGATATGCGTTTACAGTAGGTGATTAAATAGTCCACTTTGCCTTCTTAATATATCACAACAAATATTGATTAAATACATTTAACATGCTTGTTACACAATCATCTTACTTACATCATTCATTCATATCATTTGAAATTATTTCATATCTTGACGTTCCTGCTTTTAAAATGTTATTGCATGTAAGTAAGTAAGTAAGTAAGTAAGTATTTATTTATATACCGCCTTTTCACTGCAGATCTGAGTCTCAAAGCGGTTTACATGTCGGAGCAGTGGGTTCTGGATACATGTTTACTCAGCTGCTGCTGAGGACAGTGAAAGTGATTCAAGCTCTTTTGATTTTTTTTTTGTTTATTTGCTTCTAAGAATGCTCTAATTCATGCAAATCAGAATCGGCATCAATAAAAAGTCAGACCCAAGTTTTACTAGGTTTTAGTAATGTTGTACGGTGAACCATGTCACATTTTACCCACATGGTTTAAAAAACAAAATACATTTTTGTTTTTTGTTGACATAATTTAAAATATTTTCCAGTAGACATTTCTGTATGAGCTGCCTTGTGTCTTCATAATTGCACTGAGGGAGGAGGAGGAGGGCCTGTCTGGTTACCACTGGCTTAAACGTATCTATCTCTACATGGAATATTCCAAAGTGAACTACTTCAACTTTTTGTTTCAAATATGTTTATTCAGCAGTTCAGAACATGGCATGAACAAGATACAGATAAGCTTTTTTTTTTTTTTTTTTACACACACACAAATAATAACACTAATACCCACACCTCCCTCCCCTCCCTCCCTCCCGGGTGCTACATTACTTTCAGGTGAATCAGTCCATTCTTTGCAAATATGACCAAAATGGTTTCCAAATCCTTTCAAAATCGTGCAGTTTGTTATTTTGCATATGACGAATCCCTTCGAGATGAAGAGTCTCTGTCAATGAGGATATCCATGCTGAAACTGAAGGGACGTCTTTCCCCTTCCACAAAAGTAGGATAAGTCTCTTGGCGCACATAACTCCATACGAGAGAAGTTGGGCTTGACATGTTTTCAGTATGCTGCTCTGTTCCGAAACTCCCATAATGATCAAAATAGGATCCACTTTTAATTGTACATTTAAAACCTTTGAGAAAAAAGAAAATAAAGACAACCAAAAGTTCTGTAACTTTGGACACATTACAAAACTATGCAACAAGTTTGCCTCCTCAACCTCACATTTATCACAAATAGGTGAAACATCCGGAAAAAAATTTGTGTAACCTTGCCTTTGAATAGTGCAGTCTATGCAGTACTTTAAACTGAATTAAAGAGTGTCGTGTATTTATGGAACACAAATGAACATATTTCAACCCTTTAGTCCAAATGTCTTCGTGTATTACAGTTCCGAGTTCCTTTTCCCATGCCGTTTTAATATTTGTCATATCTACCCGTTTGAGTGCCTGCAGAATGTTGTATATAAATGAAATCACATGACTTTCTGTATTACAAGTGGCCAAGCACTCATCTAATTTATCTGGGGCCATTTGTTCAAAGGAAGGAACATGGGATCTCACATAGTTTCTTATTTGCAGGAATCTGAAAAAATCACTAGCAATTAATTTGTATTTAACTTGAAGCTGTTGAAATGAAGCAAAACAACCGTGATAATACAGGTCACCAACATTTTGTAAACCCATTTCCTTCCAACGATCAAATGCCCCATCCATAACTGAGGGTGGGAACGATGGATTTGATGCAATGGGAGAGACAAAGGACAAGGCCCCAAGTTCAAATTCCTTTTTTATCCGCCTCCAAATCCGGATGGTGTTGTGGATGATTGGGTTGAAGTTGTAATATGATTCTTTGAGACGAATGGGGGACAATGCTATTGCACCAATGGCGTAAGGCAGACATTCTTCACGTTCTATATCAAGCCAACTCCCTATAATGGCAGCGTTGTCCAGCCAGTATGCGACATGCTGTATATAAATTGAAAAGTAGTATAATTTAAAATCTGGCAAGGCTAAGCCACCTTCAATTTTCTGCTTACAAATGTGATTCTTTTTAATTCTATGGTTCTTAAAAGCCCAGATAAATGGCAGGAAAACTGAATCCAATTTTCGAAAAAAGGAGGCCGTGAGATATATAGGTACATTTTGAAACAAGTATAGAAGTTGGGGGAGACAAACCATTTTAATTGCATTTACTCGACCAATTAGAGAGAGCGGAAGTGACCTCCAGAATTCAATCTTATTGCGGAAGGCTTCTAAGATCTTGATAAAATTAGCATCGTATAAAGATTTATAGATTTTAGTGACCACTATTCCCAGGTATGTAATTTTTTCAAAAGCAATTTTGAAAGGCATCTGTTTAAGTGAATCAAGATCACCACATTTAACAGGCATCAATTCGCTTTTGCTCCAGTTTATTCTATATCCTGAAAAGGAGCTAAAAAGATCTATAGTTTCTAATAATTTGGGGATAGATTGCTGCGGTTTGGTTATAAACAGCAACACGTCGTCCGCATACAAGGAGATCTTATTATAGCTATATTTAGTGTTGTAACCATGTATACTTGTATTACCTCTTATTGTTTCAGCTAGTGGCTCAATGGCAAGTGCAAACAGGAGTGGACTCAGTGCGCAGCCCTGTCTGGTACCGCGAGAGAGTTTGAAAGGTTGTGAGAGAGTCCTGTTTGTGAGAATCCTGGCCGAAGGATTAGAGTATAATAGCTGTATCCATTGAGTAAATTTTGCACCGATTCCAAATTTCCCTAACACTGCAAATAGATAAGACCATTCAACACAGTCAAAAGCCTTCTCTGCGTCTAGACTGACTAAGAAAAGGTCTTCTTCCGCCTCTTTTTTTGAGTACATTACATTGTAAAGACGTCTGAAATTGTGAGATGATTGTGTGGTTGGTATAAAGCCAGTTTGGTCTGGGTGTACTAGTTTAATTATATGAGCACAAAGTCTGTTGGCTAAGGACTTGGCAAGAATTTTCTGATCAGAATTTAATAGAGAGATGGGTCTATAAGAGCCAAGCTGTTCCAAGTCTTTCCCTTTTTTTGAAATAAGGGTTACAGTAGCTTCATTCAAAGTTTCTGGTAAAGAACCTTCTCTAAGGATCTATTGTACATTTTCAATAAAAAGGGGGTTAATAAGTTGCCAAAAACTTTATAAAACTCATTGCACAACCCATCCGGCCCTGGACTCTTTCCCTTCTTCAATGAACCAATAGTATTAAGCAGCTCTAGATTTGTAAGCTCTGCATCTAGTGATGCAGCGTCTTTCTCTGAGAGAGTTGGTAATTTACACTGATCTAAAAATGTCTGTAGAGTGTCACCAGAGGCAGTACAATGAGAGGTATACAGCTCCTCATAAAATTGTCTAAAAGCATCGTTGATTTCTTTATGGGAACTTGTTAGCAATCCTGAGTTTGACTTGATTGTGTGAATCGACCTGTCGCTTTCTCTTTTTCTTAACTGCCTGGCTAGTAATTTATGGGGTTTGTCCCCAAATTCAAAATATGTTTGTTTAACATACATAAAGGCTCTAGATAGCTTTTCAGATAGAAGTGTATTAAGTTTATATTTTAATGCTGAAATTTTCTATGTAGTTGTACAGATGGCTGTCTTGCATTCTCAGAATCTAACTTTGTATCTCCTCTTCCAACTCCAATTGTCTTAGTCTATTTTGTCTTTTCTCTGAGGATTGAAACGAAATGATGCATCCTCTTATATAAGCTTTAAAGGTTTCCCATAAAAGGAGAGGGGATATACCGTCTTTGTCATTCGTCTCAAAAAACAATTCGATATGATCCTTAACGTAATTACAGAATTTGCTTTTGGTGAGAAGCTGTGGGTCCAGTCTCCAGGTTCTGTAAGTAGGTCCTGACTCCAGGATCTTTATTGAGAGGGACACAGGGCTATGATCAGATATAATAATGCTGTGATATTTTGAGTTTTGTACTCCTTGCAACAGTTTACCATCAAGCAAAAAGAAATCGATTCGCGAGTATGTGTTATGGACTCCTGAATGAAATGAGTATTCCCTTCCAGTTGGATTTAGCACTCTCCAAACATCCACAAGACCAGAGTTATTGATAAAGGACTTAAGAAATGATGAGGCATTCGAAGATACAGGTTTTTGTGTTGATGACCTATCTAAATAAGCGTCTAGAACTACATTAAAATCACCCCCAAGTATTAAATTAGTGGTAGACATTTCTGGAATCATACTAAATATTTTCTTAAAGAAATCGGCATCATCTATATTTGGCCCATATATGTTTAGTAACGTAACTGGAACGGATTGGATTTCTCCATTGACCATGACAAATCTCCCTTCTTTGTCAGCTACTGTAGATTTATGCAAAAAATTCAATTTTTTGTGAATAATTATTGCCGTGCCCCTTGCCTTAACCGAAAACTTTGAATGATAGACATGTCCTATCCATTTAGCTCTAATCTTACAATGCGCATCATTTTTCAAATGAGTCTCCTGTAAGAAGATTACATCAGTTTGTAGAGTCTTTAGGTGTGACAGAACTTTACCCCGTTTTATTGGCTCATTTATACCGTTAACATTCCAGGAACAAAACGTTACTGTCCCCCTTCTATCCTCTTCAGCACTAATCCCCCCTCCAATTACAGACATACTGTCCTATTTGACTATTGGTTAATACACCGGCAGCACCCACCCCAAACGAAAAAGAAAAACGCCATAACAAAAAAAAAAACCATAACAAACAACAAAGAATAACATGTAACACCTAGATGGTCCCAGTAGTGAACGTCATCCCCACGAACCATACTTCTCCTAACTATCCACTAAACTTGACTCAGCTACGGCTTGCTCCTTGTTGTAACTGAGTAGAACATAACATAGTTAATTATAAACTGACCAGGAAATGCCAATCAAAATGTAGTCACTAACGATAATCAGCCACAGAATACAAACATATACCTTAAATGTATTATATAAATCACTCATATTTACAATTGAATATAGCCAGCGCAGATACGCATTTGGTTAGTCTTGTTTGACATTGTCTCAGTTGCGACGTGTGCGGTATCCTACTTTCTTCCGCTACCAGCCTCCTCAAGATAGCGGGCAACATACCTTCTGGCTTCATCAGGATCAGTAAAGAACTTCTCAGTCCCATCATGCGACAAGCGTAGCTTGGCAGGGTAGAGAAGACCATATCGAACACCCGGTTTGTCACGAAGCAACTTCCTCACCGTAGTGAACGCTGCCCGCCGCTTAGCCACCTCCTGGGGCAAGTCTCGAAATATATGGATCTTCTGTCCCTGAAAAGAGATCTCTCTGGTGCTAATAACTTTCTTCATGATTTTCTCAAACGTGTGGGAGTAGTGCACCCGTATAATGAAATGTCTAGGTGGTTCGTCATCCCCTTGCCTTCTCCTCAGAGCCCTGTGAGCGCGGTCAATTAGCGGGAGCTCATCCAGGTCTAGGGCCTCCTTTAGCAGCAACGCAGCTAGCTCCCGTCCGTCCCGTCCGTCTTCTCTGCCTTCCCTCAGACCCGCCACTCTTAGGTTCTGCCTCTTTGACCGACCTTCAAGATCTATATACTTTTCGGTTAGCGTCGAAACTTGCTCTTGTAGGGTCTCTACGACTCTCTCTAGCCCTCGCACGGTATCTGAAGAGGTGCTAGTAGCATCCGCTAGCTCCTTAATCGACTGAGCATTCACCTCCATCTTCGTCCTCAGCGAGGCCAATGCCGCATCATTCTCAGTCTTTAGGTCAGCCAGATCCCTTCTCAGCTCCGCAGTGGCGGCTGCTGTCTTGGCTTCGATTGTCTGACATATAGCGGCCTTAAAGCCTTCTAGGTCCGCTCGCAGTGAAGCTATTGCCCCCAGCACAGGTTCTATATGCGAGCTCGTGTCGTTAGCATTATTGCTGCTATCTGTAGCTTCGGGGGCGCCTTCCTCCGCCTCGGCCGCGTCTGACTTTGGTGTGTTTTTTCTTGGCATCCTTGCAGATAATCAAGCACCTGTTCTCATACAAGGTAGATCCAGTGTGTCAAAAAAGAAAGGGCTTTCCTGGTCGTGTTTGTAAAGAAGTTTAAAAGTCGAAATTTTCGGAGCTGCGTGGAGTGCGTCCTACTCCATGACTAACCGGAAGCCAAGCCCTACTTCAACTTTTTAATTATTTGAAATCATGCATACCCCCCAAAAAGTTACATGGTGCACTTGGAGCCACTAGTTTACACGAAATTGTCTCAAATATTCCTGTCTTGATTACAATCTTAAATAGTTTTTCTTCACTAGGAATAAGAAAGCGGGGCACCATTCCACCTAAAGGATTAAAACAAAAATTAAAAATATATTAGACTTTTCAAGAAGAATGTGTACCATTGTTTTAAATCTTGAGTGTCAAAGATCCGGCCCACAAATGAATTATCTTGGCCCCCGGTATATTTGATTATTGAATATTGGATTATTAATTTAATGTTCAAAACATGTTTATTTTTGTCTGTGAGATGGAACCATACAAAATATTGGATTATTCATTGAATCATTAAGATAAAATAAAATAAAGTTATGTCTTGTTTTCAGTTGGTTATATGCAATTATGTTTTGATAAACATTGAACCAGTCCGGCCCTTAGAGAGTCATAAATGTAATTTCCCCACTATCCAGTGGCTGAAGCTTATGCCAACCTTTTAATGAATCTTGTTTAGAAGTTCTAAGGTGATTTTGCTACAAAGTGCAAACAAATCAGTAAACTTCAGCGTCTCGTCTGCCGGAGCAGTTCTTCAAAGGTTAACAGATTGGGAAAGCACATATTGACAAACAGAGATAGGACAGAGGAGGCAAGGAGTAAAGGGAAGCCAGGTAAAATCCCTTACCATTTTATGTGCCAATTTTTATTCAGCGGGTTGTTGTTAAACTAAGAAGGACAAACAAGTGTGCGCTGACTGTGACGAGATGCAGACCTGTATGGGCTTGTGTGTGTGGCTTGTCGAGTGAAGTCTTATAATTGTCTCTTGCAAGCTTCTGCTATGTAACTTCTATGTTGTTCCCTGAAGTCTAAGTGGGAGAAGGAGTGTAGGTGTGAAAAAAGTAACCTGTTTTGGGACATAACGATTAATTCGTTAATTATTATAAAATAATTACATTTGATCCAGACATGAATCAAGCAATACATTTTGATAGGTTATATAAATAATGAAAGGGATTTCTCTACTAGAATTCAAAATATACTCATCAGGCCCCCCCCCCCCCCCCCCCCCCCCCACCCATCTTTTGCTTATCTTGCTATTTTTTGGTTTTCAAAGAACTTAACAATATAGCGCCAGATTATATTCAGAAATCTAAGGAAGTCCTAAAATACGAAAATAGGTTGGTTACGCCTGCTTCTTTTGACCTTTCTAGCAGTGGATCATCTTTACTTTTAATTTTTCAGTCCAAAAACTGTCAAATCTGCTCTGGCGCGAACAACCCATTCAGATAGGAATACTACCTCTACATCCAAATTGTAACACCACATTCTTAACAGTGAGATGGGGTTGCGTTGGTAGACACGTAATTGCCTTCATTGCATAAAAGGGATATGTATTTGCTAGGAGCTGCTTTGGGTCATTCCAGTTTTTCAAGGTTAAACAAGGTGATATCTTCTGCATGATATGTCACAACCTATGTTTGTATGTATGTCACAACTCTCTCTGGCGTCTGCGTCATGAAGAGTACTTTGAACAGATGGAAGTTAAAGAATAAACTGCAGAATCTCTATACCAAAACAAATGACATGATTTTATAACTTAAAGAAGACATAGTATGCAAATCAAAGTTTTCTCTTTAAATCATCAATTAAACCCTGTTAATTGTTAAGAGTTGTTTTAGATCCATCCATGCTAACCTTCAAATATTTTCTATCTTGTAACTTGCCAGTAACTTGTAGAAGTTACTGCCTTTGTTACTGACTCTACTCCTCTACTCTACTCCTTTTAGTACTGCAGTATTTTTCAGAAATATTCAGATTTTTCGCTTATGTTACTGCTTTGATTTTCTTATTTATAATAGGTTATTGAATCCCAAAGCTTTAGTGTTGGGTATTTTATTGTATTTCGGGCTGTAATTAACTTAACACAATAACATTACTATCTGTTATAATAGACAAAATAGCCAATTTTTTAGTTTTTTGCCAAAAAACAAACAAAAAAGTACTAGAGAACAGAAAAACATCACTTGAGTTTAGGAAAATGTCTAGTTTTATTTTGAAATATTTTTCAAAGGACCAAGTGTCTTTGGTCTCAATCTGCTCTCTCTCTTTCTGATTTTTCTCTCAGATTTTAATCTGTTCATTCTCTCTGATCTTTCTCTGGTCTCTCGCTTTGGTCTCTGGTCTCTAGCAGGTCTCTCTCTGCTCTCTATCTGGTCTATCTCTGGTCTCTTCTGGGTGACACGGTGGCACAGTGGTTTGCGATTGTTTGAGTTTGCATGTTCTCCCTGTGTCTGCGTAGGTTTCCTTCAGGTGCTCCCGTTTCCCCTTCCACTAAGAACATGTACAATAGGTCTGGCATGTGTCTCCTGTGTACAGGCAAGACCGCTCCCATTTCTTTGTGTGGCGTGACAAAATGCCCATAATCAGTCGCTCCCTCGCCATGGCCCTAGAGGGCGATATCCCCCTCTCAATTTTGTTTTCATTCCCTATTTTTTATTCACATTTACAATTCCCACATCAAAAAGAGACTAACATTATTTTAAATGGGGATAAGTCTGATTTTGCATACTGACAGGGTATGGTCTCATCAAATGACTTTTTTTTTTAGCGTGCATGAGACCCATTCATTTAACGAGTGCCTTCAAAAAGTCCACAGCGGCTAAACTAGACGGGTCCAAAGAAAATACTCCTCGCAACATTGGCACACATCTGGAACATAGTGTTGGGCCGACGTTGGATCATCCTGAAATGCTATTTTTGAGAGGAAAGACCACGCCATACAAAAGCATTGGGTAGTTCTCTTTTCCGGGTCCACCTGAAAACATGGCTGTATTATAGGTTAGAACTCGTGTACCTAGGTTAGGTTTACATTTTGTTAGAATTGTGTTTGAGGTAATGATGCCATATGTTGCCTTTTTCAAATTAATCTCTTCAAGTTGTAATTTTTCTCTGAACAAAATGTGATTTTGCCAAATGATGCAGATCTTGTTTGGTTAATGTTTGATCTGGGCGGCACGGTGGCTGAGTGGATAGCACTCTCGCCTCTCAGCAAGAAGGTCCTGGGTTCGAATCCCGGTCGGACCAGGGCCTTTCTGAGTGGAGTTTGCATGTTCTCCCCGTGTCTGCGTAGGTTTCCTCCGGGTACTCCGGTTTCCCCTACCACTAAAAATATGTCCAATAGTTCTGGCATGTGCCTCCTGTACTGGCCCCGCTCCCATCTCTGTGAGGAGTGAGAGACAAATGCCCAAAATTAACAATTGTAAACCGCTTTGAGACTCAGATTTGCAGTGAAAAGGCGGTATATAAATAAATAAAGATAAAGATAAAGATAAAGATCTGCAGGTTTGCTTGTCTTAAAGATCAGGGACACATTCCTCTAACTTGTAAAATACTTGGTTGCTATAGGGTGTGTGCCCTTTACTCATCTGACTGATAAAATGTCAACAAAAGCAAAGAAAATGTTAAAGCCTTATACCCGACATTGGGGCTGACGTTTGTTCACATGATTTTGAAGAAAGGATTAGAACAAAGGCCTTCAGAGTGACCTCCATAATCCCATTTGTTTGTTGTATGGAAATGTGCCCATGTCAGGTATTTAATTAAGATTGTAGACATGATTTTTTACAAAGCACTGTTAACGTATTTAAGATTTCGCAAAAGATTTCCCAAATATTTTACTAGTTTTACCATGGTGTAATATTTCTGCACACAAGGGAATATAACGAAGCACGCATGTAATAAAATGGACCATTTGGAAAAAATGAATTAAATTATGGCTATTTACATTCAAATACTACTGCTCCTATTACTATGAACAGGTTGTTTTTATTTATTGTTTTAAGAAATCTAATGTAATTTTGTTTTTATAACGGTTTCCCCATAAAGTAAAAAAATCTATATAAATAAATGCATAAATAAAATGCATACTTATTATTCTGGAACAATCATGTGGTCTTATAGGTGCAATAAATGAGTTCTTGGTAGCTTAGCAGTAGCATCCGAGTGAAAACCACTTCCCCTCACAAGCGCTAGCCCCAACAAACTAGCAGTTAGCCAAACTCGACTGCCTGCCATACATTGCCCTGGCTGCGTCCGGAGTCTTGTACAACGCCATCTGATGTTCTCCTCTTTGCCACAACAGGGCAAGTGAGTGGCAAACGTGAATTTGGCACTTTGGGGGTTTTCGGTTCAGCCATTGTAGGTGTTTAAAGAAATCCAACTCGATAACAACTCAGACAGGTGCGCGCCTTGACAAAAAGCCAGCAGTGGCGGAGAGGCGGTAGAACGCATCCTATTGGTTTCTTTCTAAAGGTCCGCTCCAAAATATTTATGATTTATTCTTTGAGGTTACAGGCATCTGGTCATGTCCAATTCCTGTTATCGCCTATGCTTCCACCAGAGGGAGGAGTTAAACTTGTTTTTTTGTTTTTTGCAAGACAGGCAATTGTAAAGAACTGCCAGAACTATGTCATGGGTAATACTTCTGTTTTTTTTTTTGTTTTTTTTTTTTAAACAAAACTTTTCTGGGATATAATAGAAGTTTGTGCTAGAAGTTCCAGATATCAATGTGGATGGATCCAAAAACAACTCCATGTCTGTGTTTGTGGAGAAAAAATAAGTACTTTTTTGCATAATATGTGTCATTTTCAAGTTGCAATTGGGACAGTGGAGTCTTTGGTCGGCCTGAAGAATCCCAAATGTTGTCTTTTTAGAGGACATTGCTCCCATACCACACTTTATCAGTTTGCCCGAGTGCATTTTCATAAGATTGGCTCACAATTTCCACTGCACTTGTTTATGAAGAGAGCTGCAGGAGAAAACTTATATAAAAGTCATCATGATAAAAACATTGTATCATTGTTTCAGACAAGAGCAAAAGTAAGTGCTCAATATCTGTGTCCAAAGTTTACACCGGTATTATTGCTGATGTAACTAGTCGATATAAATCAATAATTTTAAAGAAAATTGTTGTTGTATGGATTATTCACTCATCACTTGAGTCTGCATAGGGCTGCCCAGGGCTTCCCAGGGCTGCCCAAAGTCCTAAACTCTATCTCAGTAACAGTTCGTTTTGGGGCTTTTTCTGTTGCTGGTGTTTTTACTTCAATAGCGTCTTAGTAAAACAAGATATGAGCCATAAAGTTTAACCAATCATATGCCTTACTCACCATTAAGTGAGCACAAAGCTAACCCGGCTTAACCAAAACCCATTACAGGAAATTGTCTCCAGCAACATATAGTCAAAGGGGTTCCCTTGTCTTGCGATTGTTTTGAATAATCAATTAGTTGTTCATTACCAGATGCTTAATTCTCAAATTGGATGTAAATAAAGTAATTGTTGAGAACAAATTGATATTTAAAAAGGTGATCGAACCAAGAAGGTCCTGGGTTCAAATCCATGTCTGAACAGGGTCTTTCTGAGGGGAGTTCCTAATGTCTGTCTAGGTTTCTGTTAAAAACATGCACAGTAGGTAAAATCCTCCAGCTCCAGTAGTCCTGACCAAGCTCAACATCAACCTCTGGAGATGGGTTCCAAGGCTCTGTACTACAGCATGATGTGTCAAATACAGAGGTTTGAAGTTCACCAATGGGGATATAATAATCATTTATTTGTACAATCTGGCTTGAACTCTTAAAGGCTCTGCTCTTGTAACTAGAGATGTACCGAATCCGGCCGAATACCGAATCCACTGGTTAAGATTCGGCCGAATCCGAAACCGAATACCGAATCCTACTCCATCCTCAGTCCATTAATGTTTCATATGTAAATGTTTTAATAGCGGCGATGTTGTGTACTGTATTGCATTGCAAATTGGACATGTAGCTCGACTAGAATCACCTTCTTTGGAATGAAAGTACTGCCAAACAACACTTTTTCTGCTCAGGAGTTCTATTTTCACTTTTTCACTCACACAGCCTAAGCTACTGTAGCCGCACAGCTAGCGCCCAGATGCGTTCAAAGGCACAAGGAAATGAGGCTAACAGGCCACAGAGACAGTTTAATTCTTGATTAGATTCACTGTTCTTTACTTGTTTAATCATCATACACCTGTTAT
Source organism: Knipowitschia caucasica (assembly GCA_964034765.1). Classification (NCBI taxonomy): domain Eukaryota; kingdom Metazoa; phylum Chordata; class Actinopteri; order Gobiiformes; family Gobiidae; genus Knipowitschia; species Knipowitschia caucasica. The sequence goes on from OZ035841.1 coordinate 9,698,772, forward strand.
GTGTATCCCTGTGTTATATTTCTGTAATAATTATTCGGAATAAAATTGTAAACTGTCTATGTGTTTCCCACATTTCCGTTTGCCTTTGAACACATCTGGGCGCTAGCTGCCGGCTACTAGATATATATATTTTTCTCTGAGCTTTTTTTCCTGCCATTTCTCGTAATAAACCTCGATACATATGAGCAAAAATCAATAATGTAATCTGTATATAACGACACAAACTGTTTACAAGTTTATTTACGCTACTTGACATCCGCAAACTAAACTTCCGGACAAATCCGGTTTCCGGGACGAACGCAGCAGCCACACATGGTTCTATTAGCAGCCACAGCGCGCATAGTGTAAGCGCAGGGTTATAATATATATATATATATATAAGTCCTAAGCTATATATAGTGCTCGCGAGCAAATTGATAGGGCTGAGGGCCGCTGTCTGCTTCCTCTCTATCAACCTCCGCTGAGGACGGTGGAGAGAAGTACTCCACCTTCCAAGACCACACAGAAGCTGTAGAGCTGGCGTTGCTGTGATCACTCTCCATCTTTGACACGGCCAATGCTGATGTCAAGTGTCAATCACAGCCTAGACCCACCCATCATTCACCCCCCACTTGTTCCTTTTAGTCCTCCAGGCTACGCCCATTTTGGAGGGAGATTTGAAAAGAGAATGTGAGTGACGTAAGCCTCCAGGAGGGTGGGTGAGAAGTCCTTTTAAAAAACGTCTATACGGCCGACATTTGCTTGCAACAAAGCTAGCGGCAAAGCTAAGCTGCCGCTAAGCTAGCAGCAAACGCTTTCTCGCTGCAACTTTTCCGAGATCACCATGTCAACACAGCTGTCTGCTGACATGACTCTTATGTAAATGTACGGTTACGGTTGCCCGGATTGGGTCCTAGGGTATGTGTATGAATAAGAGTACAAACCTAGGTTATCGACCCAATACCAGTATCTGTGCATCCCTACTTTAAACGGCTCTTTTTCCTGTAGTTTGCATGACCGCTAGCTGCCTCTTGGCTGAGCTCTCTTGTGGTTAGGGAGTGCTGTTCAAGAATGGGCCATCCTACACCTTTCCCAGTGTGACTTCGGGTATTGTCTGCATGTGGGGTCAGATTTCACTTCTGAGCGCAAAGTAAATATCAAATTGACCTCCTTTACCTCCTGATTTTGTTTTTGTTTTGTTCTACTAGCTATATGCCATAAACTACAACTATTGCCTTTTTCAGGACTGGACTCATTCTCACACATACTGTTTCAGGAGTATGATTATTTAATTTTAAGGTTTGTAGCAAACTAGCAAATGGCATAGACTGGAAATATGTAAGTTCTTTGCAAACAAACAAGGGACAAAAGTCGAGCAAAAAATACTTGGATTGGAGAAAATGTCTCTTTATTTGACTTTTAAAATTTGTCAATGGCTCTCTCTGGTTTCTTTTTTGAGGCTCACTCTTTCTTTTCTTTTATCTTTTATTTCTTCTAGAATAAAAATAGTTGTACTATTGGTCAGTGTTGGGGAATCGTGAGTCGGATGTAAATGCTATCTTTAGAGCCTTACTCGACTCTGACTAGTCCCCTAACGACTCGGACTTGTGGTTTTAGGACTTGTGAACATTGCGAGTCCTACTGATACTCCAGATTCATCCGTTTCATAGGCTGCTAAGTGTGCACGCTCTATTTGGCTGTGCATCACTTTGTGCATCAGTTGTGTCTGAGCTTAAAGCTTGAAGAAGAGCTCACAGCACAAACCATCTCAGCAGAACAATCAGGAGCTGTGGCACAAGGAGAGATGACTGGGAAAAGAGCGCATGGGGAAGGTGGTGTCGGTTGCGGCTGGGGCCTAACTTAGATTTTTGTCTAAGTGCAGCTTGCAGTAGTAAATTAATCACATGTTTTTGTGTCTACATAATTTACCCTTTTTTTGTAATTAAACCATAAGGTCAAAGCGAAATATAAAAAAAGCTGTGGCTATGGGTATGGCCTGCAGGCTGAAATGTTTAAGGTTGTAAAAATACGCTCTGAAAACAATAAATACAAATGTATAGTCCTTTTTGAATTAGATTGGCCATAATTTTAATGCGTAGGAAACATAGACTGTATATATTAACAGACAAAGTCACGCCTATCTCCGCCGTTCTAACTAATGGGCCAAAAAATGAATAGTAGTAATCTTTATTTATATACCGCCTTTTCACTGCACATCGGAGTCTCAAAGCGGTTTACAATTGTTATTTTTGGGAGTGGGGGTGCCAGTACAGGAGGCACATGCCAGACCTATTGTACATATTTTTAGTGGTAGGGGAAACACAAGCACCCGGAGGAAACCTACGCAGACACGGGGAGAACATGCAAACTCCACTCAGAAAGGCCCTGGTCCAACCGGGATTCGAACCCAGGACCTCCTTGCTGAGAGGCGAGAGTGCTATCCACTCAGCAACCGTGCCGCCCACGGAATTATCCAAAATGGCCGTGAGTAGTCCCGCCCACAAGAAAATTGTGAAAAAACGCATCTGCGCATGAGTCAGCTGGCGAGAGCTCCATTAATTTGAACGAGAGACTTCAAAAATTCACACCAAGTAAACTAGAGTGGTCCAAAGAAATTCACCCCCCTCAGCATTGACACACATGTGGAACGGAGCTTTGGGCCAAGAGCCAACTTTTGGTCCATCCTGTAAAGACGTTTTTGAGAGGTCTGCCAATGCTATGTAAGCAAAAAATTCTGTGTTTTTAAAGCCTAAATAAATACGTTTGTCGTGTCGGCTGACACGTTAGCTGCACTTGTCTCCAGTCACGGGGCAATGAGAACACGGCACAGTGTCGGCCATTGTCAGTCCTGGCTTAGCTCCTGTTTTGGCTGTTTTCGAGTGTCTTGTGTCCCTGTGATGGCTCTGTTCGGCTCTTCAATTGAAGCACGTGTAGGCCTGTCGCGATAGTCAATAAATCAATTAATCGCACGATAAATAAAATTTGCTCAATAACTTTTCTGGCCGCGATAAATCTCATTTGCATGCTTGTTTGTTTCCCCCGTCTCTCTCGGGTCAGAGAGCCGCAAAGTGGTCACGGGAACACTAGCGGTCTAGCAAGCAGACGGAAATTACTCAAAAATACAAAATACAGCCAAAACAGGACCTAAACCAGGACTTAACCAGGATTGACAATGGGGGACACAGTAGATGTGAACATATGCCGGCAGCTGAGTTCTCATTCAGGCTTGATTAGTGACTATACTAGCGCAGCTAGCGTTAGCGTGTTCGCCGATGCAGAAGTACCGTACCATACCAATAAATGAAACTTATGGCGCACCTCCGTGAACACATACTGCTGTTATATAAAGTCTCTAGAAGGTCTCTGAACACAGAGATGCTGCAGACTTGCATTCTTGGAGTAGAACTTTACACAAAAAACCCGCTAGCTTAGCTTTTAGCATCAAAGCCCGCCCCGCTACTTCCGGTGGGCGGGTGATTCTCGCGAAATCAGACTTACAAGGTGGCATGAAGAATAAGATGAACAAAGTAAATGCAATGGAAATTATAATGATACATTTATAAACATGTCATCACAGGCTATGTTGCACATGATTTAAAGTGAACATTATAAAAATATTTTTATTGTTTTTTCCATATTTAATAGTAAATTTCTCATTACCGCAACGCGTCCTTTACTGAATTTGAGAACTTTGAAATACAATAAAAAAAAAAAAAAAAAAATAATGTATAAATTATCAGTGCATGTTATACTATAAACAGTTACAATAAATAAACATGTGATATTGGGTATTCTTGTATAAAATAAGTTAAAGTTTTAAGGAAAATAACTTTGTCCACAACCATTTTTCTCATCCTCCGCAACAATTTTCAATAATCGTTTAAGTCCACAAGGAACTTACAAAATCAAAGAATTCTGAAGGGAGGAACATCATTTCCAGTGACACTCAAAATAGCTACCAGATAAGCACCTAATTTTATTTCCCTCCAGATAAAAGTTAAAAGTTTGTTCATTACAGCAGCTACACGACTTTTCATTTCTCATTACCGATATGCAACGTTTTTAACATTGACATTTTTTTTTTATTTAAAAATTCTTGTTTATTATATACTTCATTATGGTCCAAAAATAAACAGCTAGCTAAAGTTTAGCTAAGCCTTGTGGTGCCTTCGCAGACAGCGGAAAATTTCAAGGTCACTCATACTCCGCAACAGCATTATCATACACCGCAACAGTTAAAGGCATGTTGCGGTAGAGAGATTCACTGTTTCGGTAATGAGAAATTGATATGTTATACCAGGAATTAACACAGATATTTTTAACACATTTATGAAAAACACTTAAATAACAAAATAATATAGCTTTTAATTATAAAGTATACCTGTAAACCTTCCAGCAGAAGTCATTAGTTTCAGTTGGCTCAGTTGGTAGAGCATTATTAGCCTTTAAGGCTAGAGGTCATGGATTCAAGCCCACCACAAGACCTACTCCACCAACTCCCACTGATGTCTGCTGTTTATCTAGGGCTGCACGATATATCGATATTATCGTTATATCGAGATTTTTGTGCCGCACTATAGATAATAAGGCAATATCGATAATAACGATATACGTGTGTCAATTTCCGCGGCCGCAAACAGATGAAAAACGTAGAAGAAGACGGTCGCGTTCATCCCTCCCGGAAATTAGCCCTCCCCTTCCCGCGCGCTCAGCACAGCAGCACAACATAAACAAAAATGGAATCTGCCTCTGACTCGATAGAAGTTGTGGAAGAGGAGCTGGTTTCCAAAAAAAGGAACAATGGATCACTCATATGGCGGTGGTTTGGATTCCAGGTTGCAGATGTGGAGCAGAAACATGTATTCTGCAGACAATGCCGAAAATCCATTCCGGCAAAAGGTTCGAGCACGACGAATCTGTTTCATCACTTACAACAGCGACATAAAGTTGAATATGAAGAGTGCCTTCGACTGCGCGCTGCAAGGCCAAAGATAAACTCAGATCATTCTTCTAACCCGAAAGCAAAACAAGTCACGCTGGAGAACACACTCGTTCGCACTGCCACTTTTGATAAAACAAGTAAGAAGTGGCGTGACATCACGAATGCAATAGCTTTCCACATCGCTAAGGATATGGCTCCGATTAGTACAGTGGAACAGACTGGCTTTATTCAGATGTTTAAAATAGTGGAACCCAGATACCAGGTACCTGGACGAAATGATTTTGCAAACGAAGTGTTACCAAACATGTATAAAGAAGTACGAGCCGGCATGGACGCCCGACTCGCCAAAGTGTCACATTTTGCACTAACATCGGACATGTGGTCCAGCCGGACCTGTGAACCATACATGTGTGTAACGATACATTTTGTGGAGGACTGGAATATGAAATCAGCATGTCTCCAGACGAGCTACTTTCCTCAGGACCATACCGGGGAGCATATAGCAGAGGCTCTGCAAGACGTCCTCTCTAGCTGGAAGCTCAACCCGGAAAAACTGGTGGCCGTAACTACTGACAACGGTGCAAATGTTGTTAAAGCGGTGCAACTCAACAAGTGGTTAAGGATGCAGTGCTTTGGTCACAGACTTCATCTGGCCATTGGTAAGTGCAATACTGAATTATTCATTCATGTAGGGTGATCCCAAAACTGGCAAATTCATGCAACAACGCCTGTGTTCTGACTTTTTTTTTTACTTTTTTTGAATCAGGTTAAAATTAATCTAAATTCAGTCTAATACATTTTAAGTATGGTGGTGAAAATAAATCCAGGTTAAATGGTGAAGATGTATCTGAATGCCTGGTCTAAATTTCAGATCCTGTTTTAGATTGCACAAATTCAACACTTGAACTTGTTTTACTAATTTAGTTTAGTTTAACACACCGTTTGTAGTTTACACAGTGTCATGAACATATAAACATTACACTCCTATTTAATGTAAATAGCTTTCAATTTGTATTTGAGGGAGCTCTGTGTCTCAAATAAATTAAAGTGATTTTAGAATGTGTTATTCAATTTGTCATACAGGACATGCCATGAATGATGCCCGTATCACCCGTGCTATCGGTCTGTGCAAGAGGATCGTGAGCAGCTTTTCATACAGCTGGAAAAAAAGAAGAGAACTGGCTGAAGTACAACTTGGTCTGCCAGCTCACCAATTGATCACAGAGTCTGCCACACGCTGGGGATCGAGGTTGGTAATGATAGAGAGGGTCCTGGAGCAAGAAAGAGCACTGGCTAAAGTCCTGTCCGCTGACAAGAAAACTAGACCTCTAGTCCTTACCTGGCAGGACATAGAGGTCCTGGAGGCCATTCAGAAAGCTCTAAAACCTCTTCAGGACTTTACAGATGCTCTCTCAGGAGAGGCCTACGTGACCCTGTCGTATGTCAGACCTGTACTTCACCTGTTCAACAATCGTCTCATGGCATCTGAAGAAGGGGATAGTGAGCTGTGTAAGTCCATCAAGACCAAAGTTGTGGATTACCTCAATAACAAATATGCAGACCCAACTACCAGTGACCTGTTGGATATAGCCTCTCTTCTAGATCCAAGATTCAGGGCCAAATACATCTCATGTGACCATGACCACATGGAACGCAGAGTTATTTTGGAGACTCAGTCTTTGCTGCATGAATGTGTGCGCGAGCTGAATGACCCAACAGAACAAGAAGGAGCAGCTGTGGCAGTGCCACCTAATCCAAAAAGAAAGAAATCACTCGCAAGCTTCTTTAAAGAGAGTCCTGGCACTGGTAGTGCCACCGGCACCAAACTCACACCGAGAGAGACAATAGAACATGAACTGTCAACCTATCTGCAGTCAATCTGTATAGAGAGTGATGCTGACCCACTCAAATGGTGGAAGGACCATGAGGTTGCTTTTCCAGCACTGAGCCGCCTGGCCAACAAGTACCTTTGTGTGCCAGCCACCAGCTCCCCTTCAGAAAGGGTTTTTAGTTGCAGTGGTAACATTGTAACCTGCCACAGGGCATCCCTGAAGCCTGAAAGTGTAGACAGGCTCATTTTTCTGGCACAAAATCTGTAAGATGTACACTACAGGCCAATACCTCTTGTCTTTCATGTTTTAAGTTTAATGGTTGCTAAATAATTGTTCCAAGAACGTGTTTACATTGAGTTATATTGTTTGATTGTTTACATTTGCACAAAGTACTTGAATTGCATTTAGGAGAAGGAAGCATCCCTCAGTCTCCCTTCATAGATTGAAGCTTTCCTAAAGCAGGCTGACTTGTTATTTTTGTCAGTATCTTTTCTGTTCACATTTTGCACTATACTGTTACACAGTAAAGGAATATTTATTTCTAATTTATTTTGATTTAAAATAATGATACATGTTTTTTGTTTAATGAAAGCAATTTATGCACATGTTCTGCAGTTGAACATTAATAAAAGTGCCTTTGAGACATTTGTCACCTGTGGTTTTGACCAAGAACATGGCTCATTGGTTTCAATTCACTGGAAGAAAAATATCGAGATATATATCGTATATTGCCATTCAGCCCAAAAATATCGAGATATGACTTTTTGTCCATATCGTGCAGCCCTAGTTGTATCCTTGGGCAAGACACTTTATCCCACTTTGCCTGAAGGCCCCTCTGAAAGACTAAGGCTATGCCATAGAGCTGTGCTCTGTGTAATGAGTGGCATCTCTGGCCACCTTCCAACCCAGGAATAGATTAAGGGGAAGAAAATGGATGGATTATTTTACAGAATATTATTCCCCCCTGGACTACCACCTTAACGTGGTAAGGGAGTTTGAGTACTCTAATGATCCTGGGAGCTATGTTGTCTGGGGCTTCATGGTAGGGTCTCCCATGGCAAACAGGTCTCAGCTGATGAGTCCAAAACCCACCATGTATAGCATGTTATTGAGAAGTAAGTAAGTAAGTAAGTAAGTATTTATTTATATACCGCCTTTTCACTGCAGATCTGAGTCTCAAAGCGGTTTACAATTGTTAATTTTTTGTGCATTAGTCTCTCACTCCACATAGAGATGGGAGCGGGGTCGCCAGTACAGGAGGCGCATGCTAGAACTATTGGACATATTTTTAGTGGTAGGGGAAACCGGAGTACCCGGAGGAAACCTACGCAGACACGGGGAGAACATGCAAACTCCACTCAGAAAGGCCCTGGTCCGACCGGGATTCGAACCCAGGACCTTCTTGCTGAGAGGCGAGAGTGCTATCCACTCAGCCACCGTGCCGCCCACGAGAACCGTGACGTCGCCCGGCATGGCGCAGCCGGGTCCCCACCCTGGAGCCAGGCCTGGGATTGGGGCTTGTATGCGAGAGTCTGGTGGGCCTTAGCCCACGGGACCCGGCCGGGCTCAGCCCAAAGGGATGACATGGGCAGGCCCTCCTTTGGACCCACCACCCACAGAGGGATCCGTGGTGGAGAGGTGCTGAGAGGACTGGGCAGCAGTCGAAGGCGGTGACCTCAACGACCCAGTCCATGCACACAGCATATGGCTCTTGGGACGTGGAACGTCACCTCACTGGGGGTGACACACAGCTTGGGCACCGCAATCCAAATCCTCGAGAGGGGTTGGACGCTCCACTTTTCTGGTGTTTCTCGCGGGGAGAGGCGGCGAGCTGGGGTGGCCATTCTCATTGCCCCCCATCTCAGCCGCCACGTGTTGGAGTTCTCCCCGGTTAATGAGAGGGTCGCGTCCCTCCGCCTCCGGGTGGGGGACAAGTCTCTCACTGTTGTGACGGCCTACGGGCCAACAGCAGTGCAGAGTACCCGCCCTTCTTGGAGTCCTTGGGAGGTGTACTGGACGGTGTACCGCCCGGGGACTCCGTTATTCTCCTGGGGGACTTCAACGCCCATGTGGGAAATGCCAGTGACACTTGGGAAGAACGGCCCCCCTGATCTGAACCCGAGCGGTGTTCAGTTGTTGGACTTCTGTGCTAGTTACAGTTTGTCCATCACAAACACCATGTTCCAGCACAAGGGTGTCCACCAGTGCATGTGACACCAGGACACCCTAGGCTGGAGGTCGATGGTCGACTTTGTTTTCGTATCATCTGACCTTCGACCGCGTGTCTCGGACACTCGGGTAAAGAGAGGGGCGGAGCTGTCAACCGATCCCCACCTGGTCGTGAGTTGGATCCGCTGGCAGAGGAGGAAGCCGGTCAGACCTGGCAGACCCAAGCGTGTAGTAAGGGTCTGCTGGGAACGTCTCGCTGAGCCCCCTGTCAGACGGACTTTTAACTCACACAACTCACTGGGAGAGCTTCTCCCAGGTCCCGGCGGAGGAGGGGGACTTTGAGTCTGAGTGGACTATGTTCTCCGCATCTATCACCGATGCTGCAGCTCGCAGCTGTGTTCTCAAGGTCTCTGGTGCTGGTCCCGGCAGCAGACCCCGAACCCGGTGGACACCGGCAGTAAGGGATGCGTCAGGATGAAGAAGGAGTCCTATCAAGCCATGATGGTCCGTGGAACTCCTGAGGCAGCTGTCCAGTACCGGCTGGCCAAGTGTGCTGCGGCCCAGGCTGTTGCAGAGGCAAAAACCCGGGACTGGGAGGAGTTCGGAAAGTAAAGAGGTGCCTCGTCACGTCCTCTGGACCGGAGGGGGGTTTTCTTATGAGTTTTTCCTTGCCAATGCAGGAGGGTCTGTTGGGTAGTTAGTGTCCAACTAGAAGGACTGTGGTGATGATCCAGGACGTGACGACTTTAACATTCTAGAACAAGTATGGACATTTTTCAACATGTGTTCTATTTTTATTAAGTCCTCTGAGATTACTTCTGTTGTGATTTAGGGCTATACAAGAATAAATTGTATTGAATTGGGGGCAGAGGCTGAGGATGTCGGGGCGGATTCTTCCATCTCCCTGGCTGAGGTCACCAAGGTGGTTGGCAGCCTCCTTAGTGGCAAGGCTCCGGGAGTGGATGAGATCCGTCCTGACAATCTAAAGTCTCTGGATGTTGTAGGAGTGTCTTGGCTGACACGTCTCTGCAATATCGCAAGGCAATCGGGGTGGCAGACCGGGGTGGTGGTCCCTCTCTACAAGAAGGGGGACCGGAGGGTGTGTTCCAATTATCGTGGGATCACACTCCTCAGCCTCCCTGGTAAGGTCTACTCCAAGGTACTGGAGAGGAGACTACGACCGGTGGTTGAATCTCGGATTCAGGAGGAGCAGTGTGGTTTTGTCCCGGCCGTGGAACAGTGGACCAGCTCTATACTCTCAATCGGATACTCGAGAGTTTATAGGAGTTCGCCCAAACCTGTCCACATGTGCTTTGTGGACTTGGAGAAGGCGTTCGACCGTGTTCCCCGGGGTGTCCTTTGGGGGATTCTCCGGGAGTACAGGGTCCTCTGCTGAGGGCCATCCATAAATGATACTTATGTGTACCTCTTACACTAATATTAATTTCTGCTAAATTTCCTTAATGCAGTTTAGAATAAAAAAAAAAGGTGTTTTCAGGGCTTATTTGTCATAGCCTGGCTATGCCAGACCCTTGTAGTTCCGCCATGCTCCACCAGAGGCGTTTGGCTGAACCACATGGGTCTGGTATCGACGCCATAGCGAACGCATTCCCCAGATTATTTTTTAATCGACCAATCAGGATGGCCGGTGTTACGTGGGGTTTGCACTGCCTTCTCAAGCTTCTCTCAAATCTTTTTAAAAGAGTAAATACGATTGAATTAAGACACGGATGTCACTTTTAATGCAATTAGAGGCGAGATGTTGATGGTTCTATGTTGATATATGTGTGTCAGAGAGTCAGAGTCAAATGTTCTTGTAAAGTTTGGTTGAAGCACTGGTTCAGTGTTCCTGTTTACACGCTATGCAGCAGGGTTGCCAGGTTCGGTGGTTCCCGCATATTTTTTTCCAAGAGACTTGTAGGTATTAAATAAACAGAAAGACAATAAACAGAATCATGATAGTCCAAGTTGATTACATTAAGTTTTTAGCCAAAAAATCATTCTGAGTGTTTTTTTTGTGTGGGTATTCTCGCGGATTTTGGGTTGGAAAATCTTGCTGGGATTTGGCAACCTATGGGAGCCGTGTGCTTCGATGTGAATGGTTGAAAGCAGACTTTATTCAAGATAACGGACAAGTGATCTATCCAATCACATACAAGGATTTTTTTTATAAGGCCCTGCCTTCTGAAATCCAACCACTATGGCTCAGTACTAGACTCATGTGTGAAGTGCAGCGAACTACATGGGTCTGGCGAGAGTCAGGCTATATTTGTCATCCACCTTACTATGTAATAAATGAATACTGTTATTTGTTATAAATGAATTCTTTTGTTACTACTACTATTATGAAATGAAATGCTTTTGACCATTAAAATATCATTGGGTGTTAAATGTGAATCATTTCTAACCTATGTTGCACTAAATCTTATTTCCGAAACATTGAATTTCATTTCCGAAACACCATTCTCATTACCGCAACGTGTTCATTTGCAAATGATTTAATAATTATTTTGTTTTTTGTTTTTTTAGCAATTGTGTTGACACAATTTGTAGTACTACTTTTTAAATCCCAATCACAAAAAATATATATTTATGTCAGTTTTCAAAGGAATATCCTAAAAAAACTAGATGTAAATCATTAAGTGTGTTGCGGTAATGAGACAAATTATAAATATTTTCAAATTTATAAATATAACGAAGTAATCTTTCTTGACTGATACATTCCTCTTGGCATAAGTGTTAATTAGCTACTTTTAAAATTTCCCAATTTTTTTTATTTTAACAATAAATCTGATGTGATTTCATGTTGCGGTAATGAGATTTTTTTGGCACTCAATATCTAAAATACCTGTAATTCAACTAAAAAAAATCAAAAACGATGTTGAAAAATAATGTGTTTAGTAAGTTCAGACATTCATCTAAAGTGCTTAAAAGAAAATTAGTCTTCAAATGCCTTTTGAAAATTTTGAAGTTGGAATTGTTTTAAATCTGGATTTCGTGAGAATCACCCGGGCGCTACCGCAGCAGGACTTCTGTACGCCCCATTGGTGAACCCACATGTCAGTCACTTGTCATTCGCCTGGTGTGTGGGGAGGTGGGACTACTCCTGAGAGATCCTGTCTTAAGCCACACAAAGTCAACATGTTGGTATTTCTTTCTCGTAATCTGCCATAAGGTCTGAGAAATTATTGACATTTGAGGCATCTGTTTCATATTTTCTTTACAAAGGTCCTGGCAGTTTTATTCCTGGTCATTTTTTGTTAAGAGACAGAGTCTATTTATTGTTTTTGGTTGTTTGTTAATTTATTGTGTTCTAGCGTTAAATATTCGTTAAAAATAAAAGTTTATTTCTCTTTGAAAAGGTGTACCTGCATTATCATTGTAATCGATGCATGATCTCAGAACGACTATATAATCGCTTATCGCAATAATTTCTGAGACAATTAATCGTCCAGCAAAATTTGTTATCGTGACAGGCCTAAGCACGTGCTTCCAGAGGAAAAAGCTAATCTCTTGTTTTTGTCGCATGCATTGAGTCATTGAAGCACAATGCAATCTATCAATCCATGGACGCAACGCAGGGTCCGTTTTGTTGTTGCATTTAACAGAATGTTTTGCGGTTCATGCTTGGCTGTGATAGGTCTCGAAGCCCCTGCCTCCTTCCCCCAGAATGCCGCGAGCTTCTTACTCAGCTTTACTTCCTGTGAGGTTAAACTATCAAACATTCTATCGACCCCATTTTCTATTTACAGTATATCAAACATGTGTCTATAGTAATATATATTGTTATTGTTTTATCGCCCAGCCCTAGGTTAGAACTCTGTTTAAAATCAAAGGTGCACTTTATTATTCCCTGTAGGGCATTTCGTCCTCTGGACTTGAGCCATCCTGATGCCACAGGCTTACGTCAGGAGCAGTGGTCGCCGTAGTACAGCGCCAGGGAACCCATCTCCAGATGTTGATGCTTGGCTTAGTCAGGACTACTGGAGCTGGAGGATATAACTAGTGTGCGTTTCGTTTCTGGGAATTGTGTCCCGTGGACTTTATTTTTATTTTCATGATTTTGTTCTGAACAAAAATACTTTTTTAACAAAAAAGTATTAAAAATCTAATTTTTGTATTACCTTTTTTATAGTATATCCTTGGAGAAAAGCAGATCACTTGACAAAGCAAAGGTATTTTGAGTCATAACTAACTCAAAGGAAGATGTACATTAGAGAACTATGTGAACAAATCAAACCACACTTAGAATGTGAGTGAGTCACTTTCATATCATCCTTAGATTGGTTGAAAAAGGTGACCTAAAGATGGAGTAGGTTCCATCACTAATCCGGCCTCTAACTAGTTTGATGTAAAAAGTAAAAAGTTAGATACTCTAGCTTTAATGTACATGAATAACCTTTATTATATATTAGGTGTCAGTTGAACCTATACTTCCAGGAATGCTGGGATATATTTAATAATGCTGCTCTCTTAACAGATTACATTACATTTACAAGAGGCTGCTGGCTTTTTATTTATTTTTTTTTTTTTATTCGAACCAAATGAGACTGTATAGTAACTTGTGATATATGAACATGGCACCAAGATGGCATGTGAAATATTGTGCTTAGTGGTCAAAAGTTATAAACTACATGTCAGCAATCCTTTGGCAATTAATGAACAGGATAAATACACAAGATATTATATTTGCATTCAGTGATTTCTTAGCCATGCCTTTTCATAAAGTGTGCACAAGTAGATAATGTGACGGTCTAAATGAAAGTCTGGTTTTGGGATGGTGGTTATCTGTATGTATGTGCGTGTGATGTGTGCATGTGGCCAGCATGTGGCAGCAGAGCACTGTCATAGGCATGGGCTGAGTGCGTAGCTTGAGAAGAAGAGTATGCTGTGTGTTGAGGTTCCATCTGCTCTGTTGATACATCCTCAAGTAAATGTTCAACCTTTCTGCAATTGGATAGAAAAAAACTAAACTACAAACAACCCCTCTTTTCACCGCTGTAACTTGATATGAAGAGGGCAGGGCTATTCAGCTGGGCAAATCAAGTGGGAGGAACATCATCTCATTCTGTATTGAATGAATTGAATAAAAAACAAAAATACATGACATAAAATGGAAATACAATAAAGTAAATAAGAAAATAAACTGAAAGGTTAAATCCATCATATAATAATAAAAAAATGTTGTAAAGAATGATAAAAATACAATTATTTCATAGTTACAATGGTTATAATAATGATGATGCTAAGAGTTGTATAAAACAAAAATATAAAATCAGAAGAAAAAAGTCTTTTTACAGAAGCATTTTTCCTTTTCAATTGAGAATTTGCTCAAGATTAATATAACTCCCACCTTTTTTTGATCGCTTTTTCATTCATTTGATTTCTACCTAGTTCATGTCTGGCTCGCATTAGATATTTAGCTAGAATCATGCAGCCCTAACATGTGTATTTTCTTTTCTCCTATTCATTCATGAATTGCTTTCCTCTTAATGAATCATTTACATTTAGTATTAACATTAATCATCTCTTCATAATTGTGATGCATGCTGTCGGCCACATTGCAAATAATAATTCTTCATAATCCCACTGCAGTTGTCATTAACCGAGAAACAGTGACATTTTAATTTCAAAGCCATTCAACCAATCTACTTCATGATAAAAAGCTGCTCTTTAACCAGATAATGTGCAATTTTCTCCACAAAGGGCACTTAAAGAATATTGGGTTCTTTTTTGTTTTGAATAGTTTGGATATCTTGCTTTTATTCAATGCTTACAGCCATCTTTAGTCTGAAATTCTTTTGGAAACCAATACAAAAAAAATGGAAGACAAAGAAGAGCTATTAAAAGCCACTGAAGCTTGTTTTCCCGCAATGTATAATTTCATTGCAGTTTAAAGTTGGGGTACTTACTAACTTTCAAACAAAAATTTAATACTATCTTAACTCGTTCTCCTGAAACAGTTTACTACATCTAGTTTTTACATGTATGTATTGTTTTCGTCTCTAACATCTTTAGATTTGAAAGAACTCTCAGCCCAATGTGTCCAATGGGCTTTTGATCACCATTAAGCAAACGAACATATCTTCTAATAAGATGACGACAGCATGTTGTGGTCAGACTTTGCTGGGACAAGCATGTCATATTTAGGAAAAAACAAGGTGCCCCGGCTCTATTGGGAATACTATTCGCGGTAATGCTGGTATAATTTAGAGTGACTGTATGAAACTGAAATTCCTCTATTTGCATTTGTGTGTGTTTGCACTGGTAATGTATTCCTTTGATTTTAGCGTGTGCAGAAAAAGCAGCTGTAGCGGAAGTACTTGACAACTTTACTCCTTACTCTTTTTGGCCTAGTCAAAACTTCTGACTAAGGGCTCCAGTGCTGAAGTTGTGTTTCTGTAAAAACCCGACCACACACTTTGAACACAAGGCACAGGACAGTTAGACCAACCAGAATATTGTTTTACTATATTGATTTATCAAAAATTTTCTTCTCTCTGCAGCATGTTGGGCTACACAGTGATCCGTGGCGGCCTGGGGATGCTGGCGGTGCGGAGGGTGTGTGTGGTGTCTCGCTCGGCCCACTCTGCCCCACGCACGGAGCACCGCCCAATCAAGAAGGTCATGGTGGCCAACAGAGGTGAGACAAATAAAAAGCATCAACACCACCTTTTTAAAATTATCAGTTTGCTTATATATTCTCATTTAGCGTTCTTTCTTAAAGGTTATTATTCATTCCCTCCACTCTAATACCACACTGTGTTAAGGAATTTGTTTATGTAATTGAATGTATAATGTAAGAAAAACCCACTGACATTTAAAATCTTCCCGAGGCAACAGGAGCATCCAAATATTTAAACATGCATTTAATGCACACAGGCGGGGAAGCTTTGTTGATTTTATTTTGGCTAATTGCTTCAGCTGCACATATAGTGTGTAGTTAAAGTAGCATGTGTGACAGTCTAAGCAATACTATTGTTCATTAACATTTGAACTTGTTTTTTCTCAATGTCAAATTAGAGCTTTAGAGATTATACTGTAACTACAGACACCGTTTCATAAGCATGCACTCGCATTTATCCTTTACACAGCACATGTAAGCAGCATAATTACTGTACTCTCTAATTAAGGCTAATTCTTTCTAAAGACCATCCAGACTGTGGACCTAAATCAGCTGACAGTATATTTTTCATTGCATCTAATTAACATTCTTTCAAATATTCATTTTAAAGCATGTTTTTTCTGGCTCAAAGCTTGAATCGGACAGGACAGTGCTGTGTGAGATGTGTAGAAAACGGTGTATAGAAAACAAGGGTAATGGTCTCAAGACACCAAAATGTTATTCTGATTTAGACTCGATACGCCATACCAATTTTGATACTGCAGGGATAATAATCTTTCTTTAGACTATCGGTTGCATTTTATAGCAATACATTACAATACACAATAAAAGTACCTTTTTAGCACCGCAAAGATACTGACAACTCAAATTAAAATGCAAATACATGTTTAATTACAAAATCAAAACAAGTGAATATTGAACAAATCAGCATATACGGTATAATGTTACATGAGAAGTGCTCTTTAGTAAAAACCAAACGCGTAGCAAGTGCCATGACCCTTGAATAGTGATCTGAGCCAGGAAGAGTTGGGATAGGTTAAAGCGAAGGAGCTAGGTGCATCAATCAATTTTATTTATCATGCATTACAATTCAATGTGCTCTACATGTTTGGTACAAGTATGAGTTCATATTGTACTTACAGTCACGGATCTACTTTGGTGCAATGCCTTGGAGAGGCTTATTCACAAGCAGAGCTACTTTAACAGGAATGCAGAGACTTGAGAACTGGACTAATGTGATCGAGCTGCAGTGTTTAGAATCTACTGCAGCTGGCACACAGCTCTTTTGGACAGCTCAGTGAGGACACTGGTCTATCCTACTTTAGAGATGGTGCAGCGGATGGTCACCAGACGTGGCTCAACAAGCGGATCCCAGACTGTTGTAAAAGGATGGCTTCCAATTCCTTTACTCTGGCCGGCACCGAGAGCTCCCCTGGGGACATCTGTGGATTCTGCCCTTGTGGAGTGTGACAAGATATCGATTTTTTGATATCGCATTACTTTCTCCCGCAATCGATTTATTTTACTTTTATTTTTATGAAATTTGTATCAATACTTGATATATGGCTACATTACACATTTCCATTCCATTTTTCATGAAATAAAGTGTATTTTTTTCACTTGAAATGTTTCTATTTTATTTATGCCATATATTGGCATATGGTATATAGCTGACCAATATATCAATAATTGTCATATCGTGATATAATTGTTATCGTGAGCTTTGTATCGTGGGGTGGGAACCTAAGGGTACCTCACGATACGATACGATACACGATACAAAGCTCACAATAACGATAATATCACGATATGACGATTATCGATATATTGGTCATAAATATACAATATGCCAATTTATGGCATAAATAAAAGAAAAAATACTCTATTTCATGATAAATAGAATGGAGATGCGTAATGTAGCCATATATTAAGTATTGATACAGATTTAAAAAAATAAAAAAATATAATTTTCTTAGGGCGACAGTAGCTCAGTTGGTAGAGCATTGGCCTTAAGCCCAGAAGGTCGTGGGTTCAATTCCCACCTCTGCACCTTCTCCATCGACTCCCACTGATGACTGCTGTCGTTGTGTCCTTGGGCAAGACACTTAACCCCACTTTGCCCAAAGCCCCCACTGAAAGATCAAGGCTATGCTCACAGTCAAAGAGCAGCCGTCCTCCTGTGGACTCACCACCTGCAGAGGGTCAGTGAGGGGCTGGTGCTATGAGACTTGGGTGGCATCTCTGACTGTCACCCCCCTGACCCAGAAATGGATTAAAGGGTAGAAAATGGATGGATGGATGGATAATTTTTTTCATAATCAATATCGATACTTGGCAAATGCATATCAATAATCGAATCGCGGGAGAAAGTATCGCGATATATCGAAAAATCGATGTATCGTCACACCCCTAACCCCTACTGGCCTTACATCAATAGAAGCTGGTTTGCTGACGTGACTGTGATCTCCCTGCCCTGCTCTCTTGCTCTGAAATATCTTTTAATTTGTTGCAAGACGTTCTCTCCGCACAAGTTTGCTTCATTCATTCTAGCTGCCGTTTACATATGTGCATGGAATGGTCATGCTTAGACTCCCTGAATCCTTGGAAATTTGAGCCAAGAACTACCCAAATACAGACAGTTCATCACGTGGCCGACCAGTGAGAACTCACTGGATCACTATACAACAGTAAGTGAAGCTTACCACGCTTCAAGGGTTCTCAGACCACGCTATGATCCTCATTCTTGCTTACAGAGACTGACTCTCTAAACCTGTGGTAAGCAACTCAAAGATGTATACTGACTAGGCTGTGGAAGAGCTGTGCTTGTGTATGCATTTGAGTACACGAAAGATTGGACACGAGTACACTAACGGTGTGACGTCATACGTTCACATCTGCTAAATTCGGGCAGCTCGGACGGACTAAAGAGTCCACTTTAAGAAAAGGGGATCGCAATGGCTACAAAGCTGCTAAATACAAATTCAGAAAGGAACTCGTTAAAGCAAAATTCCAGCTTTTCAGGAGCAGTTTTTAACAATTGTGGCTAAAGCCTGGTTCACACGAGACAATTTTAAAATTGTCGGCCAAATTATTATTTTTTTTCTCAAATACCAGCAACAGTGTGTGAAAACCTTGTGAAGACTTACAGAAAACGTTTGAGCTCTGTCATTGCCAACAAAGGGTATATAACAAAGTATTGAGTAACTTTAGTCATTGACCAAATACCACCATATTGACCATTTCCACCATAGTTTGCAAATAAATTATTTAATAATCAATTAGATTTTCTGGATTTGTTTTTCTCATTCTGTCTCTCATAGTTGAGGTACAGCTATTATGAAAATTACCGGCCTCCCTTATCTTTCAGTGGAAGAACTT
Organism: Knipowitschia caucasica; assembly: GCA_964034765.1. Taxonomy (NCBI): domain Eukaryota; kingdom Metazoa; phylum Chordata; class Actinopteri; order Gobiiformes; family Gobiidae; genus Knipowitschia; species Knipowitschia caucasica. The sequence continues at coordinate 9,717,697 of OZ035841.1, forward strand.
GCACAATTGGTGGTTGACTAAATTGTTTTGTTCTTTCTCCCACCAAAGTTTATTTTATTTGAGTTTCAGTCACAGTCTCTGCATGATGACTTTGCCCCGTGTCATAAGTTTTACTGCCTTCAGAAAATGATGTGCATGAACAGAACTTAATATTACTATGATCATAAAAGTTTTAAGCACCACTTTTGCAGACAGTTTAAAGGAAAGAATGTTTGATTACGTTTAGAAGTGAAACCCAACGAAGCACATGGCCAATTTGCGTAAACTGTACACCCGCTCCTCTTAGCCTGGTCTCTACTAAAAGAGGAATGTTGGAATATTTTTATAGGCAGAAGGATATGCAAGTATTTCGTCCTGTTACATTTGGGTTGTCTTTAATATGGCTGGGCAATGTACTGTATACACATATATGAAACCGCTTTTTACATATGGTCTCGATGTGTGCTGTGAGAAACAGCGGCTGGGATCATAGCTGTGACTGTGAGTGAGTGAAGCAAACAGACAACTCAACAGAATATCTATGAACATATATAAAATATTGTTCGGGGCTCGGGCCTAATTATACCCCCATGGGATTTTTCAGAGGTCAAGTTTGTCGTAGAAACAGTGAAAAAATCCGCACAGCTATGTAGCTCCCAATAAGTGTATTTTTATTTACACACCAAAAAACGCTACGTTTTGGGCTGAGGCCCTTCGTCTGACGTATAATCCAGCACGCTAGCTCAAACTACAGGGATGTGCGGCCTTATTTGAAACTTTCTTGCAAGTTTGTCGTAGAGCCATGAAACTCGGTACACATGTTCCTCAAGTTAAGACATGAAAAAAATGTTATGGCCCCGCCCTCTGACAAACCGGAAGCCCATAAATTTCACTGCAAAATGGAAAAATGAACAGCATTAATTTTCATACATGTCGGTTGGAAAGCAACTCCTCCTCGGCCGTTTCACCGATTTGCCTCAATTGCTCCACATAATCTCAACACATGTACCTTGAAAATGATTTCGGCGATTTTTCATCAGAGAAACGTTGTTCGAACAGGGGAGCTGCAAAATGTGACCTTTTTTTTTGGCTGTTTTGGACAATATTAAATTTGCTCCCGTTTGCACATACAAAGTCTGATTTGCACAAAACTTGAATCCATTGTTCAACTCTAGGGTCTAGGTCATTTGAAAGTGAAATAAAAACTTGGCTTTTTAGTGCCCCCTACAGATGGAGTCAAAGTTTTTCATACTAAAAACTCTGAAATAGTCTGTAGGGGGCGTTAATGAGCCAAGTTCAATTATTTCACTTTCAAATGACCTAGACCCTAGGGTTGAACAATGGATTCAAGTTTTGTGCAAATCGGAATTTGTATGTGCAAACGGGAGCAAATAGAATGTTGTGAAAAACGGGCAATAAACACTCACATTTTGCCGCTCCGCTGCTCAAACAACGTTTCACTGATCAAAAATCCCTTTGGTCATTTTGAAGGTACATGTGTTGAGATGATGTGGAACGATTTTGAGGCAAATCGGTGAAACGGCTGAGAAGATTTCCAACCAATCATTTTTCCATTTTGCAGTGAAATTTATGGGCTTCCTGTTTGTCAGAGGGCGGAGCCATGATAACATTTTGGTCTTATCTTGACTTGAGGAACATGTGTACCAAATTTCATGGCTCTACGACAAACTTGACCTCTGAAACTCTGGCTGTTGTAGGTGGCGCTGTTCTGGCGTTTTTTGAGTCCCATCAAAAAAAAAACACAAATCAAATTTTTCACCAGGTCTGATGTTTGGGCAAAACTTTACAACCTTTCATGCATGTTCAGGGGGTGAAATTAAGGCTCAAAGTGCAGAATTTGAAATCTCTCGAGCAAAAACAATGCAAAAATGCGAACATATTTTCTGAATGGCTTTTGACAAACACAAATAGAACACACTTTTGTATAAACATACACACAGGGAAACAAGGATCAATTTGGAATCTCCCAAGCACCAATTCTGTGATCATACATTTTCTTAGTCCCAACAGACCGAGCTAAAATTAAAGTAAAATGTTATGGACAAATAAGACCACAACTTGCCGTCTTACTGTGAGTCACTATTTGACACTTCACACTGAGAGCTGAATGAGGGTGGTCTTCCCTTCACTTTTCCGTCTGAAACACGCTGATTATAGATACTATATTGATATTCCGTTCGAGAAATTCTGGTGTCCAGCAGCAGAAACTCAACATCCATACAAACTAAATAAAGACGACTCAGACTTGCTGCCACTAAACTCAGACTTAGCGCATGTAAATTTGTGACGGAGGCCAAAAATGGAATTGTGCAAAAAATGTGTTGAAGAACCAAACTGTTAGAGCCAAGAACTTAAATGGATTTATTTATTGTTCAACAAATGGAACGGTGTAAACATTTCAGACAGTTGAGGTTTGAGCAATTGGGAAACTCCATTGTTGTCATTCAGCTTCTACACAATATGACAATCTTTAATCCATCACCTGTATTCAAAAGGAACAGTGGTTGACCTCACATCCACATCCAGTCCACAGTATTTCCCCTGTCACTCCCTCACCTCTTTCTCCACTGCTCCTGGGCGACCACATTAGCCCAAGGCACCAGACCGTGCTCCGTTCTGGGTGTGATGGAAAGCCAGACCCTCATATCATATCACGTTGGCTTCCGCTTGACCAAGCACATCTCCTTCAGCCTCCTTCACTAATATCGGGCTCCGTGTGGCCTCTCTCCAGCTCTCATTTTGCCCCTTTTTCTTGGAGCACTTGCTTGCTCTGATCTGCTCACTTTACCTGTCACGATAACACATTTTGATGAACGATATGTGGATCAAATCAATACTTGGTCTTAAACATGCAGAGAAGGTTTTATGACTGCAGTTTAAAATGAAATGCCTTTTACAATGTATTTTTAATCAAGCAACCCACTGTGTAAAAAGTCATCTCTATGAATGTGTCCCAGGGGCATCTCTTGAATTTTGTTTTGGTCGAATTGTTAATTACAGCCCCAAAGTCTGCCTTTAGAGCTGTAATTAACAATTTGGTCAGGTTTATAGTCAAGTGAAAAGTATTTAATGTGAGAAATTTGCACAGTTAAGAGCCAATGCAACAAGTCGGAAGTTGTTGTTAACTATGAATAAGTCACTTTATGGCCAATTATTGCAAAATTCTTCAAGTGACCTTATGTATACAAGCTGAATAATCTTTAATATATCCCTTAACTAATTTTGGCATTCTATTTATATTACAACCTTCTGTTTCTGAGAACATTTTTGAGGTTCAATGTGTAGCTACTAATCCTCTAAAAAAAACAAATGTTGTGATGTGCTTTTGATGTGGAATTTCAGATGGACTTTTCCATGTCTGTAACTAAAGTTGTGGTTGTTTCATTGATTTCTATGTTGTTTATTTTTTTTCCAGGGGAGATTGCTATTAGAGTTTTCCGTGCCTGCACAGAGCTGGGGATTCGCACTGTGGCCGTCTACTCCGAACAGGACACTGGACAAATGCACAGGTATAGATAGTTTTGTAACATTTTATTTATCATCATTTTTTTATACCTTTTGTTTATTAGTCTTGAATGTAACACAACCACATTGATTGAGAAGAGATTTTTTTGGTACAAATTTGAAAATCACCAGCTACAAACAGTCATGTCACAGTCAAGAGTAAAGAAGTACATTTTTGGGCAATACTTTTTATAAGGCAGAGAATAGTGCTCAAGTTACCTATTATCTGGTGACAAATTTTAAATGAAATTATCCTGAAAATGAATTTGTGTGAATGAATGACCTCATCCACTGGTCTGATGGTCTCTTTGTGATTTTGAAAAACATGAAATGCTTTTAAAATAAATGAATGTCTAATGCTATTTCGCTAATGCTGAACACCAATGGCCTTTTCTCCTGTTGGTGTCACACAAAGTGGAAAGAAACTTATACGATCATGTCAAATTTACATCCAAATGCTCTGGTATCATTTATTTCACCATATATCCTTTTAGAGGTGTTTTAAAATGCAGATGTAGCTTTGCGTTTTAGATTTTGCTAATGCCCCGTGAAGTGTGCTAAAGACAGATGTAGATTGGTCAGCTAATTTATAATATGTTATCTCCGCAGGCAAAAGGCAGATGAAGCTTATTTGATCGGAAAAGGCCTGGCTCCTGTGGCTGCTTACCTGCACATCCCCGACATCATCAAAGTGGCCAAGGTAAAACGGACAATACAAATGAAACTCGGAACTTTAAAATATTGTTTGAGTTTCCTTTCCCTTTGCAATTCAACATTCAAATGTGAAACCAACTTGGACAGACAACACAAATAGTGAGACAATATCACGCCTTATTTATAATCACAAGCTTTCGGCTTGTAAAAAACACATAAGTAATCTTTAAAGTCAAAATATTTCAAGAATAAAGTCAAAGTAGCAATATTAGATTAATTATGAGATAAAAGTCAATGGACACAATGGAGCTCCATCGCATAGCCGTCACATTAACAGTGAGACGCCGCGTCCAGAGTTAACTGAAGCTCTACAGTTTCACGCTTTCATAAACTCTTAATCTGATGACCCAATGTTAACAGTGTCGGGTCTCTCCCGGTGACCGCGCTCCAGGTCCCTCCCGGTATCCATGCAAAAAATATTATGGGATTATTCTTTAAATATTAGGAGAATAAAGTCAAAATATTCCGGTGACTTTTAAGCTCCATCTGTCCATTTTCTTTGGCTTCATCCGTTGCCGGGTCTCGGGGGCAGCAGTCTAAGCAGAGACACCCAGACTTCCCTAGTCTTTCGGCTCAGCTCCGTCTTTATCACAACGGCCCGATGCAATGACCGCATCACTGCGCACGCCTCACTGATCCGCCCGTCAATCTCACGCTCCATCCTTCCCTCACTCGTGAACAAGATCTCAAGATACTTGAGGAAGGACCTCTCCACCCACATGGAGAGGGCAAGGCAACAATACCACTGAGTGGCAAAAAAATATAAAAAATTGGGTTATCCTTGTGCTCCGCCGTAGTTTATACCATGGTCAGTTTGCAATATACAGTTATATTTTACAGGTCTGCCATACAGCAGGATGTTGAATTAAGTTAAACATGGTTAATAAATGTATTGTTTACTGAACACCTGGTGCAATCGACCATCACCATCTTTTGACTCACTCGATACATTCAGAACTCTTGTACATTTTTTAGTGGTTCGGAAACAAGAGCACCTGGAGGAAACCAACATAGAAACGAGGAGATCAGAGAGAGCTAGCGAAAGGGCTTCTTTTTCCCTTTTCTGCCTGAAAAAGCTGATCTAAAGATTTGACACAGGCCAAAAAACATGCATGTTATTACTAAAAACTAGTTGTTGCTTCACATATTGGCCTCAAACCAAGTAAATATAAAAGACAAAAGATTTTTAATGACATTTGACAATGGCGAGACATTTTTTAATGACATTTCAGACAGAAAAAAACCCATACATACACAACAAGGAGACATGGTGAGGCCTTTGCCCTACACACTGCCTCTGAGACAGCATTCACCGAGCAAGAAAATCATGTGATCTTATATTACATAGCTAACCTTGTTGTTTGAATATTGTTATTGTTATACTGAAATAATACCTCTATTATTTGCTTGTCCTTTTCTTTCAATGATTTCTCATTCATGGTATGCATCCCTTATGGGTTTGTTTGAAACAGATTAGTTGCCTGTTTCACCGGTTTCATTCTGCTCCTCCCTTGAGTATGCGCTTTCCTCAGAATGCACTGCCACTAGTCCATTATCATTTCAATCTTTTCTAGTTGATAATTTTTGGTGTGGGCATGTGGTCAGCGAGCCAAGATAAGGGAACTTTCACCCATGTCCAACTCATTTTTCCAAATCAGTCCGTCAGTCTGGGAGCCTTGCAATGTGCATGCACGACTACATGAGCACACACTCAAACATTCTCCAGGCTATTTTCAGAAATAACATTGAAAATGTACAATATATTAATGAAAGTCAAATTTAATGTTTTTTGAAGCACTCAGATAATCCATATATGAGGAACGTTAGGTGGAATTTTGTGTTAACTGTCGTACAGGAATTATTCAAAACAAAGGAATGTTTGTGGAAGATTTTTTGTGTCATCTGATTTTGATGAGTTTGAATTTTTCCATTTGAAATTTTTAACCCTGAAAAAGCATGTTTGAATATTTTTGTCTATGCATTTCAGTCCCTAAAAATTCAGTTTACAAAATTCAATGTGATTCAAAAAAAAATAAGACTGATTATTTGTTCCATTAGATATTGAATTCAAAATGGACCTAAATTCATCAGTTTGAATTTTTTTTCATCTTGAATATTTTTGTTTGCAAATTTCGTCACTGATTATCAATTTCATAATGTTTTTCATTTAAATTCAACAGTCTAAATTTGCCACGAAAAAATACGATGGTGAAAAATTCACATGATGTGTTCTGATGAGTTGTGTGTCATTTTATCGCGGTAAAGACAGGCGCTAGCTTTCAGCATGGCAAATAACAAAATTATACTACATTCATTTGATGAGTTAGTCTTATGAATATTTTGGGTGAATGTGCTTGTTGCAAATCATTATTTCTGTATATTCCTGTTTATTTATTTAGGCTGTTTGTGTTTGTTTGTGTAAAGGAAAACAATCACGTGAACATTTATAGCCTTAGTTTCCCCGTGTAGCAGTTTCCGCTGTTGGGGCTCACTCTAAAGGGGAAACGCTACCATAGGACTTCATGTAAAGGAATTAATAAAAAAATATGTATTCCACAGCTTGAACTCCATCCATCCATTTTCTACCCTTTAATCCATTTCTGGGTCAGGGGAGTGGCAATCAAAGATGCCACCCAAGTCTCATAGCACCACAGCTTGAACTCTTGCACACTAAATTTGCTGAGTTGTCTCTGAAATAAAGTAACAACGGTAAATAAGGAGCTATACTTACTAAATAAGTATGGCTCCTTATTTCTTCAGCTGCAAAATGTTACGTGCTCTTTCGGGCGCACGGTGGCTGAGTGGATAGCACTCTCGCTTCTCAGCAAGAAGCATTTCTGAGTGGAGTTTGCATGTTCTCCCCGTGTCTGCGTAGGTTTCCTCCGGGTACTCCAGTTTCCCCTACCACTAAAAAATATGTACAATAGGTCTGGCATGCGGCTCCTGTACTGGCGACCCTGCTCCCACCTCTGTGGAGTGAGAGACAAATGCCCGCAATTGTAAACCGCTTTGTGAATCTGGTCGGTGAATTTCTTACTTGCTACTTACTTTCGGCTCTGCTCGCTCGGCTATACCTCTTTAAACAAAGCAAAACCATGGATCTATTATATTAACTGGATAGGGTATTAGCTTGTAGCTGAATAACTCATGGGCCCGGGGAATTCTCGCGGTACTGCAGACTGAACCAGACTAAATTCACGTGGGCTACCCAGAAATTTTCCCCATAGAACTCATTGCATATTAAAACAGCTCAACCTACAGCTTTCATAAAGGTCGGCTTTTGTGGGGATTTTAGTGTCCCTTGTCATCCTGAACTTTTTTTCTTCTTAAATCCTTCGGTTTTGTTTAAATCCACACTTTAGTGCCACAAACTCTGCTCGTCTGGCTCTAACTCCCGCTCTGATGAACTGCTCTGATTGGTCAGAGCGCGGCCGAGCCCCTCTGTGCACGTGCGTGAGACCCGGTGTGAGACCCACACACGCGTGTTTGGCGCAACGCATTATGGGAGATCATCCACTGCGCAGAACCGGGAGGACCAGACTATGCCCGAATACAGGCGAGTTTCCCATAGATCTTTGCGAGTTCCAGGCGACTTCCGCTAATCTTTCAGCCCCCATGCCGTCACAAAGCGCCACTGACCACAATCATTCATTAGAATAGGTCGCCATCTTGGATCGATGGGGATTGAGCAAAACCCCTCTCTCTCCCTCTTAAAGTGACGGTAACGTAAATAAAGTTAATAAAATCTACATTAGTTCTAAAGGGTCGGGGTGGTGGCAATCAGCTGCCACCCAATTCACAGAAAACCAGCCTCAATGATCTTCCTGGTCCTCACTGATCGTCCTGCTCCTCCTTGTCCTTTCTGATCCTCCTGCCTCCTCACTGATCCTCCTGCAGGTGGAGGGTCCACAAAAGGCATCTGTCGCTGAGAGGACAGCCTTGATCTTTCAGCGGGGGCTTGCGTCAATTATTAATCAAACAAATAACGCTATATAAGTTATTACCAGTTTATAACAAATACACATATTTTTAACATTCTATACGGTTTGTGCTACATGCTAAATGGCAAACTAATTAAACTTAGCTTGGCTCCCACACCCCTATGTTTTCATTTGCAGTTAAGATGTATCTAATCCACATCAAAGCAAAGTATAATTTTAACAGAGAGAATGTTAAATTAATATAAAGATATCCATTGTAACGGAGACAGATAAGCAACAAAATATTCCAACTTCAGTGAAGAGTTCATTTGTGCTTGGGCAGGCCATAGACTGTAGATGGCGCAGACCATCTGAGAGAGCACACAACTCGTCAGAACACCAGATGTGTGTGAATTTTTCACCATCGTATTTTTTCGCGACGAATTAAGACTGTTGAATTTAAATTAAAAACATGAAATTGAGAATCAGTGACTGAAATATGCAGACAAAAATATTCAAGATGTTAAAAAAATCTTCTTAAAGCTGCACTAACTGATTTTGAGACATTTTCAAACGCGAGCGATGAGCTCCCTCTCTCTGCTCGCCCTCCCCACACCCACGGAGGTTTGACCCCCCCCCCCCCCCCCCCCCTCCCCCTCCCCCGCAGCCTGTGCGCTGTCCTGTTAGCTCCGAAGTTAGCCTCTCACAATATGGATCAATATGGCACTTTTGCACATGGATGGCGTGACCATAGAATGACAGAACCGGGAAGCGCGGAGAGGACGAGACTTTCTTTTGGATGGATGTTTCGCTGTGTAAGCAGTAACGAAGACACAGAAAGTTTCAGGTTAGCCCGCGCCGCTTGTTGTGCTAACTCAGCTGTCTGTGCAAACAAGAGACCTGTGGCTTTTCTCACAAAAGTGGGGGCCAGTGGTCCGCTGTGATTGGTCAGAGACCCGAAACACATTCTCTTCCTTGTTTCACCAAAACTCGATCTAAAATATACATAGTTCCCACAGACCAATGAATGTCACATGACCTCCTCGGAGACGCCATCTTTGATGGCACGCTGCTGTGTTTGTGCACAGGGGGGTAGCACCAAATTCTGGGCCCCGGGTACAAACAGTCTCAATGGGCCCTCACTACACGTTTCATATATATATATATATATATATATATATAATAATTTAATTATGCCTCACTGTCAAACCCTCACTACTAGTGCCTTCATCTGGCCATGATGCTTCTCTTCCTGAAACTGAATTAAAGTAGCTTTAATGGGTTGCAAACAGATCGTAAGGTTAAGAAATTAACCCCGGTTCTCTGATAACATGAGTGAGGTATCTCACATATGGGAACGCTCTCTGGCTGTTTCCCCAGAAGCCCTATTTCACCATGCCAGTCTCCTGATTGGCAGTCAAACGTGACGTCACCTCCGAAGGGAGGCGGGGCTACCGCCTTCTATATAGAGCGTGACAGCACGTCTAGACATCAGTCAAAGCAAGCACACCTCTTCTCGCTCCAGGCAAGAAGGGCGGTCTGGTGAGATACCTCACTCATGTTATCAGAGAACCGGGGTTAATTTCTTAACCTTACGTTCTCTTTCAACATTTCGTGAGGTATCTCACATATGGGATATAGAGACTCCCGTATTGTCAGACAGGCTTACTCGAAGACCAAAAAATGTGAACCTACAGAGGCACTCAAGGTGGAGCCTTCACGCTCAGGACATTCTGAGACAGTGAGGGGCCCGTGACATCCAGTCTATAAAACCTGGCAAAGGTGTGAGGCGTAGCCCAACCGGCCGCCGCACAAATTTCCTCCACCGAGGTACCCTGGAAGAGTGCCCATGAGGCAGCCATGCCACGAGTGGAATGAGCGCGCAGTCCCCCAGGAGGCTGCCGTCCGCTGCTATTGTAGGATGCTACAATAGCTTCCACTAACCAATGAGACAGGCGCTGTTTGGAAAGAGGCTTACCCCTGTGGGGTTTAGCCCAAGATACAAACAGCTGCTCAGATTTCCGAAATGAAGCAGTCCTGTCCACGTACGCGCGCAATGCACGCACAGGGCAAAGTGCATGGAGCCGCTGATCCTCTTCCGATAAAGACGAAGGAGTGGAAAAAGCAGACAGCTCAATCGGAAGGCATGACAAAGTCGGATTAAAGACCTTTGGCATAAAGGAAGGGTTAGGTTTCAGTAAAACCTTAGAATCTCCCCTTATAAACTGCATACATGACGCGTTCACAGACAGCGCGTGAATGTCACTCACGCGCTTTGCTGATGCCAACGCCAGCAGCAGAACCGTCTTAAAAGAGAGAAATTTCAACTCTACTTCATGCAACGGTTCAAATGGTGGTCGAGACAGGGCGTCTAGCACTGTCGTCAGATCCCACGGAGCAACCAGGCTCCTCGAAACCGGCCTCAGGCGCCGTGCGCCTTTCATAAACCGGCATATAAGAGGATGCTGACCAGCAGTCTTGTCTCCAAAGCCAACGTGGCAGGCCGAAATAGCCGCCAGGTAAACTTTAATGGTAGAGAAAGCAAGCCCTTTATCCAACAAACTCTGAAGGAAAGTCAGGACAACCGGCACGGGACTTTGAAACGCGATGTGGCCCAAGTTTACGCACCACTCGTCGAAAGCCCTCCATTTCCCATCATGCACTCGAGTAGACGCTGCTCTAGCGCTCTGCATAGTAAAAATGACATTATCCGGGAGACCAGTAGAGGATAAGTTCATCCTCTCACGGGCCAAGCCCATAAAGCCAGACGCTCTGGGTAAGGATGGAATATCTCCCCGTGCGCTTGAGTCACCAGATCTCTGCGCAGAGTCCACGGGTGATCGCACAGAAGCTGAAATATCTCCGTTATCCACATCATCGCTGGCCAATATGGGGCCACGAGGATTAGGGAGTGTTTCTCCTCTCGAACACGAGAGAGAATCGGAGCAATCAGTTCTAACGGGGGAAATGCATACAGGAGTGTGCGTGGCCACGCATGTGACATAGCGTCCACTCCGAGTGGCGCGCACTGATCTCTCAGGGAAAAATACAGGTGGCACTGAGCGTCTTCCTGAGATGCAAACAGGTCCACCTCGGCTCTGCCGTATTTTCCCCAAATCTGTGCCACAACCCCGCTGTGGAGTTTCCAATCCCTGTAGCGAGGGTTGCCCCGCGAGAGCAGGTCTGCGCCTCTGATTAGGACACCAGGGACGTGCGTGGCTCTCAGTGACAGGAGATGAGAGCTGGCCCATACAATCAGTCTGTGTGCTAACACATGCAGCTGATGTGACCTTAGCCCCCCCTGCTTGTTGACATACGCCACCACAGTGGTGTTGTCTGTGGCAACCAACACGTGTTGTCCCCTGATAAGAGGAAGAAAATGTCTCAATGCCAGCCACACAGCCTGGAGTTCCAGGAAGTTTATGTGGCACATCTGCATCTGTGAGCTCCATTTCCCGTTCACAATTCTGCCCTCTAGAGTGGCGCCCCACCCTCGCAGAGAGGCATCCGTTGTAATAAATTTCCTCGCTGTGATTGTGCCTGTAGTCACACCAGCGGTCAGGAAAGTCTCGCACTTCCATGGGTGCAGCGCTCGGACACATTCCGCTGACACCAAAACGGAGCGGTGGCCGTGGCGCGACGGATTTAGGCGCAGCGCTGCCACCCACTTTTGAAAGGGCCGCATGTACAGGCGGCCCAATCGTATGGCGACCAGGGCTGATGCCATCAGACCCAGAAGCCTGAGGCACGTCCTGAAGCGCAGCAGAGTGCCTCTGCGGAAGGAGGCCAGACAAGCTCTGAAGGCTTTTATCCTCTCCGCTGATAGGTGTGCTTTGGAAGTGACAGAGTCTAGATGAAGACCAATGAAGTCTATGCTCTGACACGGGACGAGGACACTCTTGTCCCAGTTTACCGTGAACCCTAGGGAGGATAGGTGTGATAAGATCACCCTGGTATCGACCCGGATTTGGTGTGGGGAATGAGCAGCCAGTAGCCAGTCGTCTAGGTACGTGGCTAAGCGCAATCCCCTTGCCCGTAGAGGCGTAATTGCAGCCTCTGTGCATTTCACGAACACCCGTGGGCTCAGAGAGAGTCCGAACGGGAGTACGGTGTACTCGTAGACTACCCCTTGGAAAGCAAATCTTAGATACTTTCGGTGAGGAGGGTAGATAGGGATGTGAAAGTATGCGTCTTTCAGATCTATGGACACAAACCAATCGTTCTGTCGTACGAATTGTACCAGAGCGGTGTGTGTCAGCATCCTGAACGTGTAAGTTCTCATGTACTTGTTCAGGGCGCGCAGATCCAGAATAGGACGTAACCCTCCGCCCTTTTTGGGCACAAGAAAGTACTTCGAATAGAAACCTGTCTGGGATTGATCTGGCGGTACAATTCGAACAGCATTCTTGTTTAAGAGAGTGTTTATTTCCTCCCGTAGGATCAAAGCCTCTTTTCCTCGCGGTTCTGAGGGCAATATGCCTCTGAACCGGGGGGGCATAGTTGCGAATTGGAGTCTGTATCCTCTTGTGATAGTTTTCATCACCCAATTCGACGCTCCACACTCTCGCCACTGAGGCGCACAAGGCGCTAGTGGGCCCATGAGCCACCTCCCTGGGGCTGTCTGGCTGAGGGGAGGTTGCGATACAAGTGGTATGATGACGCCCTCTAGTGGGTCTGGAGGGTGTCGCAGAAATGACTCTGCGCTGCTCAATGTCTTTCTGTCTACCCCGTTTATGTCTTGCAACATGTGTGGTGGGTGAACAAAAGGGCAAACGTTTATTTCTTTGCAAAAACACGCTTTTATTGAACATTTGTGAGAGAAAGAAGGAGAAAGGCACTGGTGTGTGTCTTCGGACAGCTGCCGTGGCTCCATTGAGCTCTGTGCAGGCACGGTCCTCCTCTTTATGTCGTGAGTGACGAGCGCTGATAGAACAGTCTCTGCGCGTCGTTTCACCGCTCCCACTCGAACCACTTGGACACCGGACCGCGGAGAGGGGGTGGGTGTCTGGTCTGACCCGGTCCTCTCCTGCAGTGGAAGTACGCTAGGAGTCCCGCTTCTTCTTCTTTGCCCCGTGGGAGGCGGGCTGGCCCTGTTGGGGTCCAGTCTTCGCTCTCGGGGCAAAAGGTCTCCTGGTCCACGCACCCTTGAGCTCAGGAGGCGCGCTGCTCTGAGGCTGGGGCTGCGTCGGGCGTTTGGAGTTGCGGTACGCGGCCTGTCCGTTTGGTACCGGCCGCGGAGGAAACTGAGAGGGGACTTTTGAGACGGGCACTTTTCTGGGGAGACAAAGTTGCAGCGCCTCACCCTCACGCTTCTTCTCCTCGCACCTCTTTTGCATAGTGGCAACAGCAGAACCGAACAATCCTTTGGGGTCCACAGGAACATCCAGGATTTCCGTTTTGTCCCGATGAGAGAGGCTGGAGAGGCTGAGCCAGCGGGCCCTCTCCTGCGTAACCATTACTCCCATGGCACGGCCACATGCTTGCACAGCGCATTTGTGGAGGCGTAGGCAGAGGTCAGTGACCACGCATAGCTCTTCCCACATCTCAGCGCTTGGTGAGGCCGTTATGTCATCCTGTATTTCAGCCTGATAAGCTAGAAGCAGGGAGGACGCATTCAGGGCTCTCACTGACGTGGCAACGGCTTTGTAGCTCCTCTCGTTAAGCGTTGTCTGGAGGCAATCCGCTTTCGAGGGGAGCGCCGTGCCACCAGCGGTCATTGCGGACCGCTGTGAGGGATGGAGGTGAGAGGCCACCAGGGGTTCGACGGGGGGAAGTCGGCTGAAGCCCTTTTCTTCCATACCGTACCAGTCCAGCGCGGCCCCTCCCTGGGCGGGGGCTCTTGCGGTGAAAGGTTTTCCCCATGATCGAGTGGCTTCCTCCACACACTCTGGGAAGGCGGGAAAGAGCTGTTTCTCCGAGGTTTTAATTTTCGGAAGCCTTCGGCCCTCGTATCGAGACTTTGCGGCCTCGGCGGGGGCCTCCGGCCACTCGATGCCCAGCTTTGCAGCTGCTCTGCGGCAAACCTCATGCAGGCTCTGTGCAGCAGGTGGAGTCGGTGATCCACTGCTGGCTGTCGCGCTTCCCGGCCTTGTGGCTTGAGTCAGGGTAAATTGCTCCATAATCAAGTCCTCGTCCTCCTCGGACGGGAGACTTATGGGCTCATCCCCAGAGTCGGGAAACTCGACTAGGTTGTCTCCGGAGGCCCCGAGGCCCAGGTCCAACTCGTCCGGGTCTGAGAGAGGGTGCTCAGCGTCCATTTGCATAGACCAGCTGAGCTCCGTGGAGGTGACTCCACGCGGCCTCTCCTCCGACTCTTTCTGTGGCACGGGAATGGTTACCCCCATCACAGGATTTTCCCCCGCTAGACTCGCTTGGCGTGCGAGCCTCCTGCGGCGGGTTTTCTCCGATAGGCGTGCACAGTGGTCACAGGTCACTGTGTCGGCTACGGCATCTCGGGCGTGTTGCAGTCCGAGACATGCAGCACAGACAGAGTGGGAATCTGCTCCGGAGATTTTGTTCCCACATGTGCACAACCTTGGCTGTAGCATAGCGTTCTCCATGGTGGGGAGGAAGGTGTGCTACAGCGTCTCGCCAGGCTAGTATTGCTACTGGCCCCAGCAGCACCTGTTTGAGGACAGACGTGCTGTTAGCTTTACAGCTAGTGAGTGTAAGTATTGCTACTTATCGCGGTAGCACCTGTTTGGAGACAGACGTGCTACTAGCTTTTCAGCTAGCAAGCCCGTAGTACCTGTTTGGTGACAGACGTGCTACGAGCTTCTCAGACAACAAGCGGTAATGGGTAGCGTTCGGCGTCGGAGTGATTAGCCCCTTCTATGAACAGTTTTAGCTAGCCCGTTAACCACTAGACTGAGAGTAAGCTTCTGGGAGCGAGAAGAGGTGTTAGACTGATGTCTAGACGTGCTGTCACGCTCTATATAGAAGGCGGTAGCCCCGCCTCCCTTCGGAGGTGACGTCACGTTTGACTGCCAATCAGGAGAATGGCATGGTGAAATAGGGCTTCTGGGGAAACAGCCAGAGAGCGTTCCCATATGTGAGATACCTCACGAAATGTTGAAAGAGAAACTATATTCCATCATTACAGTGTATAGCTATTACGTATATGCCTGCATGCCTTTATGTGATATGTGTATATGGCTATTCATATAAAATATGTAGTATCTTATCTTATTTGTATGGACCATGAGTAGGTAAGTTACTTATTTGTTATTGTACAAACATACAACAAAATACTTTTTATGGTTCATTATTATCCACCAATTTAGACTTTGTGGCAAAATTCAATCGATGCAATCTTTTTTGAAATGAGCCTATTCCATTTTCAACTAAACACCTGTGCCTAGCCTTACTCCGCCCACATGAACAAAAAAATGGCACCAGTGGAGAAGAAGGGGGGCTTACAGTTGTCATTTCTGGCTTAAAAGCCTAAGTTTACACACCAGAAAGTCTCATTTCACCCTTGTTTACACACTAAGATAATTGTAGAGCTAGAAACCTTTAGACCATTAGACTTATTTACATTATTTTGACCACTAGATGTCACCAGAAAACTCCAAATCGGTGCAGGGGCGTGTGATTTGTATGGTTATAACCAGATGATCCAATGCAGAGGCCAGTGAGTGACCCGTGACTTATGACTGCAAGACTCACGGACGGACAGATTATGACAATAGTGGGAATATAGGGTACAGGCTTGTACATGAAAATAACTCTTTGCTGCCTGCCTTTGAAGGAGAAGTGGACAGCAGTGTGTGTGAGCTCCCTTTACAGCTGCGTCTGTGTGTGTCACTCTGGATAACGTTTTTTTTTTTACCACGTACACGGCACACTGTTAGCTCTCCGTGAGTTCAGAATACAGAAACAAATGTCTCTGGGTTTTCTCCTGATGTGGCCTTAACACGTCTCTATATACTCACCTCTCGTGTGGAAGAACTGAGTAAGCAATTGCTTGCCCTCATTACACTTTTTCTCCCTGTCCTGTCTTTCTTTTCTTTTCTGAAATCCTGATTTTCCTTTCTTTGGCAAAGACATTTCTATTTTTCCCGCTTCTGCCGCTGCTTGTCAAACAAGTCAACTCGCTGCAGCAACACAGCAACAAGCGCACATGTGGGTCGTACCATTTGATCTTTTGTAAGGGGGTGGCAGGGCCCTGATATAGCATACAAATTTGTTTTTAGAGGAAAACTGAGGTTAAAACGTTGGTTATTTTTATACAGGGCCCTTTTCATTCAAATTGTAATAATATGAATATACCACAATGCCTAATACATATAAATATAAAGACACACTTTAGAGGGCCCCTCCCCGCCTTGGGCCCTGGGTACTCGGTACCCTTTACCCCCCCAGTCCGACGCCCATGTTTGTACATTCCATTAAACAGAAGAATGAGAATAAATGTAGATATTCAAACGCAAATTGGAAAAAAAAGGGCAACTTTTGAGCAAATAATTGTATATTAATACAATGGCACCACAGTTTAACGTGCTACGGACATATTTTACATATTTGATCAAATTATGCAGCAAAAATTAACAAGCAATGCAAACATTTCTCAAAAACTTTAGATTTAATACCAGTTGGAGCTCCATTTAATTATTTTAATTATATTAACAATTAATTTAATTAATGCTAATGCCACACGGACACTCTGGATTGTTGTTATTGTTTATTTCCGCGTTTTTGACCGTATGTTTTGGTGAATGGTGGGCAACTGATTTTTCCAGGCGTAAAGAGCAGTTTATTTTATGACACAGATCTTTTTACAGAAGCAATTCTGTTTGTGAACATTGTTTTAGCCCACCATAGAACTATTATTATCTATTTAATACATTTACGTTGCCCTCGAGAGCCTCGGACGCGACACCGATCCTCCTCATAATAAAGTAATCTAACGCTAAATAATGAAACTCTCAAGTTACCAGCTATCAGCATACACAAGTTAGTACTGAGTAAATTACGTCTGTCAACACATTATAAGATACGATACGCACCTGACACAAAGTGCTCCGAGCATATTCTTGCGTGTTTTGAGGGAGTTTCTTGCCTGTTTATCTTCGCAAGCCATAACCTCCGTGGTTGTTCTGACAAAAGCTTAGTCTTCTCACATTCATGAAGTCTAATGATGGGTATACTGTAAAATCCAAGTTTAACGGAACCTCCGGCACGATTTGAACATCCATTGACCCAGCAGGAGATGACCATTTTCAACTTTATCACGACATTAACACGTTTCAGCTTCTTTTTCTATTGTTTTTCCCACAGAATGCCAACACAAATGTCGCCGGGTCGGCAAATCCCCGTATGTAGTGACGTCCAGTAGGTCCCACGAGACTCACGTGTGATTCACGCGTCTTTTATTTATTTTTTCCCCAGTGATGCTGCAATGACCCAAACAACCACCAGGTGGCACTTGTGAGCAGGGTTAGGAAAATTGGCTTCTCATCGGTCTTTGTTCTCTGTTCACGGGACAACTTTCTGTGGCTTTATACGTGAGCAGAGAGAGAGAGACGCGAGCAGAGAGAGAGAGGTGAGCAGAGAGAGACGCGAGCAGAGAGAGACGTGAGCAGAGAGAGAGAGACGTGAGCAGAGAGAGAGAGAGAGGTGAGCAGAGAGAGACGTGAGCAGAGAGAGAGAGACGCGAGCAGAGAGAGAGCAGAGAGAGAGAGAGACGCGAGCAGAGAGAGAGAGAGACGTGAGCAGAGAGAGAGAGACGCGAGCAGAGAGAGAGGTGAGCAGAGAGAGAGACGCGAGCAGAGAGAGACGTGAGCAGAGAGAGAGAGACGTGAGCAGAGAGAGAGAGAGAGAGGTGAGCAGAGAGAGATGCGAGCAGAGAGAGAGAGACGTGAGCAGAGAGAGAGGGACACGAGCAGAGAGAGAGACGTGAGCAGAGAGAGAGAGACGTGAGCAGAGAGAGAGACGTGAGCAGAGAGAGAGACGTGAGCAGAGAGAGAGAGACGCGAGCAGAGAGAGAGACGCGAGCAGAGAGAGAGAGACGCGAGCAGAGAGAGAGAGACGCGAGCAGAGAGAGAGAGAGACGCGAGCAGAGAGAGAGAGACGCGAGCAGAGAGAGAGAGACGCGAGCAGAGAGAGAGAGACGCGAGCAGAGAGAGAGAGACGCGAGCAGAGAGAGAGAGACGCGAGCAGAGAGAGAGAGACGTGAGTCCGCGTGTCTATGGTCCGCGCTCGGAGCCCAGACGGCAGTGCGTTCACTGAGCGGAGGATGTAACGTAACGTTCGGTTTATCAAAACATATCACAATATTTAATGTATATTAAATAAATTCTAGTGAATTTCACCTAGATTTTTTCAGACATTAAAGACAAGATGTTATATAATAATTGTTTAATGAAAAAACAATTTTGCCACAAGCAACCAAAAGATGTGCCTCAGACAAGAATCGAACCTGGGTTCTCCAGGTCCCAGTCTTTGATGCTAACCATTGGGCCAACATAGCACCTTTGGGCTAGACAGGTTTGCACGCAGTCTTATACCTGAGCGTCTAAGTCACTGGCAGAGCTAAAGTGGACTTAGCCTGCCACCTTGTGGCGATAAGATGTACTATTTTTCACGCAGCTGCGTGATTCCCGAGAAGCGTGAATGAAGACGACAAAACGGAATGGGACCTACTGTCATGTGGGAACTATGTATAATGTCACGCCAGCACAAACCTGCGCTACTTATTCTTCAAAATGACGTATATCTCAATGCACTGCATGGATATGGATTGCATTTTTGTAAGGAATACGAAAATAAAGTCAGTTAGTGCAGCTTTAAAATTCAGTTTTTGAATATTTTGAAATTTTTATCTCATTGAAATTTGTAAACTGAATATTTTTGTCTTTGCATTTCAGTCACTAAAAATTCAAACGGGCTTTTTCAGGGTTAAACATTTCAAATGGAAAAGAAGCGGGTCGCGGACCACAAAGCAGGTCCCCATCAGCACAGAAGACACCTTCTTAAGTTAATAAAAAAATAAAAACGTAATAGAATTTGAAAGTACCACCACAAGCAATTTTACAGCTGAAATACTGAAAATGCCTCTGCTTTAGATTTTTAAGATGGAAAAGACTAGAGTTCTCCAGTTTCCTCCATGACATTATGATAGTAGGAATAGTTTAGTGAAAAAGATGAGGACTATTTTTTTTTTTTTTATTGTGTGTGTCTTTTTAAATTATTGTAATTTCATCTAATAATCTATTTGATGCATAATTTAAAGTAAATTAGTAAATTTACCAGACTCCACCCATTTCTTTCCAATCTTCAGGTTAAAACTGGACTCGCCTAAGGAAATGGGTGGAGTCTGGTGAGCTGCTCAGGTTGGAACTAAAACCTGAGGCCACACCTGCTCTTTGAGGACCAATTTGGACCACCCTCTTCTAATTATTTTCTCATAACTATGTATAGAAGTTATAACATTAATCAAAGCACACATGATGTCGACCAGTAGAAAGGACTTTCCGACATAAGAATAATATGATGTGTTTCTTGGTTCCCTGCTGATGTTGTCTACATTGTGGTTACTATGTCCGAGCTGTTCTTTGTAAACTGGTCTCCTGTGAACGTGTCTTCCCTGTTACAATCCCACAGTTCCTTGTAGCGATGTGTATGCCTGGGGTGGCTCTTGGCTCCGTAATGTCCACACTTGTCTCAGAGGAAGTCCATTGGTCTACCTGCTTGTGCTGTGGTTTAGTAATGGGTATGGTCGTACGTTTATGCCCCCGGGATCCTGTTCTCTTTCTTGTAACTGCTCCCTTAACTACAGGACAGCCCATAATTATAGTCAGCCACATATCCAGGAGCAGATGGCCCACAGTGATCCAGGGATGGCTCTATCTGTCAGCTTCAGCAGGCTGCAAATCCTCTGCTCCGTGTGTGTATGTCCATTTTAAGACAAAAGCCTAGAGCCCCAACTGGGCATAGGGCCTGTTCAGTCCCTCCAGGATTTTAATCAGTGCAACCTTGCAACTTCTTCTAAACTTAGCAACTTTTCTACAACTTTACATAAACAAGTAGTATGTGACAGTTTTATCCCTTGTTGCTGCGGACGGCCAGAAAGTCTGTCTGTGGTCCGGGTGGAAAGAGGTGACAAGCTGTGCAGTTCAGGAAGAATGCATACAGCGGCAAACAAAATATTGGCCAAGGTTCGGTACCCAAATCGGTACCCGGCTTCATCAGAGCGGGGGTAAACCTTTTTGTTGGAAGTGCAACGTTGATATTAACTACAAGCAAAAGTTGTCAAAAGCCAAAAAATATTCTTGTGCAAAATGTATCAAGAGCCTGGGCAAAATGAATGGGATCCTATGGAAGGGATGGTGACCTCAACTGTTGCGTCAGTCCGCTTGAGCACGTTAAAACAATGCATCGTTTGTAGTATAGGTTGCCATAGAACGTAGGCCTAACATTGCCCCAACGTATATCCTATTGCTGTCCCAACAAGTAATGTCTACTCACAAATGTTTTCCCAAAATTACGTTAATTCCGTTGACTAAAGAAGAATGTCATGACAACGCCACTGTCAAGTCAATTTACATTGAGCCTTTTGGAGCCCATTTGGCGTCAAATTTGTCAACTCAAGAAGTTTGCAGACTCCTGAGTGTTATGTCATAGTGATATCATATGTAAGAGAGTGAGTTTATTTGCAGAGTGATTCTCTAAATCAGGGGTGTCAAACTCATTTTGGTCTGGAAGCTAAATGCAACCTTATTGGAGCTCAACTGGGCTGGACCAGAAGATTCTCTACACAAATACCCCAAAACAGTAGAAAGTCTAACTTTTTGTGCACATAAACACATTTACTTAAAACTTCCTTTAAAACACTGTCCTTTAATACTCAGTTTTAACTGTACATCTGTTACTAACTTAAATGTAGTTTTTCATAGTGTAAATTATGTAATGTATTTACAATATTACATTGTAAATGGCATTTAACAATATTTATATTAATATGTCTAAGCTAGCTTTGAGTGGAGCTTTGTTTTATTAAGGCTCAATACAGAGAAAACTTGCTAAAAAAGGTACAGTAAAAAAAAAGCACTTAAACACAGCACCTCAGCTTCAGTGTGGTTAGGAAGTCCACTGTTAAGTTATTGTCACAGAGAAAGCATCAAACTAACCATGATACATTCAGTTGAAATGAACAAAACAACTTACATAACGTGATCCATTCTTAACGACTGCAGCAGTGTCTCTAAAATACAATGAAATGTCCAAAAATCTTTTTATTGCCTTTTTATTGTACATGATATCCTGCACCGACTACATTATTAACCTTTAACATGTTTGCATACTTCTGTCACAATCTGAGTGATTCCATCTATGCCAAATGTGAGATGAAAATGTATCTAGTGTAAGATCAATAAAGTCTATCTTTGGATAACTTTTTATTTTTATTTGGAGAAACTGTAGAAATTACACAGAGTACCTTTTTGAGTATTTTCAAAAGACAGATGAAAACTAAAAGTTAACATTTCTTGCCAAAATTAACTTTGCCTGCACTTGCTTCCTTGAGTTGCTCAAGAGTATCCTCCGTACAGCAGGGTGCAAGATGGACGTGTGAGCCAGGGGCAGCTATGATTTGGTCTGGTGGCTTCCCTTCCCTGTAATTTTTTCCCTCGATTTTTGTTTTGTATTTAAGGTCTTCATAGCTATACTAACGCCACTCTTGTTTACAAACAGCACACTGACCTTCCTTAAACCTTTGTCTCAAAAATAGTCACCGTAATTGTAAACACAATCATTGGCAAGAAAGCGCAAATGAAGCAATATTTACCGTAGTGAAATTACTAGACAACACAACTCCCCACAGTTTCGTTGTTCTTTTTAAAAGCAGTTTCTTGGTGTGTAATGGTTCGTATCCTCATTAATGCCGACTGTTAACCAGGACCCACTGGGACTTTTTACAGGATTCCTCTTGTACTCCTGTTGTTGTGCAGTCCCGTTACACTGTCTTGAAAATGACAAAATAACGGTAAATAAACTAATTTGCCGCACTGTTTCAGTTGAGCGTAAAGATCTTAATTTTGAGAATAAATTCCTATGCACTGTTTTCCCATTATATTGACACTAGTCTCTTGTCAATTACGAGTTAAGGGGGAAAGGTAATTTCTTATGTAATTCTGTCTGACATTATGATAAAGCTGGTTTGTCAATATTCTATTTCAAAAATGTGTTTTATTTGTGCCAACTGAAAGAGCAATAGACCACCTAAAGCTCTCAGCATCTTCTTTTGCATATTCTTGGAATCACTTTTTTGATGCTTTCGTCTGAGAGCTGAGTGAGAGTGGTCCTTTTTTTATTCATGTCAAAACCTTTTGAGAGTGAGGAACTAGTTACCTATATTTTATTACAAAGTTTGTTGGTGGTTTTCAAGTTGACTACTGTGTGCTTGTAAATTCTTTCAAAGTCTTTAAAACAAAGTGCTCTGTTGGAGGGCTGCACATATGTTCAGAGAAACATGAACAAAAATATCCAAGACGCGTTTCCTTTTTTTTTTTTGATAAATATGAAAACGTCTTTGATGAAACATAGCTAAACCATTTAGAATTGGTACCAATTTTGCACACTTCATTTCAGTGCGTGCAGTGTACAAACAGACGCACCAGTGTGCGTCGCTTATATAGGGTGGTGCTTTGTTAGGTGTGCACTTATCAAACCGATTTCATTCATGTATTTACAAGGCATATTAGAAGAGTTTTTTGCAAAGCCGGCGGATTCAACAATGACTAACTGTTCCCTGTTTTGTGCTCTGCTCTGCTCTTCAGGACAATAATGTAGATGCAATACACCCTGGTTATGGCTTCCTATCGGAGCGTTCAGACTTCGCCCAGGCCTGTGCTGATGCTGACGTCATGTTTGTCGGACCATCCCCAGAGACTGTGCGGAAAATGGGGGATAAAGTAGAGGCTCGATCCCTGGCCATCAGTGCAGGTATGGACTGCTTTCCCAGCTGCTAAAACTGATGAATGGGAATCTCAATGTCTTAAATATGTTTTGTCTGAACCAGGGGTTTCAAACTGGTTCCAGAGAGGGCTAGTGTAGCTGCAGGTTTCAATTCAAATCAAGCCTAAGCCCACCAGACTCAACCCATTTCCTCAAGTGAGTCCAGTAGGGATGCACTTTCGGTATTGGGTATCGGGTCAATATCATAGGCTTGTACCCGTACTCGTACTCATACCATAGGACCCGATCCGGGGAACAATTTAAATTTTGCGTCAAAGTCTGCAGAAAGAAAGTGTTTGCTGCTAGCTTAGCTAGCTTAGCTGCAGGCCAGCAGAATTTGGATGTTGGCCGTATGGCAGTCTTTTAAAGTAAATGAGTGACAAGAGTAAAGTGGACTGTACGTTGTGTAGGGCAAAACTGTCACGAGGTAGGTCCAAAACAAACGCGTTGACTGTTAAAACAATTGCTTACATGTTTCATTGTTAAAGCATTTTCCTATTGTTGAAATGAGAAATAAAACATTTAGAATATCAGTTGTATTAGTTTTACGAATTCCCTGGAATAACACAATGCAGTACTCTTATCGGTACTCTGTATCGGCAAGTACTAATGTACTTGTAACGGTTTTGAAAAGAAGTGGTATCGGCGCATGCCTAGAGTCCAGTCTTAACCTGAAGATTTGAGGAAATGGAGTCGGGTGTGCTCCTGCTTGGTTTAAATTAAAACCTGAAGCCATATCAACTCTTTATGGAACCAGTTTGACAACCCTTTTGTGGTCGGTTGTAGTTCCTTTATGTATCTCTATGGGTGTGCATGAAGAATGCCTGGTCTTGTTGATGACTATTCCATGTTATAATTTATTAACGCTGGATGTGTGCAGGTGTGCCGGTGGTGCCAGGAACAAACTCTCCCATCTCTAGTCTGCGAGAGGCCCAGGTCTTTGCCCAGACATACGGGTTCCCCATCATCTTCAAAGCGGCGTACGGAGGTGGAGGCAGAGGCATGAGGGTGGTCCGTGAGATAGAGGTCAGTTTGGATGGTTGACCATATTGGAGGGACTATAGACCGTAAATAGATTTCCAATGCTAACCTGCTATCTCAGAGTACTTTGTCTTGAATTTATAAATCCTTGTGCATTGGCTTATGCACAGTGCAGGGCACTTTTATTTTAATGTATTTATTTTAAGGATTTTGGCCCCTTATTTAATACTCTGCCCCATTTTTAACATTAATGAAGATTGGTTTGTGAACAATCTTCTCAATCTCATGCTTCTGCTTGCAATGTTTAGTTTTCTAATACAAATATCAAAACATTGTAATGGAGAAAAAAGCATTATTACAAAAAAAAATCTGCTTTTTATCTGATAAAATTATATTAATCTAAATATATGTTTTAGCTCGCCCCTAATGCACAGGGCTACATTTCAGAATGGATGTCATATTTCTATCCATATTTTGATCAGCGTTTGTTTAATCTTTTATATCTCCTCCTTTTGAGACAGTTGTCTGCTTTGTCCCCTACATCTCCTCATGTTTATGTACAGCTGTGATGATAGCCTGTCATGTGGGCTCTTCACTTTAATGACAATCTTTGGAAATGTGTAGACGCAGCCATTTTATACATGAACCGTTTATGTCCAAGGACGACCCGCTCCTACAGTCTGCCATAGTTACGTTTGCAACTGCTTCAAATACAATATCATGGAAACTTTAGTGTTTTAATGAATACCAAGAATAATGCCTTGGTTTTATATGGTGCTTTTCTGGTTGCTCAGGCACTTCAGAGAGTTTTTCATTCTGATTGAGATTCAATTTTTTTGCCATTTGTAATAAAACCACTCTGGAATAACTGTTTAAGACTTACCCAGGGTACACCAGACAGAGCAGATGGTCCACACCAGAGCGCTTGCCACTAATATGACTTCAGCCATGGCTGCCCTAGGGAGACTGATAGAAGTGAGGCTACTAATGGGTGCCATCAGCCCCTCCGACTTGTTCTCTACTTGATGACTTGCACAACAGCAGTTTGGTACTTAACAGCCACTGCCACCCAACTGTGACATCTGGCGTTCCCAGAGGTCTCCCATCATGGTACTAACCAAGTCCTGTCCTGCTTTGTCTTTCTTTCACATGCAAGTGGTGCTTGATTCAGTCACCTGACATTTTTCTGAGTGTAGTAGTGTCAAAGGTTTATGGTTTATAGAAAGACATGACAGCTGACTTCAGACTTAAGAAATCTTGTAGAGCATAGCGACATAAACAACACAAAACATTAACAGACTTTGTATGCATCCATCTTCCGTTGTTTGATGATGTTTAAATGATGGTAATTCTTGTTCACAGGGTTTGACGTGGTTGGGTCTAAAATAAGCAAAATCCATCAACAATGTCCTTAAGAGAAAAATGTGAAGTGACTATGACTCATCGACACCAGGGACTGTCAAATTGTCATAAGTGTTTAGTTCAGTGGTCCCCCCGGTTCAGTGGTCCCCACGATGAGAACATGTTCAACCATGTGGAGCTAGATGCACGTAAAATGGCTGTCCACACATTTGAAACAGAAAAACAGATTGTCAAACGTAGGTGTTACTCAAAATTACTACTGTAACATGACTGAATCTGGAAGTGGCATGCAAGTTTTCCAAAGTTTACCTTTGGAAATGGCTTCCTGCCTCCTCCTCAGTTATCTATATGAATTGGCATTGTTGTGTGGAGACATCTGTGTCAGCAATACATCAGGAAAATGACCTTTCCTGTATTGTTCTCCCGTCTAATTAATTTGTTGTTGACATTTTGCAGTGTTCCAGACAATTCACAGGGGATATAACACTTGCAGATGTAAAGGCTGTAAGAAACGCCAGTGTATCGTTGTGTATTGGTCTAATATGGTGCAGGTTCCTTGCATTGTACAGGCGAGGAGAGGAACGACACAGATTTGGCCACTCCGCCATTGTGTGTTCTGCACAATTCCGTCTAATTTTCCTTGTCTGAAGTAGCCTCGTCGTATAACACCATCGTACAAATTACATTTCTCACTAAGGTCTGGAGGAACTCCATTGAGCTCCGTTAACAGGTGGGAGGGGTTAACTCCTTTTGCAGATTGAAACGATTGGATCCAAGTTTACCTTGACGTATGTAATGCGCCCGAGTGATTTGTTAGCATTTAGCCTAGCCATCTCCTTTGCCGCTAATGGAGCCCGTGGGGAGAAGCGCAACTTGCTCCGCCTTAAATTTATTGATAGTAAAGTTATCTGCTCTGGTTCTATCACATTCTTCACCATTGCCAAACTGCAACCTGCCTATTCGGCGCAAACTCTTGATGACACCCACATCTAACTACAACACCCGCCTCCCACGCTCGCTGATTGGTCGTATTGAATTCCACCAATGTAATCACAAACACAGGGACCAGACACACACGTTACATGCAGGGAATTGATGATTGACCGGAGTGTACGGATGGCAAAGGCCAGGCTGAGTCTGAAGCTGATTTTATTCAAAGCTGGGGTACCTAATTTTCAAATAAAAAAAAAAAATAAGTTATTAGCTCTGAAATAGGTTTTGCACATGACTAGTTTTCATATGC
Source organism: Knipowitschia caucasica (assembly GCA_964034765.1). NCBI lineage: Eukaryota > Metazoa > Chordata > Actinopteri > Gobiiformes > Gobiidae > Knipowitschia > Knipowitschia caucasica. The sequence continues at coordinate 9,744,376 of OZ035841.1, forward strand.
ATGCTTAGACAATCAACTCCCTCAGTCCAAAGGGTAACAGACGTGGAGGCAGCTCTAGCTTGCCTTGGCAACCATCTTAGCAACATGTCTGCCCCTCATTGGTCAATATTTATAGCTCTCATCTGGATTCACAAATACAATATACAAATAAAAACCCCAGTATGTTCGAGAGTGTCAAACCACAGATTTTTAAAGCCCAAGATGGTGAGTGTGACACAAATGGTTACTGAGCTACTGTATTGTTCACTTTAAAATGTAGATCAATAGAAGCAAGAGCAACTAGGGGCAAATACTATCTTTATCTTATCAGAAAACATTTATCCTTTACATACTGAGAGCTGAGTCTGTTTTTCACTTAACAGTCGAAAAAGATGATCCAAAGATGAGACAAAGGCCAAAATGCATGTGAAAACGAGTAATAGAACCTAACTGCTTTAATTTTTAAAGTGGGGCACTCCAGCTTTAATAATAGCTTCCTAGATGCAATTTGCTGGTAACTGTGCCCTTTTTGTGGATGTGCAAAATATTTTTCTGTTGTCAAAAATGTATGAAAAATTTTGTTTTTTATTTTCAAAACGCACCAATATTCAGTTCTGCGTAAGTGCACATCCAGGCTGCTCTCTTCCTTTGTGCTGACATGACACGTTTTAGAAAGCATAAAGTGAGTTGTGTTTCAAAGCCCCAGTGACCTGCGCCGACATACTGAAGCGCAGCCCAAACAAATGCAACCCCACAAAGTCTTTGAAAACCCTTGTCTCTCGTCCACGGAAACTAAAAGCAATGATCTGACAGCACCTGCGTTTGTGATTCAGTGAGCACACAAAGTAATGGGAATCATAAAGATCCCATATTTCATTGTTCATTTTTCACAATCAATCCTAAGCTCATGTGTGATTTTTTTCTTTCGGTAATACAGATCAGTCATGTCCCTTTTGTGGAAAAACAACCCCAAACCATGTTTCCACCACCATGATTCAGAGGGTATGGGTTTCTTAGGATGCAACCCTCTATCTTCCCCTTAACGCATTAAGACCTGACACACCTGGTAAAACCGACCTGTTAAACCTGTGGCCGACTTTAGAACCACCCTCTAAAACCTGAAGTTTTAACCAACACCTGTGGCTGTCAATAAGAATGCAGTGTATCATTATAAATCTTCAGTGGAATAATACAAAAAATGTACAACTTCCTCACAGGAAAGGTAATAAAACAACCAAAAATAATGTGAGAAGTTTTTCAATACAATAACTCAAAAAGAGTTTGGCAATAAAGTCGCACAAACTATGTGAAAAAAATAATAACTAACTCAGCCAAAAGTCAAATAATGACTCACAGGGCTCTTTCTTAAGTAAGCAAAATAGAAAACAAGACTGTTTTGGTTTGTTCTGTTTGATTTGTTCACAATATTTTACTTTTGTGCGCAAATAACATGCATTGTCAATGCAAGAAAAAATATAGGTACCTCAGCTTTAATTCAGTGAGTTTTGCCTGTTCTTTGTGAGAAGACATGGGAGAGACTGAGAGAAGCAAGACCCGCACGTGCAACAAGCTGGGGATGTCCTGATCACGTGTTTATGGTTCTGTCTTTGGTCCGCGCTCGGTAAATGACCACGTTACAGTTGCGCGTTCGCTAAGCTGTTGGCAAAGCGGCCACAGTTGCTCCCGAGGTCAGAGCGGAGGATGTGAATCCGGTTCGAGTACGTAACGCAAACAGCCGGCGTGCACATATTTCACCAAAATATTTTCAGCGGGAAAAAGTTGGAATTTGCGGAACTGCAGAAAATTCTCATCCCTGGTTTATCCTGATGCATTTCATTGGTTAAGAGAATTGCTCAATATCAATTTAGCCTGAATGGGTTAAATTGATATTCGTTTTCACCAAAAATCTCTTCTGATTTGACCATGTAATATTTTCTTAGGCCTCTTCTGGATCCGCTAGGGCTGGGCGATTAATAGATTTTAATTCTTAAGTCAAATTTGACGTTCTTTTTTTTAATGAAAATCGTTTCTTTCCCTGACCTTTTCTACAGTGCTAACACGCTAACTGCGGGTGTTGAGCCATTTTGAAAGCTCCCTAATGCTAAGTCTCCCTTCTGTCCTGACCCTCGCTCTCACAGTTTGTGCTGTTGCAATAACACTTCAGACGTTCGAGAATCAGTCTTTATTTAATAGTCAGAACACACCATCATAGACTTGTATCCTGCCGGTCGCTCGGCTCGTACGCCACACTTTTAATTATTTCTCATTCAATCATTTCTCAGTGCTCATGCTTGTTACTCCAAAGCGCGCTCCCGTGTCCGTGGCGCACCCGCCCACACGCACGCACACGTGTCCCACTGAGCTGCTGCACTTTGGGGAAAGACACATCTCACACTTGTTCACGTTTCACTGATACAAACAACGCAATCCGTGCTCGAGTTGTTAGCGCTACAGTAGCCGAATGTACACAAACAGGAAGAGAAACAGAAACTTGACTTGCACAACAAGGTAGTCGCTGAAGTTAGTATTAGCGCCGCCAGCTGGACCGAGCGTTGTACTACAGCACAGTTGCTCTGGCAAGGTTGAAAGAACAAGCCCTTGTGACCACGGGCCGTCTTCACACCCCTGTGGCGACGATCCGGGCCACTTGGCCTAATTCGTTTGTAAAAACCTTTTGTGACCGTGCCTTAATTGTGGAAGTAATTCTGAAAACCCAAGGAGGAGGTTTTTGTTACCGACTTTCCCTGTTATAACGATTGTATTTAGAGTAATCATTAGTTTTAAAAATATGATATTTCATGTAAATAATGCATGTGTTTAATACAATTGATATATTTGCTATGCCCCTTGTTTGTGAGTTATTTTGAAGGTGCATTGTGTCACTGTAAGTCAGGGGTCGGCAACCCGCGGCTCTGGAGCTGCATGCGGCTCTTAAGTGCCCCTCGAGTGGCCCCTGGAGCCTTTTCAAAAATGTCTGAAAATGGAGTGGGAGGGCTATATTTTATTTGCAGTTTGAATGTGGTTTCTGTAGGAGGAAAAACATTCTTAACGTTTTTAAATGCTGTAAAAATGTGCGTAAGTAAAATTCAATTTCAACATTACTGTCAACGTAGTGAGTCATATCCGGTGACGCGGCCCCGCGGCAGGCGGCCGCTGTTGTAAACAAACCGGCATGTTTTGCTTTCAGTCAACGAGGAAGGACTGCCTCATGTTTGCGTTGTAATGAGAAGTTTTGTTCCAACACGACGAACAATGAAGCACAAAATACCGTTCACGGTGATTACGTGAAGGATTCATTCATCAAAAATTCAGAGCACCTACTTTCAGACTTCAAAAACCTCCGCAAAGACGGTGAAAGAAAGGGCCCTTAAGGACATTCATTCAGCTCCAGCTAACTTAAGCCTGTGATGTGATCGATATGAACAGACAGTGCTGTGATGCAGGTACAGTATGTGAACTCTGAGCCGAAAAGCAGATTTATTTACTGTACTTCTCCAATTGCATGAAAGCAAAAAAATGGAAGTCAAAGTTAAAGCAGAGTCATCACATGGTGCGTCATTCTCTCCAGGACACGCTGCAGTGAAAATACACGTTTGATGATCATGAATGCTTATTATGTATTATAGCCTTTACTTTGTCATTTAGATATGAGGCTTATATACAGTAGCTAATACAGCTTGCAGCCTGTGTTGCCTTCATATAAGCCTTATACAAGGCTGTTATTTTTTTGCGGCTTCAGACAGATGTTTTTAGTTTTTTTTGTCAAATTTGGCTCTTTGAACCTTTTGGGTTGCAGACCCCTGCTGTAAGTGATATTATTAGAAAACTGATGAGCTACATTTTCACTGTTTACAATGGCAGGGCCATCTCGTTTACAAGCATGTTTTAAGGCTTATTTCCTATCACACTTATGCTCCATTAGGAAATTTAGATTAAACTGCATAAAGGAAAATCATTTTTTTGTGAGTTTGTTTTGAAATAGAAAAAAATTATCGATTTTAAAATCAAAAATCGGATTTGGAAACTTTAGACGGGCCCGTACTTGAGCTGGCTTCACGACCTTTCGAGCACTGCATTCTCAGATTGAAGTCTGATTTGATGAGTGGTCCAATGTTTTTCACTTTTCTGGCTGAAAAATCTGATGTAAAGATGTGACAGTGAACAAGAATACAGAAATCTGGGATCCGGGAAGTATGGATTTATTTACAAATTACAATTTTTTTTCTGGTTCTTTAATAGGCATCCCAGCTTTGATATTTTTTCAAATGTTTTTTCCCCATTAGCTATCATGTATCATCTTTACTTGACAAGTTATCAAGTTCACAGCAACTTAATATCATATATCCAATAAGTCACTAGTCTGTCAGACGTCAGTTAATTTAGCATATTTGCATAAGTTAAAATATTGAACCTAATTATAGTTTGCTCCCGACGGCTTCATGGTTGCAGCGTGGTTGACAACTCTAGTTGGTCTGTTAGTGAAAGGGCAGTGTGCAGAGGACATTGTGGTCAGTAGAGGGGAGCGGTAGGAGGGCTGCACTCTGGGACATTGTCTGACAAACACAGACTGAGCCAATCTTTGACCCCGTCCTCCTCCCACTGATCCGGTCTGAGTCACGTCCTCAGAGGGCGAGTAAGCGACGTTATGTCCAGTCAGAAATAAAATCCTAAGAGCTGCATAATACTCAAACGGAGCCAATTTAGTTTTGTATATCTATTTAGCATACTTGAGAAAGAGCCCCATGAGTCACTTTTTTAGTTGCGTTGTGCTAAGAGCCCTACCACAAAGATAAATAACCTCATCCACAACTACCAAACAAGACTCCAAGCTGTCAGATATTAAAGGGGGATTGCACGCTATTGAGATGGGGGATGGAGACTCCTGATTAGAGTTTCTAAAATGCAAAATGCCATTTGACTATAAATGCCTTCACACCACCACCCTCAACAAGTGAAACCTTTTAGAGTTATCAGAAATATGAAAAAAAAAATGTAAAGATGACACTCGTCTAGGTTGTGATTCACAGCAAGAAGGTCTATAGGTTTGAATCCACCTCCGGACGGGTCCCCTCTGTGTTGACTTGCATGTTCTTGTAGTGTCTTGTAGTGATTATAAGGCGCATTATCAAATTAGACTTTGACTGGTCAAAGCATAATTTGATGGGTTATAAGGTGCATGAATTATTTGCTGGTTTACCTGTAAAGAAAGACACAATACAGTAAGTAAAACAAAACCACCAGATCATCGGGTAAAGCATGACTCAATTTAATTAATGGTTTAAACTCTATAACTTGAATACCTTAACATGTTTCAGTAGTAATATTCAAACAAACACAACTTGGTTATGAAAAGGAAATAATTATTCAATACAAAACAATCTATGCTATCGGCATGATTGCTATTAACATCCTCAACTGTGTCACCGATAGCTTATCTTATAATCCGTTTCCTATGCATTTCTCTTCATAGGGGCAAATGTAACTGTATTTTCTGTTTTTTTTTTCCACACAGTTAGTGCTATTTTATTCCTTAACTCATTGTATTGAGAAATATTAAATAAAGCTTAGTGTCAAGGACTGGACTTAAGCACTTTGATGCGAATAACTGTATATTATAATGTATATACTCTGTAGCCTATATTCACAAAATACGATAAGATATACTTTATTGTGTGCCTTGGCTCAAAAAAGGTTGAAAAACACTGGTTTAAAGGAGCAACCCACTTTTAATGTGCGGACCACCACATTTCTTGCGGTGAGAAACGCAAGAAATGTTTTCTTGCGTTTTTCCCCACGTACCCTTCTTGAGTAAAGGGTCCCGGGTTATTCTATGAAGTAAGAATAAATGTCTCGCTCATCGGTGCCAAGACAGAGGCGACCAATGTTTGTAGTCATCTCAGGTCTCATATGGGCTTTTTTTCAGTTCGGTCTCATATACTTATTTTTAGCTTGTCTTTATATCTCCTCTGATCTTCTTGCGTTAATGTGCTTCAGTATGTGCTGCTCTGTCTTCTTGCGAGTGGCGCATACGCACACGGATGTAAACAAAAAGTTATTAGTGGGAGTCGTGAAGTAAGTTATGCTGGGCTCGAACCCACGACCTTCAGGCTCTAAGTCCAATGCTCTACCAACTGAGTCACTGTCGCTCCTATTTATCGGCACCTAATAGTGCGAAAAATACGGTTGGTTTTACCACTAAAACATTTAGATTAGTGCTGACATGGGACCCTTCTATGACCCTGACAAACAATTATTTTGATAATCACTTTGTTGTAAAGAGTTTTAATTTCACTGATTGGGTATTTCATGACACTAAAGAGTTGCATAATACACATGATAGACCAAGGACTACAGACATAATGGGACAAAAGGTAGGACAAGGGTAATGGCAGAGACCCAACAAACGGCTTCTTAGAGATATTTCACCCCCATTGGTGGTCTAAGAATAAAAGTGGTGTAGTGTTCCACCAGAAAGACCCAAGAGTTGATGAAATTTAAGAAAGGAGGAAGGACAGTCAAGATGCTCTTCATATTTACAGTTTAGTAAGCGCTGGGTGTTGCTATCAGATTCACTAATCGTCCGTACAGGCAGCAACGGGTCACAGTTGGGGGCGTGCTTTATATCGGTTGCACTGTTTGTTTTGCGATTATCACTTTTTTTGGGACTTGATTGGTTTAAACAGTCACGTTAGTTGTCACGTTAGTTGGTAGCCTAACTGATTCTTTAGCTGGGAGTGACGCTTGAGTGTAAGCTATTGCTAACAAAAATCTTGCTGCATTTTCAAAACTATGGTTTAGACGGTTAATTTATATATTCAAGGATACAACAGTGGATTTCAGTTGTTGAAATCCAAATGACAAAAAAATTTGCACTGGAGGACATTCTACTAGATAATATTTAGCCAAAATGATTGAATTACTACTTGGTTTTGGGTCTTAAAATGACATCTCACAGCACTTAGTGTGTTGTAATCAATCAATAATCAATTACTAAAATGTATGAAGACATTCTTAAATGTGATTAATCATTACAGCTCTAAATTGCTGTCTTTGGGATTTCTGCGATTTCAGTGCGACTGTGATGAATGGTGCAGCCCGAGAATTTAATTGATGTCAGGATCAATCCACATGTGTTTCATTGTGTAACGCAGCAAGACAAACTGTAATTACACAAGTCTTTGCGATGACAAGACTCATGTAGGGATGATTAAAAGCACATTGTACTTCTCAGTGGTGTGGACCCAGACATATGGATTTGTGTTGTGCCTTTCAGGAGCTGGAGGAGAATTACCAGAGGGCGTACTCGGAAGCTCTGGCTGCTTTTGGGAATGGAGCGCTGTTTATCGAGAAGTTTATTGAAAAACCCAGACACATTGAAGTCCAAATTCTGGGTAAGAGCCTTTAGACACTTGCATTTTGACTGTCCCTTTTGCTGCGATCGAAGCTGTGTTCATTAGGACTCCGCGCAGCCGTGCGGAGGCGACGACAGACAAATGAAGTGGTGCGAATGAGAGCCACAGGCCGACAGACCATTATTTCATATCATTATAGTCAATGTTCAACTACAGCTGTCTTAAGGGTAAAACAAAAGAGTCTGCCTGTGTAAAGCTTGTCCCCCATTTATAACTTTATATTATTTTGCCTCTAGGAAAAGGGCATGCAGACACTAGGTCCCTGAGGCCGCGTTCACACATGTCTGTCTGGTTCAGTTTAGTTGGACCAAGGTCCCGTTTAGATAGACGCTGCACAGACGTTGCAAAGCAATCAACAGAAACTACCAGAAGAGGATGTAATTCTAGAGGCCAGCCAGTAGTGGGCAGAGGAACTTTACAACACATCACACGCAAGCCCCAGCCCCCCCAGAAGTATATTTTCTTCCTCTACATCATCTTCCTCAGGCCGCCGCAAACACGTGGCGGCCTCTTTCTGCATTTAACAGCATCTGCGAAAATGGAAACTGAAACGACAGTAAATGTATAGGTGTTTTTACCCCAAGTGAAAAAATATAGGCAATAAACTTTTCTCATGATGTTAGGAAAAGTAAAATGTTGTGACTAAATCAGACCACATGCTACCTATCCTCATGTTGTCTATCTAAGAAAGAGCCCCTTGAGTCACTATTAGGCGCTTTGGGCTTACTGAGGGTGGTCCTGTCTTTTTCACTTTTCTTTGTGTTTTTAATTACATGGATTTTAATACATCGTTTTAAAATATGTTTTCGTTTGACAGTTTTGCTACCCCAGACCAGACCTATACTTGCAACTTTTCAGATAGAGTCCGCTGTTCACTCATTATCAAAAATCTGAATTTCTGTCATTTCACGTGACATGACCTCATGACATGACACTGTTCTGTTTTCTTTAGGTGACAAATATGGGAATGTCGTTCACCTTTATGAGAGGGACTGCTCCATCCAGCGCAGGCACCAAAAGGTAAAAATGACCTCTTCAGGTGAAACTCATTAAATACAAAGAAAAACATTGCTAACTTACAATTTGCCCCTTCTAGTAAGTAAGGAGCAAATAACTTAATACTAAATATAAATAATAATGTCTATATCAGTTTCTTCTGTTTTAACGATTGCAATTCTTTGGATCACTTTTTTTTTTTTCAGCGTTATGCTAATTAGTTAAAGCCGCAGGCACGTACAAAGGTCATCCGCGATCGTTCCACCTGCGAGCAATCCCCATTCCCCTGTGTCTCTCCCTTTTTTATTTTCACTAAAAGACCAATTAGCAGCATTAATAAATAAAGGGATTATGGCTGATGGTGGTCAGACCTGTGATAGTCATGACTATCCGCTTCAGCTGGGAGTAATCGGATTACCCCTCAAAAAAAGAGAACAAAAAAATGCTGTATGAATAGACTCCTCGGCCATGCAGAGCAATTGTCAACCAAATACTGTTATTTCACTTTTTTGAGCTTTTTAACCATTGCAAAAACAGACCTGGACTTTATTTTGAACCCATCAACGCAAATGTGCTACTCTTCCCTTTCCATCTAAAATCTCCTTAGTATGATCTTCACTGTGACACAATATGTCCATACGTGACTTTGGCAACTTCTCAGGTGAATTTGTGTTCTTTACAATGATAGGCCAGACCAGACCAGAGCTCAGGCCAGACCAGACAAGAGCTCAGGCGAGAGCTCAGGCCAGACCAGACGAGAGCTCAGGCCAGACCAGACGAGAGCTCAGGCCAGACCAGACGAGAGCTCAGGCCAGACCAGACGAGAGCTCAGGCCAGACCAGACGAGAGCTCAGGCCAGACCAGACGAGAGCTCAGGCCAGACCAGACGAGAGCTCAGGCCAGACCAGACGAGAGCTCAGGCCAGACCAGACGAGAGCTCAGGCCAGACCAGACGAGAGCTCAGGCCAGACCAGACGAGAGCTCAGGCCAGACCAGACGAGAGCTCAGGCCAGACCAGACGAGAGCTCAGGCCAGACCAGACGAGAGCTCAGGCCAGACCAGACGAGAGCTCAGGCCAGACCAGACGAGAGCTCAGGCCAGACCAGACGAGAGCTCAGGCCAGACCAGACGAGAGCTCAGGCCAGACCAGACGAGAGCTCAGGCCAGACCAGACGAGAGCTCAGGCCAGACCAGACGAGAGCTCAGGCCAGACCAGACGAGAGCTCAGGCCAGACCAGACGAGAGCTCAGGCCAGACCAGACGAGAGCTCAGGCCAGACCAGACGAGAGCTCAGGCCAGACCAGACGAGAGCTCAGGCCAGACCAGACGAGAGCTCAGGCCAGACCAGACGAGAGCTCAGGCCAGACCAGACGAGAGCTCAGGCCAGACCAGACGAGAGCTCAGGCCAGACCAGACGAGAGCTCAGGCCAGACCAGACGAGAGCTCAGGCCAGACCAGACGAGAGCTCAGGCCAGACCAGACGAGAGCTCAGGCCAGACCAGACGAGAGCTCAGGCCAGACCAGACGAGAGCTCAGGCCAGACCAGACGAGAGCTCAGGCCAGACCAGACGAGAGCTCAGGCCAGACCAGACGAGAGCTCAGGCCAGACCAGACGAGAGCTCAGGCCAGACCAGACGAGAGCTCAGGCCAGACCAGACGAGAGCTCAGGCCAGACCAGACGAGAGCTCAGGCCAGACCAGACGAGAGCTCAGGCCAGACCAGACGAGAGCTCAGGCCAGACCAGACGAGAGCTCAGGCCAGACCAGACGAGAGCTCAGGCCAGACCAGACGAGAGCTCAGGCCAGACCAGACGAGAGCTCAGGCCAGACCAGACGAGAGCTCAGGCCAGACCAGACGAGAGCTCAGGCCAGACCAGACGAGAGCTCAGGCCAGACCAGACGAGAGCTCAGGCCAGACCAGACGAGAGCTCAGGCCAGACCAGACGAGAGCTCAGGCCAGACCAGACGAGAGCTCAGGCCAGACCAGACGAGAGCTCAGGCCAGACCAGACGAGAGCTCAGGCCAGACCAGACGAGAGCTCAGGCCAGACCAGACGAGAGCTCAGGCCAGACCAGACGAGAGCTCAGGCCAGACCAGACGAGAGCTCAGGCCAGACCAGACGAGAGCTCAGGCCAGACCAGACGAGAGCTCAGGCCAGACCAGACGAGAGCTCAGGCCAGACCAGACGAGAGCTCAGGCCAGACCAGACGAGAGCTCAGGCCAGACCAGACGAGAGCTCAGGCCAGACCAGACGAGAGCTCAGGCCAGACCAGACGAGAGCTCAGGCCAGACCAGACGAGAGCTCAGGCCAGACCAGACCAGAGCTCAGGCCAGACCAGACCAGAGCTCAGGCCAGACCAGACCAGAGCTCAGGCCAGACCAGACCAGAGCTCAGGCCAGACCAGACCAGACCAGACCCGCTCAGGCCAGACCAGACCAGACCAGACCCGCTCAGGCCAGACCAGACCAGACCAGACCCGCTCAGGCCAGACCAGACCAGACCAGACCCGCTCAGGCCAGACCAGACCAGACCAGACCCGCTCAGGCCAGACCAGACCAGACCCGCTCAGGCCAGACCCGCTCAGGCCAGACCAGACCAGACCCGCTCAGGCCAGACCACAGCTCAGGCCAGACCCAGTCCAAATGTAATTTTAAAAAGAAAATATTAGTTTTACAAGGTGTTCCACCTCCATTATCAGACTAAAATTATTCAAGCCACGTTGCAAAGGTTTTTATTTCTCCAAAGCCACAACAGCGGTCTCATCTCGAGGCTCCATCGAATGGAACACCCAGTTCTGTGTGATGATATTGTTGTACTCAAAATATTGTGACTCTGAAAGTCAGAATGTTATAACTTATGATCAAAATATTTGTACTCTGAAAGTCAGAAATTTCAGAAATCTGTATAATGGCTTGACAATGAACTCGAATATGGAGTCGACAATTCAAATCTGATTTAAATGAATTACTTGCGTCACTTGTCTCTGACTTAGACGGTCTGCAAAATTCCATCATAAAAAATGTATAGGCTTTAATTTTTATATTATAAATTGCACTTAAAGTTCATTTTATTTAAAAAAAAATGCTCACAACTTGAGTACTATTTCTTATTTAAACACTCCGGCACTCACATTGAACTGTAGGTCGTCACTTTCTTATTTTAAAATGTGCTGTATCATCTGTTGCGGCTAATGGTTTTATCAAAGACACTGATTAGTATGATATTTAATTATGCGGCAAAGCACTTTTCAATCTTGTATTTTCATCACTTGGCTCCTTTTAATCAAATTACAGTTTCTAATCCTATCTGTGTCAGAGGCTGGTTTCTTTCTTCTTAATCTGCCTCTGCTCCCAATATCAGATCTGTGAGCGCCGAGGGGAGTGGTTTTTCAAACTACTTGTGGGATTTGGGGAGTCAACAAAATGTCTGGGTTTCTTTCCACTTTTCCGTCCCTTTTCCAATGTTGCATTTTTCCATTTAGATAAGGGTTACTCATCATAACTTTTCCTAAATACTTTGGAATATGTATGCCCAGTGACGTGCGGGGAGGTTGGTGATTGGCTTCCTCCCGCTCAGATTTACATATATATCAACAGAACCTACAAAGCAGCTTACTAAGTTTGCCAGGCAACAGCAGAATATGTTGTTTGTAAAATAAATATGTTTGAACTTTATAAACCGTGATAAACGGTTTGAGGTAAAAATATATGAAATAAGGGTATGACAAAGTAACATTGAAATAATACAATAGCACGAATCATGTGGTAAATGGTGACAAAGTATTACGGTTTCTATTTTTTCTTTCCAGGATTTACACCTGCAATCATCTACAGTGCCTTGCGAAAGTATTCGGCCCCCTTTAACCTTTCAACATTTCGCCACATTTCAGGCTTCAAATATAAAGATATGAAAATATTTTTTTTTGTCAAGAATCAACAAGTGGGACACCAACGGGAAGTGGAACAAAATTTAAACTTAAAAAAAAAAAATAACACTGAAAAGTGGGGCGTGCAATATTATTCGGCCCCCTTGCGCTAATACTTTGTAGCGCCACCTTTTGCTGCAATTACAGCTGCAAGTCGCTTGGGGTATGTCTCTATCAGTTTTGCGAGAGACTGGAATTCTTGCCCATTCTTCCTTGCAAAACAGCTCAAGCTCAGTGAGGTTGGATGGAGAGCGTTTGTGAACAGCAGTCTTCAGCTCTTTCCACAGATTCTCTATTGGATTCAGGTCTGGACTTTGGCTTGGCCATTCTAACACCTGGATACGTCTATTTGTGAACCATTCCATTGTAGATTTGGCTTTATGTTTTGGATCATTGTCCTGTTGGAAGATAAATCTCCGTCCCAGTCTCAGGTCTTTTGCAGACTCCAACAGGTTTTCTTCCAGAATGGTCCTGTATTTGGCTCCATCCATCTTCCCATCAATTTTAGCCATCTTCCCTGTCCCTGCTGAAGAAAAGCAGGCCCAAACCATGATGCTGCCACCACCATGTTTGACAGTGGGGATGGTGTGTTCAGGGTGATGAGCTGTGTTGCTTTTACGCCAAACATACCGTTTTGCATTGTGTGCCAAAAAGTTCGATTTTGGTTTCATCTGACCAGAGCACCTTCTTCCACATGTTTGGTGTGTCTCCCAGGTGGCTTGTGGCAAACTTTAAACAAGACTTTTTATGGATATCTTTGAGAAATGGCTTTCTTCTAGCCACTCTTCCATAAAGGCCAGAATTGTGCAGTGCACGACTGATTGTTGTCCTATGGACAGACCCTCCCACCTCAGCTGTAGTTATCTGCAGTTCATCCAGAGTGATCATGGGCCTCTTGTCTGCATCTCTGATCAGTCTTCTCCTTGTTTGAGATGAAAGTTTGGAGGAACGGCCGGGTCTTGGTAGATTTGCAGTGGTCTGATACTCCTTCCATTTCAATATAGTTGCTTGCACGGTGCTCCTTGAGATGTTTAAAGCTTGGGAAATCTTTTTGTATCCAAATCCGGCTTTAAACTTCTCCACAACAGTATCTCGGACCTGCCTGGTGTGTTCCTTTGTCTTCATGGTTCTCTGCGCTTTAAACAGAACCCTGAGACTATCAAAGAGCAGGTGCATTTATACGGAGACTTGATTACACACAGGTACATTCTATTTATCATCATCAGTCATTTAGGACAACATTGGATCATTCAAAGATCCTCACTAAACTTCTGGAGTGAGTTTGCTGCACTGAAAGTAAAGGGGCCGAATAATATTGCACGCCCCACTTTTCAGTTTATTTGTTAAAAAAGTTTAAATTATCCAATAAATTTCGTTCCACTTCACGATTGTGTCCCACTTGTTGCTGATTCATGACCAAAAATTTAAATGTTATATCTTTATGTTTGAAGCCTGAAATGTTGAAAGGTTCAAGGGGGCCGAATATGCCAAATGTCAATAAATCCATGATCAGTTTGAATATTAAATGCAATGTTAAAGCTGCAGAGTATATAGAGACAGACATCAGAAAAGTCTTTCTTTGGTCTGAGAGTTAAAACCAAGTAAAATTGGATTCGGCTCTAAACTAATTACCATGTGTAAAACTATCTACTGCTTATATCAAGATTTCACACTGAGTTCAAATTTAATTTATATACATTTGGAACAAGCTATCTAACGTGAAGTGAACATGAATATAGGAATATCTTGTTGACAGCCTGCTAATATACATTTCTATCTCTAAAATAGGATTTGGACCTGGATCTTTTAGTTTTGTTGTAAATGTTTGTTTTTTTGAAGGTTGTGGAGATCGCACCGGCTTTTCAACTGCCCCCAAACCTGAGGGCACGCCTTCACGCAGACGCCATTAGCCTCGCCAAACTGGTAGGATCATACCACTGTTTTACTTCTGTGCATGTTTATTATAGTGGACTTTTGTGTCATTTAAAGAGTTTATTAATTACTCACTTTTAATGTAACAAAGATGCTACTACTCTTGAAATAAGGGTATGAGGATCGGTTCCATTAGGAAATGTTGTTTTAATAATATTTAAGACTGAATATTTGGAAAAAGTTGTGAAGGCTACTGGATGGTTTTAAGATGGTGGTTTTGAGCCAGATAGAAATAGTAATGCTTGAATGAATAAATCTGGAATTAGCTGATAAATACATGAGAAATGTCTTTATATCCAGTAGGATTGGTATGCAGGTTCAGAGCATATAATGGGCCAATTTCGTGCTCGTGAAAATGATTATATTTTATATTAAAGGAGCTATACCCGTTTCTGCAAGGTTTGAATGTTTAGCACCGCCCAACTCGCTCACGGGCTTCTCATTGCCCCTACGCTGTCCTCCCACGGAGCCCTCTAGGTTTATTTGCGATCTGATACGTATGCTAACATTAGCATTCGCGCAACGTCTTGTAAGCTGTACAACAATCACTGATGAAATGGTACAAAAGCAACGCTAACAAAATATATAACTGAAAGGTTACAGCTAGTTTTGCATCCAAATGTAGTCTGAGGCGGCCCCGCAGGTGTCTCCCATAGACTCTCCAGAGGATACGATGTAAGCTAGCTATGTTCACCCGGGCTTGGTATCTTCTTAGTTCATTTTTTCGCTTTAGTTCCCTCTTTTCTTCCTCCTCGTTTCGTCGTTTGGACTGTTTAGCTGTGTATGCAGTTACAGCAAGAGGAGTTACAGCCAATTCTGCTAACATGCTACTGTGTTTAGCAGCGCTGTAGAAGCTAGAGGACGCAGCCTCCACTTTTTATGGCCTGAATTCATACACAAGCTGAATCAATAAGCTCAAGTTTTCAATTAAATTATGTATTATGAATTTATGAGAAAACTTAACTTCTTTAACTGCTGTCCTTTGTTGTACAGCGAGGCGATTTTCCGTAAAAATAACTCATTGTTTCAAATTGATCCCCCCTCTCTCGTATAAAATAATTTAACTCTGTTCTAGTATATGTATATACTTAAGGCTTTTTTTCATGTGCATGTACAATATATTTCGCATGCATAGCAATTTAAAGCTGCACTAACTGACTTTAATTTTGTATTCATTACGAAAATGCTATCCATATCCATGCAGTGCATTGGGATATACGTCCTTTTGAAGAATAAGTAGCGCAGGGTCGTGCTGGTGTGACGTTATATTTTAGATCAAGTTTTGATGAAACAAGGAAGAGAATGTGTTTCGGGTCGCAGATTGTGACCAATCACAGCGCACCACTAGCCCCCACTTTCGTGCGAAATCTACAGGTCCGTTGTTAGCACAGACAGCTGAGTTAGCGGAGCTAACCTGGAGCTAACCTGAAGCTTCCGTGTCTTTGTCACTGGTTACTGCTTACACAGCAAAACAGCCATCCAAAAGAAATTCCTGTTCCTCCGCACTTCCCGGTTCTATTGTTCTATGGTCACGCCATCCATGTTGAAATCCATTACGGGAGACGCTAGCTCCGTAAACAACAGTGCGTGTGCGGTAGCGGGGGGCGATAGCTTCGTGGGTGCGGGGAGGGGAGGAGAAAGAGCGAGGCCAGCGAGTCCGCTGCTTCAAAATCCCAAAGTCAGTTAGTGCAGCTTTAATTCAACATCTGGCTGTAACTTTGTAACCCAAACTGTAAGACAATGGTTTGTGCTCAATGCTGGGTGCTGCAATGGTGATGGCTCAGATGGAGTGCTATGGAACCTATAAATTAACATTAATGTAGTAGTATGAACTGATGCTATGTTGCACTTAACATATTCCATATTTTAGCTCAGGCGAGACCAGACCAGACCAGACCAATTGAGTACAGTAATCTCACGGTCAGTAAACCATTTACCAGTGGTTTTGGCACTGTGAGCAGGTGCCAAGTCGTTCTGAAAAAGGAATTCTTCATCTCCATAAATCTTTTCAGCAGATGGAAGCATGAAGTGCTCCAAAATCTCCTGATAGCCAGCTGCATTGACCCTGCCCTTTATAAAACACAGTGGACCACCACCAGCAGCTGACATGACACCCCAGACCATCACTGACTGTAGGTACTTGACAATGGACTTCAGGCATTTTGGAATTTCCTTCTCCCCAGTCTTCCTCCACACTCTGGCACCTTGATTTCATCCGAAAAAAGTACTTTGGACCATTGAGCAACAGTCCAGTGCTGCTTCTCTGTAGCTCAGGTCAGGCGCTTCGGCCGCTGTTTCTGGTTGTGGTTTCTGTAGCCCATTTCCTGCACACGCCTGTGCACGATGGCTGTGGATGTTTCTGCTCCAGACTCAGTCCACTGCTTCCGCAAGTCCCCCAAGGTCTGGAATCGGCCCTTCTCCACCATGCTCCTCAAGGTCCGGTCACCTCTTGGGGTTGTGCAGCGTTTTCTGCCACACTTTTTCCTTCCCACAGACTTCCCACTGAGGGATTATATATATGTAAGGTGAGAAAAAGGGCAACCAGTCGGGCGTGAATAGCAGCCCCTTTTCGTAAACATGCCCCTCCCGAGCTCCTGAGACTTCAAAAGAAACTACGAGTTCAATGGAAGGCTAACATGTGCCAGGACACTGCAAGAAGAGCCAAAGGGGCCATAAAAACAGCAGAACAAACATCTGTGTGCCCTTCTGCCTGACAGAGATCAGGTATCATTCACCCACTATCGCTCATGGGACATTCCACAGCCCGAGACTCACCCACGGCGTTCTGGCGCCCCCCAGTGGACACTGAACACTATCACACCCGGCACGGACACTGTGTAGACCAGCTCCGGACTCAGGTTATCCCAATAAGTCTGTACCGTGCCCTACATGTGTGTATCATTGTCGAGTAATGAAATGCGGTGTGTGTTTGTACATGGTTGTGATCGTCTGTATTAATCCTGCGTGGTTCTCTTGTAAACTGTCTGTTGTGAGAGGGTTGTCCTGAGAAGACGCACATGGATGACATCAAGGACGCGCCCCCTTTTTGAAGTCAATATAAACACGCACAATGCAACAGAACTTCCTCTTGGTTCTTCCCGAAATCACTATTGCTACTATTCCTTTTGGTACGTGTCTCCTACACGGCCTACGCCCGCCACCATCTCGGGCCTGTACTTCCACTCCGGACACAGACCTCCTTCCTGGCTCGCATCGTGTGAACTATCCCACCACCAGCCTCTTTCCTGGCTCTGGACTCTACGCACGCAATTCACTCCGGACTGAGTTGTAAATGCACGGACCCAAAGCTGGACTGTATCGCTGGCTTCGTATCTCCCGCCTGCCCGGACAAAGAAACCACGTGGAGGAGAACATCGCCTCCATCCCATTCTCCATCATCATCCTTCCATCTCCATCCTCCCTAGCCCTCTTTTCATCACCCATCTCCTCGCACGGCTCAAAGTAAGACTGTTCCTTTGTTGGATGTGTGATTCAAATGAGATGTATACAACTTCTGTTTAATGTGACCAGAAATCCCTTTTGTTATATTTTCTATCTTCATTTTGTAGTCAATAAATTCACACTTTAACTCAATCATTTAAGCGTCGTGTTTTTTAAATCTCGGATATCACTGGCCGATTTACGCATTCACTACCTATTAGATTATAAGACTGACTCGAGGCAAAGTAGTTGGATCTGTGCAGAAGTAACTCTGCTGGTGCCCTAAAAATAAAAGCAGATCCTCACTTGTGTGCAACGGCGAGCCTCTGATCCGGAGACCCGCCGATCCACACTACCAAATTTATACTACAATAAGTTACAATAACATATTATTACCCTACATATACATATATGTATATGTGTATATATATGTATACATATATATAATATATATATATATAAATATATATATATAATGTATACATATATATAATATTTATATGTTATTGTAAACATTGAACCCAAAGCACAGCCAGGACTAGTTTGATAAAATATAGAATATGTTAAGTGGAGTGTTTGTAAAAGGTGCCCGTTCAAAAACCCAATGACATTCTGTGTTTGTTTAATTGGATTGTGCAAAACTGACTCTCTCACTGAACATTTCAACGAAGTGTTGTCAACCAACAAACCGGCTAAATGAAAAGTCTATTTGCAAATGGTTCTAACAGGATGTCAACAACGTGAGAGAAAACGGCACTTTCAAAAATGACTGTTTGAACAGATCTCGGGGCACGGTTTGTAGATAACTGGACATTGGCGTTGCTGATGGAGCTAAAAGTGCAACAAAAGTTATAACTCTCTTAAAAAAAACTATTTGTTATTTTGGAAATATTGGTTTTTACATTTACTACCCCAACCCCCCCCCCCCCCCCCCCCCCCCCCCCCCCCCCCATTGGCACCTGGTGTTCCCAGAGGTCTCCTATCATAGTACTAACCAGGGCCTGTCCGGTCTGACGGGATCTGGTTTTCACATGCATGTGTGGCCACTTCTTCTGATACTATTGCTACTGCTGCTACTACTACTACTACTACTACTGCTGCCATTACTGCTACTCTTACTAATGATAATACTCCTGCTTTTACTGCTACTCTTACTAATTATAATACTGCTACTGCTGCTTCTATTCAACAAAAAATTTAGTTTGATAGTGTCTAACCTAAGACCTCATCCTGCCTCTTCTAAAATGCAGTGTTTTAAACCTGGCCTTGTCTCCAAGGAGTAGTTCTGTAATGCTCTTTGTGGTAATGGAGCTGCTGAAGGAGAGCAATGATGAACAGAGATTTGCTACTGGAATGACCTTCATGTTGGACTGTTATGCACAGGCTAAAAATCTGTCTACTTTTTACATATATTAGGATTTAGTAGGAATAATGCTGCCATGGGGAACACTGACAGAAGTGAAGCAACCAGTATATGCCATCAACCCCTCAAACAATTTACGTCCACTCTCATTCTAGGCCCTGCCCTGTTTGGCTACAAAGGTCTGAAGTGATCAGGCTGCAGGTGGCAATCTCTTTACTAGTGTGCCGTGGCTTGTTAGGGTGACTTGAGATGTTGTTTAAATCAGCTTTCTACTGTCATATGGCCTTTGCTTGATCTGAGTCAAGCTGGAAAAGGTGTTTACTATCTTCATAGATTATTTGGAGCTTTTTCAAAAACAAAAAATGCTCTTCTGGGTTTGGGAACTCCTTTATCAGAAGTACTTTCATCCAACAAGGTGTGCTCATGTTGTAGAATTCTATTTCAGTATTCAGCTATTGGAAAGAAGCCATTTCTGAAAGAAATAAGTTTGTGTAAACCGTCATACAGGGAAAACAAAGGAAGGATGCTCACCAGTCATCATACACTCACCGGCCCCTTTATCAGGTACACCTATCCAACTCCACTTTATGCAAATTCCTAATCAGCCAATCACATGGCAGCAACTGCCTGTCTAAGGCTGAGTTTACACGGAGACAATGTGGCAGTTAAACAGTATAGTTGAATGTCAGTTGCTACCAACCGTTCATACAAAGACTGTGTTCCAGGGGGGTGAAAACGTAAGTGTTCAGATCCAGCCTGCAGAGTGGGACAACTCAGATACGCTGCACAGCAGGGGCTCTCTTTCACACCCGCGAGAGGGGAAAAGGTGTGAAATCCCCCTCTGCTCTGACCCCCACCTCCGCGCTGCTCCCCGCACGTAAATTTGGACATGCGCAGTAGCGGAGAACAAACATCAACAACAATGGCGGCCGGTACACTAACTAGCTTCGTGGGCTTCCAGCGCGGCACAGAGGATAATTCTACACCTTTGTTCGTCCAAACGAGACCACGCGAAGCTCTAGGTTCAGTTCCCATGTTCACAGCTGCTGTTAAAATGCAGAATGATGTTGGTGCGCTCTGAGAGTCTGGCACAGGAAGTGAGTATACTACCGAGAGGGGGGCTGGGCATGGGGCTGGGGGTTGTGTGTTGTGTTGTAAAGTTTCTCTGCCCACTACTGGCCGGGCGCTAGAACTACATAGTTTTTCAACCTCATGTGAACGCTGAGAAATTTGCATTAGGAGCCTGGTCGTTTCTATTAATAACCTGGAAACGTCTGCGCAGCGTCTCAGTATAAACAAGGCCTAAATGCATTTAGACGTGGTCAAGACGATATGCTGCAGTTCAAACCGAGCAGCAGATCTACCGACCAACATCATGCATGTTTTTGAATAGTGTCACCACTCCTAGACACCTTTTTTATGAGAAAATAACCATTGTTGTTACCTGACACATTTTATAATGAACACAACCTTATTACAAGACTATACTAAAACAAGTACCACCTAACATCCAAAGTGCTCCTTCTGTTTGTCTTAGTTCATAAAACTTTACATAGCAACTTGCCCACTGAGCTCATGTGTAATTGTTGTTTGGACCTTCACTGCACTGAATCAAGGACATGTTTTGTATACATACTTAAACCACAAACACAGTGAGGAGCCTGGCGCCAATTAACAAATTTACCTCAATTAATCAAGTGGTCTCGACGTGAAGGGAGGAGGCGACTGCAGCCTGATGGGTTTAATTGTGACAACAAAGTAAAATCGAAGAAACATGCTGTGAGTTACTCTGTCTAATGATACGGGCAATTTATGAAGTACTGGAGTCAAATCTGAATCTTTTTTTATGTCAACAATGTTTGATGTTATGCATAAGAACAAAAGACAATTATAATCATTGTTTTTATTGTAATTGTGTTTTTTTCTTATTAATACAATATATTGTTATACAATGCAATACATTAGCTATAATAATTAAAATAGAAATAATTATAAAATTATGTTTTTCAGTTAGAGGGCAGGTGCCAACATAACACTGTGGCAGCGGTTGGCAACCTTTTTAAGGTTCAAAGAGCCATATTTGACAAAAACCTAAAAGCAAATGTCTGGCGTGAATAAGGGATACAACAATATTATAAACGCTTGTAATGTGCAAAACCCCTGCAGTTTCCCCTTACTCTCACTGGGGGATCACCTCACTCTGGTGTGACTGCTGCAGACACCCTCCCCTTTCCTCTTTCTCTGTCTTCTGACACATCTTTCGCATGATTATGTTTTACTTGACTTTTGCCTAGACCCAGCAGGCGAACAGTCCCTAACCTATATATGATATGGACTGTGACATATGCCATGCCATACATACATGACATATACCATTCTTTCCACAACAACTCAATTGTGGCACAATTGTTTAATATATGAAAATACTTGAATTAAAGGCAAAACAGAAGCGGAGTTGTCTTTAGATCCAAACATGCCTCTATCACAAACTTATTACTCCACCCATTCTCTCTAAAGCTGTGTTCAGACAGCTGTGTGTAGATTGAGACATGGACGCACATTCTCTAAATATCGGCTGCATGAGTTTAGTCAATCTGACGTCCTGCTCTGCATTGGGGAAAAACGCGGGACAGATGTTGATGGGCACTTCTTTATCAGCAAACTCGTTAGCAGCACTTGTATAATCACAGGAGAAGTTTAGCTCATGTTTTGGTTAGTTTCGAGTGTCTTAATTTTCCTGGTTTGGATCGGCGTGAGTCCCCATGACCACTTTGCTCCTCTCTGATTGGTTGCCGCGCGTGTGTGGAGCGAGGATTTTCATCTCCTGCTTTCGCTGCATGCATCTAGCCGCTGTACCCACTGCATCTGCTGCGCCGCAACAGGGCGTCTGCCGTGTGGGATAAACTCGCCGGAACGCATGATCCGGCCTGAACACGGCCTTAAAGCTCCTGTCTCAGTCTTGTAATGGTATGATGTCATTGTACCACTATGATTTCACACTCACCAGAACTAAAATATTGCTTATAAATTAGTTTACAGCTGGTAATTTTCAAAAAACAGAACAAATTCATCTCCTCCCTCTGGTGGTAGCGTTATACCCTTCATGTTTTCTACTCAACATAGTATTACAACATAGTCTCAATATCATTTTAAATCACAAAAAAGCATAATATTTCTTTGTTTTTTGTGTCACTCAAAAGGAAAAAAATGGCCACTCTATGGAACACAATTACCCATGTTTGAATTTTTATTTGTGTTGTCATGTTACTTAATTTAAAAGTGTATTTTGATACTAAAAAATAACCACCAAACCAATTTTGATTTTTTAAAATTTCTTATACATTTTCTTTTTGGACAATAAAGATTTTTAACTCAAAATAATCTTTTTTTTTGAGGCAGAGGTTTTATTAAAATCTTCTGATATAGTTTAAAATGTATCCAATTTTGTCTATGTTTATTCAGCATCTACCATGCAAACAGTATCTTATTTTAAATACTGTAACAAATTATATCTGATTTTCAGTCATTTTTAGAACCCTATTATTTCCATTCCTGCTCATTTATAATTAAAGTAATACAACCTGATTGATGAGGAACTAAAACCATAATAAAAGTATTGCCTTCTCTTCTATGTAGAATCTATAGTTTTATTCTGTCATGAGTTCTGCCATCTTACAGTCGTGTGACATTAATATTAATAACATATTATAATTCAATCAGTTCAGGATGAAAATCTCTTGTGCATCACTCAGTATATATTTTCCAGAGCACTTGATTTGTGAATCCCGCTGTGAGCTGCTCTCTGCCTGCATAATGCTCTCGCACACACAGTCTAAAGACCAGGGTTAATAGTGAGGAAATATGTTTGGTAAAATGTGCCTTATTTCACCATATTTCACATTCTAAATCCTTAAATGGCAAAGTTAGTAGACTTTATATAAATTTTTAATGGACAAACATAATGCCTATTATATGTTCTTTTAATACTATTCAATCTTCCAGAGTTTTGATATATTTGTCTATGTAAAAGTTTGGCACAACTAGTTTTTGAAAAATATGTAATTTTCAATGAAGTGGAATCATTTTCAATTAATGTATATACATTATGGTGGTTTAGTGTAGGGTGTTTGTGTGTGTGCAATGTAATGTGTGTGACCCAAAGTAGGGTCCAGGGCCCTTATATCAACACGGCACTTTGTCTCTCAAATCAATTTGTTTGCATTGTATTGACAGTAAACAGAATTCAAACCAAAAACGTAAAAGTGCAAATCTTCACAATCATTATTTTTAAAAGAACAATTTAATAAAAAACAACAAGGAATGTGTTTAATTAAATGTGTTGTCTGGGTATCTTTGGCTCAGTTTCTTAGGTCACTTAGGTCCAGACAATGCAGCTGCATTGTCTGGACCTAAGTGCAGCTGTACAGAGAAAGGATTAGTTTTTGTGGTTGCGGCTTGGTCCCTGCTTTCCCTAGAGGAAAAACACTTCAAAAAGTGCAAATATTGGACCACTTGTCTACACACTCTCTATAGAGCTGTCTTCAGGTCCAATACGCCCTTTGCTATTCCTTGGAACAACTTTTCTTTCAAAGTGATGCAACAATTCTGCATTTAACCCAATCCTCTGTGAGCCATAACGGGGTGTCAACACTTGCTTCTGTTTATTGGACAGGTGATTAGGGCACCTCGTCACATCCTTAGCTCTAATGTAAGCGTTCCATATACATAGTGTTTATAGCATACACTGTTATAGACTCAAATATTGCAGCCTTGGCTTGGAAGATCTCAAGAGCTCCATTAACTGTTATTTAAGGCTCAATCTCAAAAGCATGTTTATCCATAGATCTATTTAACTGGAGCATTGCTCTTCACATGGACTGGTGTAATGGCTAAGTGTTCCTTTCTATTACCGCTGTGTATTGAACGATATATGATAAAAAAAACACCTAAGCAAAAAGCTGCTGTAAAAGCTGCTATAAAAGCAGCCACAACTGTGTTTGTTTGGATTTATCTTTGTTCAATTCCATTCTACAAAAGTGTGAAATCTATTCAAACCCTTGTTTGTAGATAGATTGATTATTAAGTTATTATTTACATACATTTTCGTTTTCTGCTATACCTAATATTTACTGTTTTCACTCCTACTGTTCTGTGTTTTGTGATGCAAGGAATGGAATTTCCTCGCTGTAAAGTGCTGTTTGTATTATGAAGTTTAAGGTTTTAGTGAGTTTGGTTGAGTCTGGTTGGAGGAAGTTGAATGAGTAAATTGAAATTTGCTTGAGTGGGCAGAAGCTAGAAGTGGGTATGCAAAAGTGTCTTGGTTCAAATGTGTGTGCACATGGAAGCTGTATGAAAGAGGACGCACATGGGATAACTGAGGGTGGCAAGGTTCTTCGTGCAGTGAATTGAGTGGTGAGGGGTAAGAATGTAAATGTACGGGTGATGAAGTGGTTGTGTGGACTGTGTTGTTTGGTGCTGAAACATAGGGTATGAGAGAAAGTGAAAGAAGAAAATGAATGTTGCATGTGCATGAAGATGCATGTGTCTTGAGATGGTTTCGGAATAAGCAGGGAATGGATGACGAGAGATTGACGAACAGAATGATGACAAGTTGAATGGGAGCCTACAGTCTTATGTTTTAACCTGATAAGAAAATACAATAGCATTTTGCAGCACTTTAATCGTGCACATTTTACATCAGGAAATGTGCTATTCCTGCTGTATTTTCACAATTATCAAAGCCAAAGCAGTGTGCTCTTTTGCTGTAGTGGAACCCACCATCTACATTGCTACTGTAGCTGTGAAAGAACTGAGGCTTTGGCTGCTCTCTGAATGTCTTTTCCCCTTTTCTTCACTTATTTATGATGCTTCTTATATTCTCATTGTTTCCTTTTGATTTGACATCTGCTTTGGTCCGTCCATGTCTCCTCTGAGTATTCCTCTGTTCCAGCTTTTATATTGCAATTTTATTCATCAAAATCTTGCCTTGATTTTTATGTTGTCTTGCCATTTTTAGATTTTCTATCATAGCTGCTAATTAAAGAAAATATATGGTCTCTCTGATGGCATTGATACGTAAGGGATAATGTATCGTACACAGGTCATTATTGGAAAATAAGTACCGACAGGGCAAAGCCCTCAAGGTGTGTATAGAACCTGTGCACTATACATTATCCCGCTTATTATACGGCTTTGTACCAACAGAACACACAAAATAAACTTCAGTCCACTCTTAGGAATGCCAAAAGCTTTATTTAAAGAAGCTATACCCAATTTTTTTTCTAAGTAGTTCATAAAAATGCTTTTTACTACATACAAGTTGTATCATAATACATCATTTAATGGAAAACTTGAGGTCATTGATTCAGCTGTGTAAGAATTACAAGCAGTGAAAAGTGCTGAGTAGAGTCTGAGCGGGCCGTTTGTTCTCCTCCACTCACAGAACGAGCAGCGAACAACCTGCGCCCTCTAGCCTCTACAGCGCTGCTTAACACCAGGGCTTCGACTTCAAAATTCGGATATAATTCTAAAATAAAAAATATATACATATTTGAACAAATATTAGACAGCACTTATAATTCGAAATGTATTTAATGACTGCAAATAAAATAGTTAGCTCCCAAAGGTTTCACCGGGACGTGCTAGGCAGGTAACAGCTAAGCTAGCTAGTTGTTTCATGGTAACTTCCGGGTTTTTCGCGATTGCTTTTTGTCACTTTAAAACAGTGTTTTTATCATGAAAACGTAAACAGCAAATTCTGAAATTGTCCGTGCATGTGTGTTAAGGATGTATATGTATACTGTATTGTCCGATTAACGTTTAATGGTGTTGATTGATTGATATGTATTTGTTTATTGAGCTTGGCTAGCTCCGCTAGCTTCTCTACACAGACAAGTGTGTAGTGACAGGCGCTGATACTGTAGCTTGTTGTACTTGCAGAGTAATGGCAGTATTTTACACACCTGAATTACAAACAGAGATTGCATTGGGGCTTCGGTCATTATTGGTTTGAGAGTTCTCTTATCAAGAAAAAATGATCGAAGAATTGCATTCAAGTCAATGGAGTGCTCCTGCTTTGAGGAGCTCTATAACAAATTATAACTAAATATTAGAATATATTCTAATGTTTTAAATTAATACATTCGGCGCAAAACTAGCGGTATTCTTTTACTTATATATTGTGTTAGCAGTGCATTGCTTTAGTGCCATTTAATCAGTGATTGTTGCACAGCTTACAAGAAGTTGCGCTAATGCTAATGTTAGCATATGTATCAGATCGCAAATAAAACTAGGTGGCTCTGTGTTATGAGAGCGTAGGGGAAATGAGAAGCCATTGAGTGAGTTGGGGGGCGGTGCTAAACATTGCAGAAACGGGTATAGTGCCTTTAATGACAGAAAATAAAATAGTTCCCAAAGGCTTTCCCATGGCTATGCGAATAAGTTAGGCTAGCAACTTCCAAACTAGAACTCTCTCGAACTTCATGAAAACTGAACAAAGAATTCTGAACATCAGCGGTGAGTGACCCAAACATAAACCAAACCTAAATCCATAATTCGATCCTCTGCAAATGTTCCTAAAATGTCCCGGAATCTACTTCCGGGTTTTTCGCGATCGCTTTTTCTTGCATTGAAATAGTATTTTTGTCATGAAAACCTTAAAAGAAAATTCTGAAAACCTCCGTGCATTTGTATCAAGAATGTATATGTATAATGTATTCTCTGATTAACATTTAATTGTGTTTATTGATTGGTTTTTGCGTTTATTGAGCGTGGCTATCTCCGGAGTAGCCGGAACTACTTGCGGAGCAATCTACACACCTGAATTACAAGCAGAGAGTGCATTGCTATGGGCAGCGGTCATTGTTTTGAGAGGTCCGTTATAAGAAATAATGACCGGTAGAACGTTTTGAAATTACATTCAAATCAATGGAGCATTCTACTGCTGCTGTGAGGAGCCGTGTAATAAATTTTTATTATTTGGTAAGATGCTTACTTAAAGTGGTTCTCAACCCCGCTCCTCGAGGCCTACGTCACTCACATTTCCTTTTCAAATCTTCCTCCAAATGGGCGTAGCCTGGAGGACTAAAGGGGACAGGCGGGGGGGGGGGTGAATGTTGGGCGGCTCTAAGCTGTGATTGACACTTCACATCAGCATTGGCCGTGTCAAAGATAGAGGGTGAACGCCATAGACTGTATATATTAAGTCACGCCTATCTCCGCCGTTCTAACTAATGGGCCAAAAATAGTGCTCTACTGGAGCTATCCAAAATGGCCGCGAGTGTTCCTGCCCACAAGAAAATTGTGAAAAAACTCATCTGCGCATGCGTCAGCCGGCGCAAGCTCCATTCATTTGAACGAGAGACTTCAAAAATTCACAGCAAGTAAACCAGAGTGGTCCAAAGAAATTCACCCCCCTCAGCATTGACACACATGTGGAACGGAGCTTTGGGCCAAGAGCCAACTTTTGGACCATCCTGTAAAGACGTTTTTGAGAGGTCTGCCAATGCTATATGTTAGCATTGGCTAATTCTTCTTCTGGGTCCACCCCCATCGGCCCGGGGTGGTATTGCAAGCATGTCAGTGCACGTCATTTTGGCCACTTTTGAGCCGGGACCCGCCCCCACTGGTGAACACAGACACCAGCTCTACAGCTTCTGTGCAGTCTTAGGAGGTGGAAGACTTCTCTCCACCGTCCTCACCGGAGGTTGAGGGAGAGGAGGCAGGCAGCGGCCCTCAGCCCTATCAATTTAAGGGCACCAGCGCGGGAGCTGCAGAGGCAGCGGAGGCAGCAGACCGCCACAGAATGGGGCCTGTTTCTGTATGATATAAATTAGAGTGGAATAAAAAGTATGAACTGCTTTTCACAGGTCTTGAAGAGCAATCATGTAGGGATAAGGACCCCGAAATGATAATCTGTTTAAAACAAACCTTTTGACAAGAGCTTTGTGTAGCCTTCCCATATTCCCAAACAGTCCCCCTTATGTTGCGGTGCTTTGCTTGACAGTTTTGTCCGTACATTTATTTATGAACCCAGACCAAGAAACTATAACTTGTGGGGTCATATAGTTATAACATTCTAAACTCTGCCACAATAACCTTCTTGTCCCCAAGGGAAAACTTGTACTGCAAGGAAAACCCCGAAGGCATTTTGGATAGAAATGATACCCCAATGTGCACAAAAGAGACAGAAATTGAACACACGCTCAAACATAAAGTAGTATTTATTGTACAAAAGTATAATAAACAATATACAATGCAATTGCACACGATATAGAAAACTAGTTAAACTAACAAAAGTCCTAAGCTAAATTCAGCTAACCTTGCCTGCAAGCTGAATTCTCGCGGTATTTGTGAGTTCACAAACACTCGAGAATACATCTTGTACCGCTCCCGCTTACACTTTTTGAGTCGAACCACTGGGTGTGCGAGCCAATCACGCGCCAGTCTGGGGGTTTAGGGCGGGATATCCGGGTTTGACGAAAGCAAGAAGTGCCGGGCCGAAGCAAAAAAAACATGGCTACGCAGGAGGACGGACGCGTAGCTGAGGCTATCAAGTCAGTTTTAGCAGTATCTCCAATTTCTTTTTTGAAAGATGAACAGCGAGAGGCGCTTTGTGCATTTCTGGACGGCAAAGATGTTACCGGGATTGGTTTAAGTCAAACCTTGGTAGGCGGGCACACAGCGTCACTTCGCCCAATCAGCTTGAAGTATTCTGCTGCTTATCCCTCCTTTCCCCGAAAGGATTCTCCTGCAGAAGTCCCAGATTGATATCGTGGAGAACGCGTTAGAGTTCTACACAATCATCAATCTGGCTCTTGCCAGGTTAAAATTCAGCTAACTAACAATAAAAGCAACTAATGACAAAAACTACAATATTCAACACGCTGTTTACACTTCGACCTAAATGCTCGACCTAAATGCTATAATTAATCGCAAATCTAACAATTGATAAATACTCTATTCCTTCCCCAACACGGGGGCGTAAACGAGACTGGGCCGGCAGGACAACTGACGTCAGCCTTTGCTGCTGTGCCAATGTTGGCGCCAGATTTAAAATTCAAATGTAGTAAATACAGGTCGCCTGCAGATGGTGCCTCACTTGCCTCACTCGCCTGGGGTATGTCTCTATCAGTTTTGCACATCGAGAGACTGGAATTCTTGCCCATTCTTCCTTGCAAAACAGCTCAAGCTCATTGGATGGATGGAGAGCGTTTGTGAACAGCAGTCTTCAGCTCTTTCCACAGATTCAGGTCTGGACTTTGACTTGGCCATTCTAACACCTGGATACGTCTATTTGTGAACCATTCCATTGTAGATTTGGCTTTATGTTTTGGATCATTGTCCTGTTGGAAGATAAATCTCTGTCCCAGTCTCGGGTCTTTTGCAGACACCAACAGGTTTTCTTCCAGAATGGTCCTGTATTTGGCTCCATTCATCTTCCCATCAATTTTAGCCATCTTCCCTGTCCCTGCTGAAGAAAAGCAGGCCCAAACCATGATGCTGCCGCCACCATGTTTGACAGCGGGAATGGTGTGTTCAGGGTGATGAGCTGTGTTGCTTTTACGCCAAACATATCGTTTTGCATTGTGGCCAAAAAGTTCGATTTTGGTTTCATCTGACCAGAGCACCTTCTTCCACATGTTTGGTGTGTCTCCCGGAGGCAAACTTTAAACGAGACTTTTTATGGATATCTTTGAGAAATGGCTTTCTTCTTGCCACTCTTCCATAAAGGCCAGATTTGTGCAGTGCACGAATTGTTGTCCTATGGACAGACTTTCCCACCTCGGCTGTAGTTATCTGCAGTTCATCCAGAGATCATGGGCCTCTTGGCTCCATCTCTGATCAGTCTTCTCCTTGTTTGAGATGAAAGTTTGGAGGGAAGGCCGGGTCTGATACTCCTTCCATTTCAATATAATTGCTTGCACAGTGCTCCTTGAGATGTTTAAAGCTTGCGAAATCTTTTTGTATCCAAATCCAATTTAAACTTTTCCACAACAGTATCTCGGACCTTCCTGGTGTGTTCCTTTGTCTTCATGGTTCTCTCTGCGCTTTAAACAGAACCCTGAGACTATCAAAGAACAGGTGCATTTATACGGAGACTTGATTACACACAGGTACATTCTATTTATCATCATCAGTCATTTAGGACAACATTGGATCATTCAAAGATCCTCACTGAACTTCTGGAGTGAGTTTGCTGCACTGAAAGTAAAGATCATGTGCACGCAAAGATCATGTGCACACAAAGATCATGTGTTAAAAGCTTTCACCTCCAAGAGGCCACTTAAAAAGCAGTATTTTGTTAGAAACAAAAACAATAAACTAGTTAGAAACAAATGAAAATACAGTTTGAAAATACACCGTTCCAGTCAAATTTGTTAAATACACATTAATTTGAATCTTTTGATGTATTTAGAAATCCCAAATGACAAAAAGTTTCTATAGAATTCACATTTCCTTTTTAGAGCAGCACTTTAGAGAAATAGGCTCAGCCTAATGTCAGGCTGGTGTCCTGACTGTCTCTCACGTTGAATACATCAGGGCTCTAATGTCAGGGTGACACTGAGCTCAAGACCTCATGCAACTTCCAACATTTTTTGTTGTTGCATGAAGATGTATTTGTTTGTACAGGTGAGAATTTCTTTATATATAGATGGATAGATAATATGGAAAATTTGTTTTTGTTTTTTTTGTATAATTCTTATCTGATTCTTTTTTAGATTAAAAATGTTAGTGATAATAATTATATAAATGTATTTTGACTTTAGTATATTTATTTAAATAGACTCATATAAATGCTATTTTTTATATTCTGCCAAATCGTGTTGAAAGTCTCCTGTATTTGGACATTATGTTGGTGGGCTCTGAAAGAAGTCTAGCGTGCTTTGTGAATCTAATCTTTATCAAATATTCTTCTGAGAAACATTTGACAATTTTTTTTCTTTTCCAACATTTTTCAAAAATTGCTTCTCCAACATGAACGCAACCTGTTGTATTGAAAGCAATCATGGATAAGCATTCCATCTAAAGGTACTAAGAACTTTGCCTCTTCCAATGACGAGTAGAAAATTTTATTTTCAGTGAGAATTATTACTCATTCTTGAATTATATGTACTGTAAATGCGTCTCCTTAAGTGCATTTTCGATTACATTTTGCTGGTAGTCAAATCAGTTGTGATACAAAAGCTGCAAAGCAGAGGCCATTGGATTCATACAGTGAAATGGTAAAGTGTAGAGAACAAGGTTAAAGCACAAATGGATGGGTAGAGGTGGATTCTATAGGAAACCATCAGAAGAGAATAGATGAAGAGAGACAAAAGAGAGCTGCTATTGATCCGTTCCTCCACCAGACACACAGAAAACTGAAGCCAGTGCACTCGAAAAAGCGTGAACCATGCATTAAAATGTATGATAAGATGTATTTACGTTCTAACTTGCGTTCCATCACACAGACATAATACACAATTGGAAAACGTCAGTGACAAGTCAACTGACAAGACTGTATTTATATGAGCAGTGCACACACTCTGTGTCTTACTAAAACAACTTTTTTTTTAATGAAACTTAAAAAAAGTCCAGGTTTAATTTAATTTCTGAAATTAAGGCTATATCCACACGAAGACAAAACGCTTATAATTTCAGAAACTTTTTCTGTAAACACGGAGTTAGCTCAGTAAATGTTTGCGTCCATATGAATGTAGTCAATACGCCTGAAAACGCTGTGAAACTATGCCAGACCTGTTGGTGGCGCTGTGACGCAATGACGGGATCAAGCCCAAACTTCCGTGGGCATGCGCGGAATATTGTAAACAGACAACATGGCGAGTGGGCGAGCTGGTACTACATTAGTATGGACGGACGATGAGGTTGAACTGTTGCTTCGGGTCACACTGGATTACAAAACCAACAAGCTACATTGTCGTTATTATTTTCTGAGTGCGGCGCATGCGTGCTTTAACAAGAGGCGGGGCGATGACGCAAGCGTCTCAGATACATTGCGGAGAGGCAGTAACCACGGAGCGGCATATACAGAGTTTTGAAATCTTTCCACTCTGGGACCTACTTTCACAAATGTTTGTTTACACCCCCCCAAAACGCCGGCCTCGTATGGACGATACACTGGATTGATAAAGTATTTTTGCGTTTAGGCCTGAGCTTGACTTTGTGTGGACAGGGCCTAAGATTCAAATGATACTGCACTTGTGAACATTCTGTAAATCTTTTGTTCCCTAAAGACAAAGCTACACAGTATCAAATCCAAACAACCAGTATTTGTTGACTTTCAGCGAGACCGTTTGGTTCGTCACTAATTGAATAAACCAGCGACAGTTTCCGCTAAAAAGCCTTCGGTCCCTGAACGTGCTGAGCTAGTCTTTGGCCGAACGCCTTTTAAATTACATTCAGGCTTCTAATGAATTCTTCACATTGGGGTGTTATTTCCCATCACATCTCATTTCCCATCAGTTTAAAGCAGTCCGTGTATCATCCTCCCTATTTAGCATCCTAATGGTGTACAGTGGAGCTAAATAGTCCCAGTTTAGCGCAAGACTGGCCTGGTTCTTGTCAGTTCTATCCTCCGAGGACCGAAACACAAAATGAGAAACTAAAGCAATGATGTGATGAGTTGAAGTAAGCTTGGCAATGACAATTTTACTGTGTGCTGTAAAACATTAATGAGATTTTAATATATTGGCTGTGAGCATTTATTTAAGGGCAATTTGTGTGGAAAAAACTCAGGCAGGCAAGTTTAAGTCTGGTAATGTTTCAGTAGCCATTGATGAGATGCAAGCTGGAAAGCACACATCAAACTTGAAAAAAAAAAAAATCGAAGACAAATGTCTAATTAAACTTCAGAAAATTAAGCATAATATAGCTCGTCTTCATGTGACGTCTTAGGTAGAGTTACAGTATGTTCTCTGCAATTTCTGGTCCAATCCATTTGAAACAACAGTCACAAAGTTTCACATCTTTGGCATTCATTAAAAGATCCATGGTGTTGGCCAGTATAAAGGACTTTCAGCGTTTAGCATAGTTTTATCCAGCTAATTTTATTCATGTAATTTGCATTGACATTTCCTGCACTTTTATCTTCACATTTTGTCATCTCACAAACTGCAATCCCCCACACACACACAGGTAGCGCTCCTGTTTAGCTTCTGCTGTGGTCTCATTCTTTCTGCTCTGCCTGTGTTTACCTGCCGACAGAGTGCTAATGGAGGAGGAGTGGACACAAACTCTCAAACTCCTGACATCAGCAGTACAGAGACTGATTATGCACACACACAATAATAGTACAGTATGTACCTCTTCAAGAAGCTTGCTGCAAGCTTAAACCGGTTGTCAATGTAACCAGCATTGCAGGTTTGCAGTGCTGGTGACATTGACAACTGGTTTAAGCTTTGTCTATTGCTCTCAACATTCAGGTGAAAAGTAATATACATGTAATAGACTATGTGCCTCCCCCACCCAAACATGGCTCATTTCGCTGTCATTATGCAAAGTATTGTCTCTCATTTGACCATGTAATAAATTAATCTGAATCTGAACGGAGTGTTCAATTTGTTTGATAACACTGCCAGAAATCTTTTTGAATTTTGTTTTAAGGGTTGCTGAACCCTTAACAAAAACTTACAGATGAACAGCAATGCTTAGTTATTTTAAATAATATAAGAAAAACTCCATTATCGAAAAAGCAAGTAACAAAGTTGAAAGATCTTCAAACTGTGCCACATGGTCTAGCAGAGATTTGAATTTGGCCTCAATATAATGAAGGCCTTAATGCTCAATGACTCTGAAAGTTAAAATTGTATTGTATACATTATTTGAAGAAGTTATGGATTGTAACGGATGTTATGTTGGATGTTATGTTGGATGTTGCAACACTTTGGATGTTACAACTGTCAACAAGGTCAAAAAACATTATTTTGGCCTTTAACTTGTCCCCCAAAACTGCTCAATAGGGGGAGTTCGAGAGAAGTTTGTTACGGAGTGTAGTCACATTTTCCGGACAGGGGATAATATTCATGACAATAAAAGAATAATCAATGAATATCATTTTTTGCTTGAATTTAAAATATTTGACCACCTAATATGTATAAGCGCCAGACAGGAAAGTTGGATATTTTTTTTTCACCATTAATTATTTGAAACATTTTTGAGTATTTTGTTTAGGATACCAAAACTGTTAGTATTGTAATACAAATTAATATTCTGTGATAGACTGAGGATAGAATCCTTGGAATAAATTAGAAATGTTATCAGCTGCTATAAAACTTCC
The DNA here is from genome assembly GCA_964034765.1 of Knipowitschia caucasica. Classification (NCBI taxonomy): domain Eukaryota; kingdom Metazoa; phylum Chordata; class Actinopteri; order Gobiiformes; family Gobiidae; genus Knipowitschia; species Knipowitschia caucasica. The sequence goes on from OZ035841.1 coordinate 9,778,701, forward strand.
GGGTTTGACATCACACAACTGCAGCTGTTCACGTGCATGGATCTTTACACCACTTTTAATATTCTGTGTGTTTCTTTATATGAGTATATTGTAAAAACAGATGGCACCTCTGCGGGTCCTGTGCATTCACTGTTACCGTCAGAACAGCAGCTCTTTCCGGGAGAAGACTGGAGCTCTGCTCAAACTTCTGAAGAAAGCCCCTCTCTGTGTGGGGGGAGAAGGTACGGGTCAACATCCAGTTTGGCGATCCTTCACTTCTCCAAATACTGCTCTTTGTGAGCCCTGACAAGATGTCCTACTTTCACCGATAACGTAATCGAACATGTGGTCGAAGCAGCCACTTCAGCTGATTCAGGAGAGAAGTCTGTTTTTAAGAGTTGTAGTCAGTTTTGCTCTCGCTAGTCTCCACTACTTCTGCCATAAGCTAATGCACAATCACGTGACTGGATGACATCGATGCATCTGGTCAATACAAGAATAAATTGAATTGAATAAAACTAGATTGCGACCATCTATGTCAGAAATCTAATTTTGTGCCCCCAATGAGAAAATCATCCTTATGACAGTTTCTCCCGAGCCACATGTAAGCATTGGGCTATACAATGGATTTGTTTTGTTCCTGTATAACTTGTTGCTATATTTTAATATGCTATACGTAGTGTAGTATTCGAAAAATATGTAATATGCGACACTATACTTTCCGCTGTTCCTCAAAATAAACTATTTACATTAAACAAATATTTTTAAACTTGTTTTGTTTCTAAGGTTAAATACATTGTGATTGCAGTCACAACAGGTGTGAATAAGTTCCTACGTGTTAAATAGATGATTTACATTAAAGTAATAAAGATTTATGTAAAAGATTTTAGATCTCTAAGTATGGTTGGTTTTCTGTCCAGTGCAGACTGAATGCTCTTTTTTTCTAATGTAGAGCGTAATTGGACGATTAACTCTAACTTTTTGAACATCATTGCGTTATGGATATTGCACTTAGTTATTGCGTGACAATCTTTTTCTGATAGATTGTGCAGCCCAAGTATGAACTGTCTCCTCCTGCTACTACTTCTGCAAGTGTGAATGGACCAAGAGTGAACGTTTTTCAAACAGATTGAGAAACGTTTTAATGACTATCATTTTGACCTAATTTATTAATACTTAAAACGTTATTGAGCCTAGTAAACAAGATTCACACATCAGCAGTGTTCTGTTTTCTTGTGCGAGTAGTTGTCCTTGTTACGCCTCTTTCATCTATATGCTCTGCTGGTTTGGGGTCGAGCGGCTTGTGCATGCAGGCTGTGTGTTGGGTGGGCTTCTTGAATTATGCATTGAACTCGGAGTAGGTTAGCAGTTACACATTCATGGATATGTGGGAGCACGTGAACGGCCAGGCCCCTATAGGATGGGAACATATAAATTCAATAGCTTTTTATTTGAGGGTGCGCATACACGTCAATGGATTGTGGGAAAGTTTTGGGGAGGTTTGAGAAGTTGACAAGTTTAAGTTTATAGCCTGTTGGATTGTATAGACCACTTATTTCATTAAACATTAAGTTGGAATACTTAACTTTAAAACAAGAATAATATACATGAATAATATACATTAAGTACGTAAAAACTACTGTTTTCAAAGTTTTCTCATGAAGACAGAAGATTGTCGGAGAAATGAAAATGACCCCTTTACCTATTCAAATCCTTTATGTGCATATAAAAAAAAGTACCTTCTGTCTCCATTGTGTGAGTAAAAATCCTTGTGGTTCACGTTTTATTGCGCTTAAGAATGTCTTAAGATAAATACTCCCAGTTAATTGTTCCTTGTCATTACACTTCCTTGCAGTGATAATAGCCACAACCTCCCTGTATTGCGGTGGCAACACTTTGTCAAGAATAAAATGAAAAGAGGCTAATTAAAGATACAATTTGCATATTTTATATCTAATCTGTATTAAATATATTGCATGAAATCTACAAAACCATCTTTGTCTGAAAAGGATTTGTGTGCTGATTTATAGTGATAGTCTGGAACTCTAAATTAATTACAAATGTTAAGAATTTTATTAAAATAACCTCCTGGGCTTAAATGTTTATATAGAATAAGTCATTTTATTAATTATAATATTACGGGTAAGTCCCAGTCTTCCCTTCTCTTAGCTATAACTCAAATTCCACGATGCCGTCCACTTTAACCAATCAAGGGATGCCAAGGGCTGTCAATCATCATGAGCACATGCTCGTAGCTGTGCGCATGCTCAGTTGTTTTCACGGAGCCTCGGAATCAAGCCTGAAAACTGAAAAAAGAATTCTGAACATCAGCGGTGAGTGACCCAAATATGAACTCAATCTAAATCCATAATCAGATTCTCTGCAAATGTGTCCTAAAATGTTCTACTAATGTTAATAGTGACTTCAGAGTTTACAGCGATCGCATTAAAACAGTATTTTTGTCATGAAAACGTTAACAGATAATTCTGAAAACCTCTGTGCATGTGTGTTAAGAATGTACAGGTATATGTATAATGTATTTTCCGATTAACATTTAAATGTGTTGATTGATTGTTATTTGTGTTAATGAGCATGGCTAGCTTCGATAGCTTCTTTCAGAGACAGCAGTGGTTCGTGACAGGCGCTGAAAGCCCGTTGTGTTTGTTCACGGAGTAATCTTAGTATTTTACACACGTGAATTACAAGAACAGATTACGTTGCCATGGGCAGCGCTCATTATTGATTTGAGAGGTCTGTTATCAAGAAATAATGATCGGTAGGATGTTTTGAAATACATTCAAATCAATGGAGCATTCTACTGTTGCTGTGAGGAGCTGTATAATAAATTATGATTAGATATTCTTATATATTCTAACATATAAATTGATAATCTCTCCTCGCATGTCTTGGACCATTGCACGACATCATACGCACTTTATCGGTTGTGATTTATTCACTGGTCCCCCGACATGAAGCTATTATCAATTATTATAGTTACTACACTACCATTACTACTAATGTTGAATACAGCATGTTGTGGTCCTAAATGTTCACTAAATGTTACTTTTACAAGACTTTGTTGGGACAAACACCTAACTTATTAGTTAGGTACCACTGCTTTAATACAATATAATATATACAATACAATATAACAAAAATTATATTATGGACTTCACTATCCATACTTGCCCATTCATTGTCTCTTCATCACACCCCCACGCTCCCCATCTCTCCAATACCCTTTGTTTTTACAGTCTGCTTGTTCTGTTCAAATCTGGGAAGTGTCGGCATTTGACGCCACAAAGGAAAGATGCATGAATGACAGATTACATACAAAATTGTTTGACACAAACGGCACACGCAGCACTATCTGCTGTAGCTCTAACAGAGAATGTGTAATCAGTCTGCCTGGCCACACAGGTAAAACTTGTTTGTTTACTAAAACCTAAACTCCAGTACGTCTCAAAACCCAAATGTATTATTAAACGTGTTATTGATCCAGACACTGCCGACTCAGCGCTATAATTAGTTTCCCTCATTGCTCAAAATGTTTTGAAGCATTCATCACAAGTCTTCCATTTTTCACATATCCCACATGCGTACAACTCAATATTGTTCATACATCACAAAGGAACAGTGCAAATATTGTTAAAGAAGTGCCAATGCTTCTGATGGTCTGTTGCGTATTCATGGTAATATAACAAACTTTGTCTTCATTATGGGTCTGACAAATATCTCAACTCATTTATATTAATGATAAAATTAGTTTTTGCAAGTAGATTATTGCTGTAGTGGCATTATAGAATCACCCGTAATGATTTATTGAACTGTAGTGTTCAGGCTCAAAGCACATTTCTGAAGCTGCTTATTTTAATCTATTTCATTGCTCGATGCATCTTTGTAGAAGTTGTTGCATAGGCACTAAATTAGAGGGACTTTTTCCTGCTTAATTTTCATGTGGCAGTTATAAAAAAAAAAAGACTAGTTAGTAAATTAGTATTTTCACAAATCTAACATTTCGATGAAGCCCCAGTGAAAAGTTCTCAGATGATTTATTTTGAACCTACATCACACACATTTTCACATATCAACAGACTTATAACTACTTGGTTTCGAAAAGGGTTGGATGAAGAACTGCTTATTTGTTTCCAACCCCCATCACACAATCAGGGCTTAAAGTTTTCCGGCACCGTGCCGGAAATCCGGCGTGAGAAAAAAAAAAAAAAAAAAATCACTTTATTTATATATATATTAAAAAAAAAAAAAATGATTGCTGTCATTTGAAAAAGGTTCAAGTGTGTTCTACCAATTGTATGAAAGGATTGCATGTGTATAGCGCAGGGATTAAAGAGTTCCGTCTAAGTGACGGATTTCCGTCAAATGAAATTGGTCTGAAAAAAAAACAAAATATATAATAATATAATACACACAATGAAATGGTTAATTATAACAAAATATATAGTAATACGTGTGAATCTGTTGTATATATCTAGATATATATTAATAATTTGAATATAATTGTATTTATATGTATATAGAAATAAAAAGTAATCACGAGGCAATGGGACGTAGCCAAGTTAGCGATGGTAACACGGAGGTGAAAGTTTCTGAAAAGTGCACGGAGCTTTTGCAATGGGACGTAGCCAAGTTAGCGATGGTAACACGGAGGTGAAAGTTTCTGAAAAGTGCACGGAGCTTTTGAAAAGGAGAAGAGGACAAGGAAAATGTAATCCCGAACGGAGCAATAACAGCCAGCAGCCCGCGGACCGGTAAGCTAGGCGCGTTATCAGAGGAAAGGTAGGACATAATTAACGTTTACCAAACGCAATGCTTTTTTTATTTAACGGAATGTACAATATGTACTTTGCTGTGACTGGGAATGGGGACAAGCATGTCTTGGTGAGCTTTTGATAATATCTTGGTGGCGATCCCCATGCAAAACTGCGTGATAAAAAAGCAAATCAACGAGAGCGAACGGAAGAAACTCGCAGAAGAAAGGTGTGTGTTAGCAGGTCTTATATTCATTCATCAAAGCTAGCCTAGCATTCACGCACAATCACAATCATGGATCGTTGTTTATGGAAGAAGGAGCTGTATAAGTTGCTGTTGATAACGGAGTGAAAAATAAATGGAGGTGGGCATGGCTGGATGAGGTGGAGACGATGGGATTCTGTTGCTTCATGGTGCAAAAAGATGAAGGTGTCCGGTGCTTGTTCGTACTTCGCTATTATTATTTTTTTATATGGGAGTAATGAGAAAACAAATCAAACAGCTTTGGATTCACCACCAGCTCAAAACTGCGCACTTGGCAGCTGTCCGTGCACTTTCCCACACTTCTTTACCTGGTGCATCAGATTCAGCGACAACTGAGACTAGGCTTGCTCTGGTGGACTGTGTCTGTGACCTAAAACTATCTGTGGCTTTAAAATAACCTGTCGTTCAGAACCATCACTACCGCTGGTAGATTTAATTATCATTAATCATTTGCAGTTGATAAAACTGCGCTGTGCACTAGCACCAAGTTGATAGGGAAACCTTTTTCTTAAACATTGAGTGTCCACAAACAAATGTGGACAGAATTTTGAATGTCCTTTTTAACATGTTGGGCGGAGGGTTTAATGAGGAGGCTACTTTGTCTGAACAATTAAATAGAGGGAAAAAACCGCATGGTCCAGAGGAGGAAGCAGCTGGTGCAGAGGAGAGTTGTCTGGCTGGTCCAGAGGAGGAGGCAGCTGGTGCAGAGGAGAGTTGTCTGGCTGGTCCAGAGGAGGAGGCAGCTGGTGCAGAGGAGAGTTGTCTGGCTGGTCCAGAGGAGGAGGCAGCTGGTGCAGAGGAGAGTTGTCTGGCTGGTCCAGAGGAGGAGGCAGCTGGTGCAGAGGAGGAGGCAGCTGGTGCAGAGGAGAGTTGTCTGGCTGGTCCAGAGGAGGAGGCAGCTGGTGCAGAGGAGAGTTGTCTGGCTGGTCCAGAGGAGGAGGCAGCTGGTGCAGAGGAGAGTTGTCTGGCTGGTCCAGAGGAGGAGGCAGCTGGTGCAGAGGAGAGTTGTCTGGCTGGTCCAGAGGAGATGATAAAAAGGCTGCAGCCCCACCGCACCAGCCAGACAACTCTCCTCTGCACCAGCTGCCTCCTCCTCTGGACCAGCCAGACAACTCTCCTCTGCACCAGCTGCCTCCTCCTCTGGACCAGCCAGACAACTCTCCTCTGCACCAGCTGCCTCCTCCTCTGGACCAGCCAGACAACTCTCCTCTGCACCAGCTGCTTCCTCCTCTGGACCATGCGGTTTTTTCCCTCTATTTAATTGTTCAGACAAAGTAGCCTCCTCATTAAACCCTCCGCCCAACATGTTAAAAAGAAAGCATACAGATAATTCACACCCTAAACAAAAGAAAAAGAAATGAATATTTCAAACAGTACTGTTAGCATTTGTGTTGTTTTGTAATGTTTTACCAAATCAAAGTCTATTGAAAGTTAACACAGGTGCTTTATGAAGACACACAGCACAAAGCTCATTTGCACTTTAGTTTCATTTATTTGTGTTGAAAGCTAAATGTTTAATAAGTAGAATTTAAAAGTTAAGGTTTATTTATATATTTAAGGTTGAATCTGGAAGTGTTCTTGTTGCCTGATCCAGTGTTTTTAGTTTTTGTATGTCATATCTGATGTCTAGTTTGGATGTTTAATCAGTTTACAGTTTACACATAAAATGTTAGTAATAACATCAATAATAATTAAAAAAAAGAAAATAGTATATTCACTTACTGTGATGTGGTATGTTTTTTTTTTTTTTTTTTATCATCACACAAATCCAAACTAGGGGTACTTGCAGAAAGGTCTTGGCAAGGTGAGGCTTTACATTTAAGTAACAATTCAATAGTCAGATGATGTATTTATTGCCAACAACTGATGTTTATAATAAACATCAGTTGTTGGCAATAAATAGATATAAATTATATGTATGAGCGTATAAAGGCGCTTATAAAAAACGCTTATTAGTGATCATTCTATGATTCATATAGATCAGGGGTGTCATTCATACGGCCCGCGGGCCGGAACCGGCCCGCCAAGAGATTTGACACGGCCCGTGGCTCATTTATGTAAAAATATAATAAAAATACATTTTAAAAAGCCGCTCCGCGACGCGAGGCGCCGCGCTCAGGGGTGAGTCCAGTGCGTCTGTAGTGGCTCCACCAGAGCGGTGCTGAAGGAATAACATCTTAAACTACAAGACTCGGCGAAAAATACGGCACTTTGAGCGAAGAATTGAGAAAACAGAAGATAAACCTGTCTGGCCCTGAAGACACAGCAGTCTGTTTGTGCCCAGAGCGAGAGGTTAGTTCTGCTGTTGTAAAGGGAAGCTACCTGTGCTAACAACATTAGCATTAGCATCGCAGCCGCACAGTGAGAGAGAGTTTGTTAAATCTCTTACAGGCTGCAGACATGGTCTGAGAAACCACTCGCTTTTACCAACATGTTGCCATTGATAAGAGACTGATGTTACTGATGTCACATATTCATTTGTGGTGTTACTGAAACTATCAGAGGAGTTTTGAGCGCTGCAGCTGGTTCTGCTGCTGGTTCTGCTGTTGTTGCTGCTGCTGGTTCTGCTGTTGTTGCTGCTGCTGGTTCTGCTGTTGTTTGCTGCTGCTGGTTCTGCTGTTGTTGCTGCTGCTGGTTCTGCTGTTGTTGCTGCTGCTGGTTCTGCTGTTGTTGCTGCTGCTGGTTCTGCTGTTGTTGCTGCTGCTGGTTCTGCTGTTGTTGCTGCTGCTGGTTCTGCTGTTGTTGCTGCTGCTGGTTCTGCTGTTGTTGCTGCTGCTGGTTCTGCTGTTGTTTCTGCTGCTGGTTCTGCTGTTGTTGCTGCTGCTGGTTCTGCTGTTGTTGCTGCTGCTGGTTCTGCTGTTGTTGCTGCTGCTGGTTCTGCTGTTGTTGCTGCTGCTGGTTCTGCTGTTGTTGCTGCTGCTGGTTCTGCTGTTGTTGCTGCTGCTGGTTCTGCTGTTGTTGCTGCTGCTGGTTCTGCTGTTGTTGCTGCTGCTGGTTCTGCTGTTGTTGCTGCTGCTGGTTCTGCTGTTGTTGCTGCTGCTGGTTCTGCTGTTGTTGCTGCTGCTGGTTCTGCTGTTGTTGCTGCTGCTGGTTCTGCTGTTGTTGCTGCTGCTGGTTCTGCTGTTGTTGCTGCTGCTGGTTCTGCTGTTGTTGCTGCTGCTGGTTCTGCTGTTGTTGCTGCTGCTGGTTCTGCTGTTGTTGCTGCTGCTGGTTCTGCTGTTGTTGCTGCTGCTGGTTCTGCTGTTGTTGCTGCTGCTGGTTCTGCTGTTGTTGCTGCTGCTGGTTCTGCTGTTGTTGCTGCTGCTGGTTCTGCTGTTGTTGCTGCTGCTGGTTCTGCTGTTGTTGCTGCTGCTGGTTCTGCTGTTGTTGCTGCTGCTGGTTCTGCTGTTGTTGCTGCTGCTGGTTCTGCTGTTGTTGCTGCTGCTGGTTCTGCTGTTGTTGCTGCTGCTGGTTCTGCTGTTGTTGCTGCTGCTGGTTCTGCTGTTGTTGCTGCTGCTGGTTCTGCTGTTGTTGCTGCTGCTGGTTCTGCTGTTGTTGCTGCTGCTGGTTCTGCTGTTGTTGCTGCTGCTGGTTCTGCTGTTGTTGCTGCTGCTGGTTCTGCTGTTGTTGCTGGTGTGTTGGACAGTGTGGACTGGTAAAAACAGGTGTAGTGACAAAGCTGCAAATGGAGGTGATGATTTTTGGACATTTGACTGTATTTTACACAGAGACACTGCTGCAGTCGTTAAGAATGGATCACGTTATGGAAGTTGTTTTATTCATTTCAACGGAATCATGGTCAGTTTGATGCTTTCTCTGTGATAATAACATAACCATGGACCTTACCATACATGGGCGGCACGGTGGCTGAGTGGATAGCACTCTCGCCTCTCAGCAAGAAGGTCCTGGGTTCGAATCCCGGCCGGACCAGGGCCTTTCTGAGTGGAGTTTGCATGTTCTCCCCGTGTCTGCGTAGGTTTCCTCCGGGTACTCCGGTTTCCCCTACCACTAAAAATATGTCCAATAGTTCTGGCATGCGCTTCCTGTACTGGCGACCCTGCCAGTACAGACAAATGCCCAAAATTAACAATTGTAAACCGCTTTGAGACTCAAATCTGCAGTGAAAAGGCGGTATATAAATAATAACTTACTAACTTACTTACATACAGAAGATGGTTAATGTGATAATAACATAACCATGGACCTTACACACTGAAGATGCTTAATGTGATAATAACATAACCATGGACCTTACCACACTGAAGATGGTTAATGTGATAATAACATAACCATGGACCTTACCACACTGAAGATGGTTAATGTGATAATAACATAACCATGGACCTTACCACACTGAAGATGGTTAATGTGATAATAACATAACCATGGACCTTACACACTGAAGATGGTTAATGTGATAATAACATAACCATGGACCTTACACACTGAAGATGGTTAAGCTGAGGTGCTGTGTAAGTAGTAGTAGTAGTAAGTATTTATTTATATACCGCCTTTTCACTGCAGATCTGAGTCTCAAAGCGGTTTACAATTGTTAATTTTTGTGCATTTGTCTCTCACTCCACACAGAGATGGGAGGGGCCAGTACAGGAAGCGCATGCCAGAACTATTGTACATATTTTTAGTGGTAGGGGAAACCGGAGTACCCGGAGGAAACCTACGCAGACACGGGGAGAACATGCAAACTCCACTCAGAAAGGCCCTGGTCCGACCGGGATTCGAACCCAGGACCTTCTTGCTGAGAGGCGAGAGTGCTATCCACTCAGCCACCGTGCCGCGTGTGTTTTAGTGCTTTTTTCTATCTACTTTACCTTTGTGAGCAGGTTTTCTCTGTAATGAGCCTTAAAACAAAGCTAACATACAAATATTAATATACATATTGTGAAATACCATTTACAATGTAATATTGTAAATACGTTACATTATTTGCACTATGGAAAACTCACTGTTACATTTAAGTTTGTAACAGAAAACTGAGTATTAAAGGATAGTGTTTTAAAGGAAGTTTTAAATAAATGTGTTTATGTGCACAAAAAGTTGGACTTTGTACCGTTTTTGGATATTTTTGAAGAGCATCTACTGGTCCGGCCCACTTGAGATCAGATTAGGTTGTATGTGGCCCCCGGACCAAAATGAGTTTGACACCCCTGATATAGATGGTTCAGGCTCAGGAATTTTTTCAACTTTAACCCATGCACAATGTAATGAGAGCGTAGAAAAGACTTAATGGTGAAGAATGATTTAGTAAGTAAGTAATCTTTATTTATACTGTATACCGCCTTTCACAGACCAGAGTCACAAAGCGGTTTACAATTGTGGGCACTTATCTCTCACTCCACACAGAGAGCGATGTCACCAGTACAGGAGCCGCATGCCAGACCTATTTTACATGTTTTTAATGGTATGGGAAACCGTAGCACCCGGAGGAAACCGTAGCACCCGGAGGAAACCGTAGCACCCGGAGGAAACCTTCTAGAACCCAGGACCTTCTTGCTGAGAAGCGAGAGTGCTACCTACTCAGCCAACAATTTAGTCATAGCAAAGCTGAAAGACAACAACATGGTTTTGTGATGAAAGCCATTTGTTTTGAGAGATGGTGAGCCAATTTGATTCATTTTTTTTTTGGTTTGACAGTTAAGTACCCCAGCTTTAACAATACTCCTGCTGTTGACTTTGGTTTGGTCCTGTTTTTGTCCACGTGCAGTTTTGATCAAAGTTTATTTCTGAACTTGGTTTTAAGTTCTATGTGGTAAACAATTCTTTCATTTTTATTATAGTTTTACAATGTACTGGAGGCTGTTTACATATGCTTTCTGGATATAGTCAATAACCTTTGCTTCCAACTGTTTTGATAGGTTTAAACTGGTTACATGGTTTTTATTATATGGTACATTTTGTTTGTGGTTTGAAAGTTAGGAAGCCCAGCTTTAACAAGAACATTGAATACTCAACCAATGTTAGGACATAGAGTCCAAGATTCCAAATGTCTCAAATCTTGAAGCTTGTTTTGCATTTGAATTCTCTGTAAATTCCCCATTTGAAATATTATGATATTCAACTGTTCAACATTACAGTGCCTTGCAAAAGTATTCACCCTCCTTGGCTTTTTACCTATTTGTTACATTACAGCCTTTAGTTCAAATTGACATGTGCATATGTATTCACCCCCTTTGTTATGAAGCCCATAAAAAGCTCTGGTGCAACCAATTACCTTCAGAAGTCACATAAATAGTGAAATGATGTCCACCTGTGTGCAATCTAAGTGTCACATGATCTGTCAGTACATATACACACCTTTTTTGAAAGGCCTCAGAGGCTGCAACATCTAAGCAAGAGGCACCACTAACCAAACACTGCCATGAAGACCAAGGAACTCTCCAAACAAGTAAGGGACAGTGTTGTTGAGAAGTACAAGTCAGGGTTAGGTAATACAAAAATATCAATCTTTGATGATCCCCAGGAGAACCATCAAATCTATCATAACCAAATGGAAAGAACATGGCACAACAGCAAACCTGCCAAGAGACGGCCGCCCACCAAAACTCGCAGACCGGGCAAGGAGGGCATTAAACAGAGAGGCAGCAGAGACCTAAGGTAACCCTGGAGGAGCTGCAGAGTTCCACAGCAGAGACTGGAGTATCTGTACATAGGACGACAATAAGCCGTACGCTCCATAGAGTTGGGCTTTATGGCAGAGTGGCCAGAAGAAAGCATTACTTTCAGCAAAAAACAAAATGGCACGTTCTGAGTTTGCGAAAAGGCATGTGGGAGACTCCCAAAATGTATGGAGGAAGGTGCTCTGGTCTGATGAGACTAAAATTTTACTTTTCGGCCATCAAGGAAAACCCTATGTCTGCCGCAAACCCAACCCAACACATCACATCACGCAGAGGACACCATCCCCACAGTGATACATGGTGGTGGCAGCATCATGCTGTGGGGATGTTTTTCAGCAGCCGGGACTGGGAAACTGGTCAGAGTTGAGGGAAAGATGGATGGTGCTAAATACAGGGATATTCTTGAGCAAAACCTGTACCACTCTGTGTGTGATTTGAGGCTAGGACGGCGGTTCACCTCCCACAATGACCCCAAAACACATTGCTAAAGCAACACTTCAGTGGTTTAAGGGGAAACATGTAAATGTGTTGGAATGGCCTAGTCAAAGCCCAGACCTCAATCCAATAGAAAATCTGTGGTCAGACTTAAAGATTGCTGTTCACAAGCGCAAACCATCCAACTTGAAGGAGCTGGAGCAGTTTTGCATGGAGGAATGGGCAAACATCCCAGTGGTAAGATGTGGCAAGCTCATAGAGATCCAAAGCAACTTGGAGCTGTGATTGCCGCAAAAGGTGGCTCTACAAAGTATTGACTTTAGGGGGGTGAATAGTTATGCACATTGGGCCTCATTCACGAACGGTTCTTAGGAACAGATTTGTACGTAAATCCTACTTACGCGGTTTTTACGAAGAAAGTGGCATTCACAAATATTTCTCGTAACCAGAATTTCTCTTGGGCAAGTACAAATCCTACGAGTCCTCAGGAGCACTCGTACGCATTCAGTGCCGACATGTTCACACGCCGGGGTTGTCCTCTTTGGTGAAGTTGAATAAAAATACAACATTCCAGTGATATGTCCGTCATATCGATGTATGTATTTATTTATTTGTATTAATCTTTATTAGTAATCTTTATTTATATACCGCCTTTTTCACTGCAGATCTGGCCTACTTTTTAATTCATTTTAAAATGAAATGTGCCAACGCTTTATCAAATACATTGGAAATCTTGCCGTGTATTAGTGACCCCTTCCTATTTATAGGGGGCATTTCTTTATCCACGGGCCACAGAACAACGGCATATATACTGCTGCTGCAGGAGGTTACTGGGTCCGCGCTGAGTCTCTGCGCTGGTCTCTCCTATGGATCTATACGGGTCTGCACTGGTCTCTCCCATATACGGGTCTGCACTGGTCTCTCCCATATACGGGTCTGCACTGGTCTCTCCCATGGATCTATACTGGTCTGCACTGGTCTCTCCCATGGATCTATACGGGTCTGCACTGGTCTCTCCCATGGATCTATACGGGTCTGCACTGGTCTCTCCCATATACGGGTCTGCACTGGTCTCTCCCATGGATCTATACTGGTCTGCACTGGTCTCTCCCATGGATCTAGACAGGTCTGCACTGGTCTCTCCCATGGATCTATACGGGTCTGCACTGGTCTCTCCCATATACGGGTCTGCACTGGTCTCTCTCCATACGGGTCCGTGCTGCATGCTCCTGGATCCATACGGGTCCGCGCTGGTCTCTCAAGTCTGGTCTATGCGGTCTATCTTCGGTCCGCGCTGGTCTCTGCGCACCGGTCTCTCCAGTCAGGTCACTCCAGTCTATGCGGTCTCTCCTATAGGTCCGCGCTGGTTTCTGTGTGCTGGTCACTCCAGTCTCTCCTCGGGTCTGCATTGGTCTCAGCGCTGGTCCGCGCTGGATCTCCTCCCAGGGTCCAAAATATTTTGAGATTAATCTCAAAACATTTTGAGATTCATCTTTAAAATAATACATAATATATTTTTAAATTAAGCTCATAACATTTTGAGATTAATCTCATCATATTCTTAGATTAATCTCATAATTTTGCTAGTTCGACTTTATTATCATAATATTTCGACTTTTAAGTCAACATTTTATAACTTTATTCTCAGTCTGGTAAAAGAAGAAAAAAGGCCTGCTTTAGGCCTGTTGCTGTTTCCTCAGCCGTCTGCACACGGCACTGCATCCCCTTATATGGGCATTAATGGGCGGTTACTTATGCTAAGTACCTATGGTAATGAAGCACCTGGCACGCGCGCTGTACTTACGAGGAAATGGGATTCATCAATCTGAGAGAACAGCTGCGAACAATTCAGCGGCTTACGAGTGCGTTGATGAATCCCACGTAGGGATTTCTTAGAAATCTACTTAAGGACAACTTGAGAAGAAAGTTGAGTAGTTTCTTACGAAGTTATTCGTGAATGAGGCCCAATGACCTTTTCTATTATTTTGTCCTATTTGTTGTTTGCTTCACAATAAAAAAAGACATCTTCAAAGTTGTGGGCATGTTCTGTAAATTAACTGATGCAAATCCTCAAACAATCCACGTTAATTCCAGTTTGTGAGTCAACAAAAGACACAAAATACTTTTGCAAGGCACTGTACGACCAGCTGGGGTTGCTTCTCTCCATGTGATTGGTCAGAAATAGCATCTTCATACACACATGAACAAAAGCCATGCAAATATATACATGCATTCACAGCTCTGTGCAGCACATTTTTCTCCTCTGGGGCCTTGGGGCAGCTGGAACACGGATGCAGAATACAAATGCATAAAAACATAGACATTGTTGGATTTACAGTGATACAAATATGAAGTGACACATTTCACAACATGCACATTCCCATATGAAAACATTTCTTACACCAACTGTAAGCCAATACAAATCTATCAGTATTTTTCCACTTCCTCCTATCTTTTTCTTTCCCTTAGGCTGTGTCAAATGCTGTCTTCACACAGTTCATAGCTAAAAATGGGCAAAACATAAGCAGCACAGAGAATTGGGAAGAGCCTCTGCAAACTTGTCGCATTAAACATGAACTCAAATATGTTCGAGTTTGTAAGAGAAAGTGTAGCCAGGTAAACATGTTGAGCTTAGAGTGCATAGCCGAAAATCAAACTGGAATAGGATAGAATAGGATTGTTGTTGTCAATCATGCGTATATCACAGACATTTGTTTTTGGCTGGCAATCACTCACGTTACAAGCGCACAGATTATGATGAAAAACATCTTTGAGCTTCAAAATAGCATACAATTTAATCAAAATAAAAGTTCAGCGCAAGCACAACAGTTGAGATAAAGGCAATGGCATTAGGTGGCATATTAAAACAATATGTGACATGCTCTGTCCCTTCTACAATAAAGGATTTTTAAGATAAGTCAGAGTGCCTCTTTGGTCAGTGTTCTTCTTTGGATTCTACATTAGGTGTCATATATTCATCTCCCTGATGGCACAAGTTTTTCTTTGCACACAGAACTTAAAGAGTTGGTTCAAGAGGGGGTTCAGTAGGTGACTGTTGTGTGATCTTGGAGGTGAGGTGATTCAGTTATTGTGGTTTACTTGCCCTGTTTCACAACTCTACTTGGCTTTGTTTTTGTCGTTAACTGACCAAACCCAGGGAGGATATTAAACGTCAGTTAAGGACTGATACACTCATGTTGTTACTGCCTACACCGGTTACCGTGATGTCCCAAGTCAGAAATGTTGCTAAATTATTCTGGCGTTACCGCCAGAATAATAGTTTTATACAGTATATCACATACTTAGCCCTATCGCCCAACCTTATTGGTTTACTATATTGATTTGTTTATGGTTTATAGATCCCATAAGATTATTCATTTAGATGTAATTATCTTTTTGACATGTTTAGCCCGTTTTACGAGCTGATGAAAATAACAGAACTAGCCTGGTTGTACCACACCTTAGTACAAATTACATTTGGGTGTTGTAGGTCGGTGACGTCACCAGCACCGACCTACAACACCCGCCTTCCGCGCTCTGAGTAGCCGGTCGAAAAACGATTTTAGTCGTTAACACGATCCAGACGTTACATGCAGTGAAATGATGATTGAGCGGAGTGTATGGCCAGGCTATAACAGAATAGATTTAAAAAGTTTTCTTTTGCGATTAACGTTGATCGTCTGCACTATGCATTTGTACGTGTAACCTCTTTAGACTCCGCTGCATCCCCACTTCCCTCGCACACGTCATTTCAGCGTAGGCACATTATGTTTCCATCGTGTGACTGAGCGCAGTCTGCAAACCTGAGAGGTTGGACGAGAACTCGGTCTCTCGCGTCAGGTCTGAAGCTCAGTCTGTAAGGTCCTTTTGATAGTACAAGACACACCTATACGCAGATAGGAATGGAAGAACCAATGGAACAAAATACAATGACAAGACCTTCCTTATTAGCATGTTCAAAAGCCTGCTTCCTCTGGAAAGTGGATTAACATACATCCCCTTTGCCCAAAACGTCCTGGAGCCAGAAATACCTATTTCAGTATACAATACATCCTACCACATATGAATTCTTAAAATGATAACTTAAATAATATTCCAATGTCATTTACTCTCAGTACACTTAATTCAAAGATTCATGCGAGTAAGCAGGACTTTTCCCGATTGACCTCTACAAGTTTAGTATGCCTTGTCAAACCTCTGAAGAATTTTAATCGATTGCATTTTCAAATGCACAACAAACACAGCACACACTTTATGTCAAGAGGTGGGTCCAAAACAAACGCGTATAACACCAGCAACTTGATTAAATTCGCCATAGCGCCGAGTAACCTTTGCTAGCACCAGAGCCATATCTAAATACCATTTACATGAGTGGAATATAATTTACATGAGTGGAATATGACAGTGGCTCTAATTGTTGACACTTGAAACAATTGCTGAAATGTTTAATTGTGAAAGCATTTTGTTTTGTTGAAATGAGAAATAAAACCTTTTCAATTTCAGTGTTATTAGTTTTATGAATTCCCAGAGAACAATTCAGTACTCGTATAAGTACTTTTTTTTGGCAAGTTCTCAGGTTAAGGTACTCGTATCGGTTTTGAAATAAAATTGTATCGTGCATTCCTACTTGCCATGCATATTACGGCTTTGAAGTTCTTGAAATAAGACAACAGTGTAAAGAAGCTAGTACTGCATAATTACCAGACATGTTTTGGTGGTAGGTACCTATCTTTTGTTTCCGGATGCGACCAGTTTGGAAGATCGATCTAACCACAACCCCCGCTACTATGTCATAAGTTTCAACTAAACTTATTCAGGGACAAGCCCTGAATAAGCCCTGAATAGTGGTGTATGAGCTGAGAATTATGTGATGTTCTTTTCAAGGCCATTTTATTTGATCCTATCATGGTATTATCCACCTACCATCTTAAGGTGGATCCTGCTCACACTCATTGTCGTTAATAAAAACGTCTCTTCTGGCCGCTGTTGTAAAATATAGTTGAGTTTCTAGCAACAAGAATGTAAGTAGATTTATTGGGCGAGCAGAAAGACGGTTAAACCTGGGCTTCTCGTGTTTGGTGGGAGATAAAGTGAAATGTGGAGATGACTGCTTGGTGAATGATGGACTGTTCCGATCGGTGGTGACAGATTCTGAGGTGCAGCTGTAAATTTGCAGCTCCTCCTAGAATAGAGGGACGGCCTGGTATCAAAGACTCAGAGAAATGAAGGTGAAAATTTTTACGTCATTTTGTAGAGCTATGTTCAACGGCACCTCATAGGAAAAGGTCATATTCTCTTGAGAATAAGGGTTGATAAAGTCAGTTAATTTAGTGATCAAACAGCTAGACTAGAGCTGCACAATCAATCACACTCAACATTTTGACACAATTAGTTAAATGGCTAATTTCAAAGCCGTACAAACACATTTTCACAATACAAAATAACTTAGATTTGATTTTAATCTTGTTGAAAAAATATTCAATGCAAAGACAAGAAATCCAAAAAATTAAGGAAGTTAGAATCCACTTGATGGAAACAGTCTGAATTAGCAACGTTTGGATAAGCGTTTCACAACATCAAAACTTAATGTTACTCTGTACTTGGCGTCCTTCAGATTAATCAATAGACACAAAACATGGCATCCTCTCTTGCTCCCTAAAGCTGATCTTTCTGTGGCAAGTCTTTCTCCTCCATTTTGCAGACCGAGGCTATACTGGCCACACATTGGCTATGATAATAGCATGAAACAGGATGTCTCATTTTTGGGCTGAATAGGATGTGGTCAACATCAAACTTCAACTTTTCTATGCTCTACCCTCTTCCTTGACTGTTGCACCGAGAGCCAAAGAAATTTCCTAGTCTGTGACTTCATATTTCTTAAATGTCAATAAAAACTATTCTGATTCAAACATGTAACTCTGTCACCCTCTTTCTAATAGCTCCTGTCTCAGTCCTGTTAACGTATGTCTTTCTTCCACTATGACATTACGCTCGGAGCACTTCCCTGCCTTTTTAAAACTAAGGTATTGCTTATGAATTAGTTTTCAGGTGAAATGCTGTGTTTTAAAAATGTGTTTGCGTCCAGAAATCTTCAAATTTGCATTGTAACAAATTCTACACTACCCTATGGTGGCAGAAGAAACTAATTTTGTATCCCTTTATGTATGTTTCACTTTGTTTTCTAAAAATATTTTGCATTCTCAAACATGAAATGACAATGTAATTGGTCTCATTCATATTTAATGACCAAAAGTAATGGATCAAGTTTCTTCATCCATTTGTCTTTTGTCATATAAATAGTAAAACCGTTACAAATGGCATGTATTTGCTTGTCTCTAGTAAAAGTGGTATACTGACATTAATAAAGGAAGATAAAAATTGATAGGGGTGCCCAAAATGTTGCCTACCACTATAACGTTAGAACGATTGCATGTTTATATTATGTAGGTTCTTAAAGAACTTTGGATTAAATTGACCTTGAACAGAGGGTTTAACCTTCCACATTTATATCAAAGACGTCCCCAAAGAGACTGTAGCAGTACACACTGACAGAAACATCTAAATTCAGCTGTTGTGGACTGTAGCAGGGTGCATGTGCAGGTGGGGTCTGCTATGGCTCCTCTTTCATCATACTTGCATCACACACAGTCATTATTCTGGCCCCGGCCCATCAGGTTCACCCCTGTACACAGACAGCTGCTTTGATTTTTGCATGTACGCTCGCTTTCATTCCCAGCACCGGACCATCACATACCACACTGTCGGTGTGTCTGCTTATCTGGCCATATGCTTTGGTCTCCCAAAACTCCTCCCCTGAACTTGTCCTCTTTATGTGATCTCAAAAACTCAATTGTGACTGACCTTGTGTAGATCATCTGCGAAGACATTATGTAATTGGTCTCGTCTGTGTGAGGAACTGAAACCGCATCTTTAGTGTAGTGCTGCAGTTAATTATTTTGTAAAGGGTATTGGACATTAGTTAATCGATTTAATGTTACTATAATTCCTCATCTAAATTCGTAATCATTGAAACACAAAGTGGCTGAGCGCCCCCTTATAGATAGATTGAGCAGCTTAGTCACACGGAGGAGCTCTGAGTAGAGCCGATGCTTCTCCATGTCGAAAGGAGTTGGAGTTGAGGTGGCTCAGGCATCTGTTTCAGAAATCTCCTGTTCAGGGAAGGTCCCAATGGGAGGAGGCCTCAGGGAAGACCCAGGACACTTTGGAGGAACTGTGTCTCCCAGCAGGCTTGAACGCCTGGGGATGGAAATTTTTAGTTTACGATTGAATAATAACTGAATGCATTAGCAACACATGTTCATTGTGGATGATAAGGGGATCAGACGGACAATAACGGTTCTGTCATTGCCTCCTCAGACTCTGACCACAACATTTACTTTTTATGCCCAAAATCTACTGCACTCTCAGTGAGCACTAAAGCTGGGTATGCGCCGTTTGCTAAAGCTTTTTAAATACGTTTTTGATGTGTGCATTCAGACTAAACATCAGCAATAGCAGTTCACACATGTGTCTCGCTCCTCCTCCTTCGCCTCCGCTCAAACACAGGAGGTGCTCGCTGCTCCTCGTCCTCACACACAGAGTCCATCGCTCCATACACAGTGCTCTTTCCCTTCTCTAACTCACTCGGATTTAGACAGGCAGATAGGGGAACCTTGCACTGTTTTCCTCATTGTATTAAACTCCCACAAGAGGGAACCGCATCCACACCACTCTTGTCGTGGTGTGTACAGCCCTTATTTTAGGGCTGTACACACGTACGATGTGTACAGTGTGAATGACTCCAAATGTTTTCAACCATGAGGATTAAGCGGCTGTTATAGTGACGACAGTTGAGTCAGTCTGGGATCAATAGAACAGGTCTGATCAATAATACAATAAATAAGACACAAGTGTTCCTTTTAACCCACATTTGGGTGATTTGTTAAGCTGAAAATTATAAAAGTTATGGCCAAGTAGGAAGCCCTGCGGCAGGAAGCTAAAAGCTTAGATTGTACTTTTAGCAGGATTGGTTTGAGACGTCCTTTGGTATTAAATTTTTTTGACAGTTCTTTCTCCCTGTTGCCTTGGTTTCCTAACCCTAAACCACATAAAAATACTGCATTGTATCTATTAAAGTCAGTCCACCGTGTTTGTGGCAGATGCTATGCAGGCTGCTAATGCATTTCTTCCGTTCCTTTTTTTGGCATTTACCTAAAATAGATTTTAGTAATATAGAGACCCCATAAGTTCTCCACTTGACACGAGCAGTTGCCACAACTGTACACGCCACAGAAAAAGAGCATTTTGACTCTGAATCTGTAGACATTTACATTGTTCTTGATGGAGAGATTTACTAGCTGTTCCTCTGAGGACTTGGCGCTGCTGCATAACGCTGTATAACGCTGCTCCCCAGCAATACACATCGTCTGTGGTTATCGGCCCAATTTTACTCATCGGCCCAATGCCAACAGGTTAATAAATGATGAACATCGGCTGATATCAATATGTATACCGATATATTGTGCATCCCTATTCTCCAGGGAAAACATCACTGTTACCTTGCTTTTGTCAAATGTATAATTATTCCCATTTTCTCTGAGGTTTTGGGATCCATATGGTAAATAGAAGAATAATCTGGCATGTAATTATCAAAAAAATTACTAATGGTATTTAGATAGGTGTTTATACAAATGTAGAATGTAATATGTGTAAAAAGTGTTATGCGTCCAAACTTAGCTGCTAACACCAGTTCTTTGATTCTGGATAATACAGGAGAAGACCAGCATAACACTAACAAGGCTACTAAGGACCAGCATAATACCAGAGGAAAAATGGGAGAGGACCAGCATAGCACTAGGGGAGACTGAAGAGGGCCGGCAAAACTCTAGTAGAAAGAAAAGAGAGTCCTGCCATAACACTAGATGGGCCCTATGGAACACACAGGACCCCACAAAGAGATGAGACTTCCAGCAAAATCGTTATAAATACCTTTAATGATGGCCCTTGTTGCAATTTGAATCATTCTCATTTCAACCTGAAGGCTGAACTAGACAAATAATTTTTGCTGTTAAAAAAATGAAAATAAAGTTAAACAAAAATAAGATGGGCAGCTATCAATAAATAATTTTTGGTCGATATTGTTACCTATAATCGGTCGGCCCACTGAGAGGATCATGGAAGTAGACCACACGCATCAGTTGGTTACAGACAGGTTTGTTCTGGACTGACTCAACATTGACTCACTTATGGGTGTGGGTTCACACAAACGTCCCATCAGACACTCTATAAACAACCAGATCTATACTCCACAAATAAATAAGAGCTTTTATGCAGCCTGCATTGGTTCACAGCTGTGATTCATCCCGTTTTACCAGCGACACTTGGATTTTCTAACATTGTATTTTTTTTATGGCCTCTACAAATATTCAAGCTCTAGACCTCTCAATGTTGGTGACAATTCTAATATGCTTGTATGACAGCTGAAATGGTTTAGGTCATTCTATATTTCACATTGTAATGACATCCTGGTACCTTTGCCTTCAACAGTGTAGTAGGTTTTCTTGTGCAGGGGTCCCACAGCAGAAACATGACCACTGAATGAATGCACCACTGGGTCACTACTGGGTCAAATATGCAAAAATATGAACGTTTTTCCCACATAAAAAGTTGCTTAATGCCCCCTTTAAAACAATAATTAAACTAACATTCTTATAGAATTATCTGAGTCATAAAAATTCTTAACATGTTTAATTCTATGGACTGTTTAAATAATAGATAAATAATAAAGTCATAGTTCTTTGTCATAGTCACTTCCATACATTTTGCAGTATAGTTCTTCTGTTATCCCCGAGCATGACTAAAGTGCAGTTCTTTAGCGCCTTTTGTGTGTATTCTTGTGATGGAGTGTGTGGGCGCATGTTGGACCGCAGACCCCATACCTCTCACTGTAGCTGGCTCCTCTCCAGTGTGTTTGTGTTTTTGTTTTCGCTTCAGCTGATTGTTCCTTGGGTCCATGGGTGCTCAGCCACAGCAGCAGGGGATTAAAGGAGCGGGCATTGCTGAGTTTGTGTGCCGTGAATGTGATAGTGTGAAAGGGAATTGGATCAGATTACAGCTAATCTTGGCACCAGATTAACTCTACAATCCCCACCAGAGATGAAAAGAAGTGGTGACAATGGAGAACAGAGTGAAGGAGGACTTTGGGGACTGGAGATGGCATTAGACGTTTGGACATTATTGATTTCCATACAGCATAGGCATGAACAGCCTGAAAGGTTGTTTTCAAATGTAAGTCAAATGTTTTTTTTTTTCGTATCCAGTGTCTTCTTAGTCTTATGGTTTAAAGAGCCTGCAGCTGAGAAAAACTATAGTCTCATGTTTCTTAAAACAGAAAACTATCGATAAACTGATTATCACAATCCTTTTTGCTGTTATTTGTTTGGATGTTTTGTGGAAAGTGAAAATTTTAGATTATAGATAGTTGAAATATTTAAAGTATTGAATTTCGATCTAAATATTTAGCCTTTTGGGCATTAAATATGAAATAACTATTTTAAACACCCGATAACAAAGTAACATGTGAAAAAATTGGCCAACTACAAGCGGTCTTTGTCTTAATATAAAAAATCCTAATCCCTCCCATCTCCTCCCTCCCCTTCCTTTCACTCCTTTCCTTTTGAGCCATTTTGTCTGAGGCAAGAATGAAAACATCCCTTTCCCCAAAAGCTTCACCCGGAGCTTTGCCAGACACATACAGTTGATAGAATGGCATCGTTAAAAGCCTTATTGAAATATAATCTAAATTTCTTTTCAAACACATGTTTGGTACATAAAAGTACATGGATATTTTCCTGGCAAGTTGTGCCCCCATTCATCCATATCCAAAACCGATTCGCCTAATGCGCCAATCGGAGCCAAAAACCTACCCTTTTCAAAATCATAATTATATTTTTACATAATTCCAAACCCCTGGTGTTGAGTACATCTGGTGATGACGGCTGATTTCAATTCGTGTGAAACCGCTCAAGCAAAACACTTTGGCAATTTGGTTTACAATACGCTTGTAATGTACCTTATTACATTGTCAGTTGTCGACTTCAAGTGACTGTCCAAAGTGCGTGTATATTAATAGATGGATTCTATTGTTGTCTTTTTTTATCTGCAGACACAAAACAGGGACTAACCAGTTCCTATCAGTAATTTTCGCATGAATATATTTTTGGCTTCTTTCAGACAGAAATGTGAAAAAGAGAGGACCACCCTCACTCAGCCAATTAGCTCTCAGCCTATCGTCATATAGTGACTCACTATTGCAAAAGATTTCATAGATGTAGACAGTGTGGTTTTTGTTTATTACTCACATTTCAATGTTGGTGTATAAATGAAAATATCAAAGACAAAATGAATGTTTTCAGTTGCCAAAGCAGGCCATCAAAATGGCATTTTTTTATAGTCTCAATTAGCAAACCACAAAGACAGTAAATATTTAAATTCAAAACCATAAAGGGGCCCCTGATGTAGGTTGAAGCTTGAAAGCTATTATCTTTTAAGATGCATTTATACATACATACTGAAAATGAAATATGGCATTACAATGTTGGTCATAAATAAGGCAACATCAGTTCAATAGATCAGGATCCGGACATCGTACAAATATTTTATTTCATAGAAATCCATTCAAGCTATTTCTTTCATATGAAATGATTTGAAAACCTTAAACAACAACTACAGTAGTAAGAACAATTTGAAAAAAAAAATCTAAATATTGGTGTATATAATTCACACATAACATTAATCTACTTTGTTGATTTCTACACAACACACCACAAACCTCTACACAACAAACCACAAAACTCTCCCAAACTCTCAGAGCAGAGGGTGCAACACATGATGATTGTGGAGGATGAGGGGATCTTTTTTGTTGAAGTGCTTCTTTCTATCAAATGATGTTTTTGTCATAGCCTCCACACATTCTGACCACCTCCTCCTCCTCCTACACACTCTGACCTCCTCCTCCTACACACACTCTGACCACAACACGCTTTTTATGCCCAAAATCCACTGCACGCGCAGTACAATACAATACTTGTATAGCCCTAGGTCACAACAGAAGTCATCTCAGAGGACTTAACAAAACCATTGAAATCACCAACACAGGTCAGAGAATCAACAGTTAACACATGGAGAATATAAAGCACACACAGAAGAAAATGTCCATACATGTTGTAGAATGCTAAAGCGTCCTGATCATCACCAATCCTTTCTGTTGGACACTAACTGTCCAACAAGACCCTCCTGCATTGACAAGGAAAAACTCTTAAAAAACCCAGTGGGAAGTGGAGTTTTGCCACAGACAACTTTTAGCAAGAATGGAAATGGTAAATTGGTCCCTCAACGCAATTGATTCTATCTTTTCAACACGTAAGCGTGGGTCTGGAGAGCCCGAGTGCCCGGACGGGACTTCACCAGCGGGTTATACGCTTGACAGCTGGAACAAGTGGCAGCCCCTCTGTCTGTCGACCCTGTCCATTGAAGATTCGGAAGACGTATATATCTTTGGCTTTTTGATGGTGGGGATCCTCCTGTTTGGGTTTGGAGCGGTTCTATTCTACCATAAATTCGGAGGCATGGCAGTTCGCAAGATTCACGACCTGCTGGCCGACAAAATTGATGGGATGTACAAGGAGCTTAACCGAGTCGTGGTTGAGAGTGCCGTGGCTGGACAACGGAGAGTGGTTTTGGTGGAACAGTTGATCAAAGATCTCGCAGCTCGTTCACTTGATGGGCATAAAACTCTGGAATTGAGATTGAATGACATTGTTTGTCACGCTTGAACTCTCTGACCCGGCTTGGATTGGCCCCTGTGTACGGGGTCTGAGGGCGCCGCAATTCGGTTTAATTGGATTTAATAGAATATCTGCCTGTTTTTGACTGCTAAAATGCATAAAACATTGTCCCTCGTTACAGGAAGATGTGTTTTTCTCCTTGCTGTGTCTTCCCTCCTCTCTTATCTCACATTCCTCGGGCCAAGGCCATCATAATAAATCTGGACTCTACAACAATTTCACACTCTTTCAGTCAGTTCCAGCTTGGATCCCGCTCCCCCCGCCTCCCTCTGATCTCTCCCTCCCCTCCCCTCCTCACTGTGTTTCCGGCTCACCCCCTCCCTGACCCCGCCCCCCTCTGACAGCCACATTGGGCCGGCTGCGGAAGGTGCTCATCCCGAAAAAAAATCCGTGGTTTATAAAAAGCACAATGTTTTCTATCCAACTGTCTGTTGTAACCTGTATGTTATTGCTCTCTGCTGTTTGTTCTACTGTTTGTCGCATGGCGCCGGAAAGATGGCGCCGTGGCAAGAGCTCTGGTGTGTGTCGTCTCTGTCTGGCGCACACCGGGGTAGTCTTGCACAGTTTTTCCAATGTGGTTTTACTGCAAATGGCAAATAAATGAATCTGAATCTGAATCTGAAAAAGTGAGAAACCTTGGGGAGAACTAGGGAAACCCACAGGGAGGGAGACCCATATGAGAAAGGGATCCGCTCCTCCGGACGGACAGGCTAATGATCTAGGACCTAAGATAGCTACAGAACGTGGACCAGTGGCCGCTGAACGTGGACAGGTCCGGTGCAGGACCGAAGCACTCCCAGGCGGGTCGGGCGGGGCAGTCCGCAGGTGTAGATGGAGGAGGCCAGGCTCAGAGATCCCGTCATCGTACCATGAAACAGACAATGGGACAACGGGTGAATAGCAATGAACAAACTACAGTCAGAATCCTAAAAGTGCTAAACAGATAAAGTAGATAAAGTAGGAAGGAGGAGAGGATAGTGCTCAAGTTACCATACTTCTCCCAGCAAACTGACTCCCTATGCAGCTTGACTGACAGTCTGAGGAGTTTAGCCTTCCCTGAGTCTTACCTTCCTAACCATATGCTAAACTAAAGAGGACTGTTTTAAACCTAGCCTTGAATAAAGAGATTCATGGATTGCACACCAGGTGTGCAAACCGATCCAAGCAAACCTAATTATATATTATATATCATATACATCATATATACCATACATACCATATATATCATATATAATACATACAGCATAATATATAACATAATATACAACATAATATACAACATAAAACAATACATTATTGTATAATATATAACATAATATAAAACATAATACAGCATATATATATAATATATACACCATATATTATATATTACCTAATTATATGCTAAATTAAAGTAAAGTGCTTTAAGCCTGGCCTTGAATGTGGAGACCGTATCTGCTTCCTTAACATAAATGGGAAGCTGATTCCACAGTAAAGGAGCTTGGTAGCTAAATGCTCTGCCACCAACAGTGATTTTTGAGACCTTAGGGACCACCAGACGTCTGGCGTTTTGTGAGCGCAACGCTCGACTTGGTTGATACGACACTAACGTGTCTTGGAGATAAGAGGGAGCCAAGCC
Organism: Knipowitschia caucasica; assembly: GCA_964034765.1. Classification (NCBI taxonomy): domain Eukaryota; kingdom Metazoa; phylum Chordata; class Actinopteri; order Gobiiformes; family Gobiidae; genus Knipowitschia; species Knipowitschia caucasica. Next base: position 9,805,226 of record OZ035841.1, read on the forward strand.
ATTTATGGCTTTATATGTTAAGAGAAGGATTTTAAACTTTATTCTGTACTCCACAGGGAGCCAGTGGAGTGATTTTAACACCGGAGTTATGTGCTCCCTCCTTTTGGTACCTGTTAAGATCCTAGCTGCTGTATTCTGAACGAGCTGGAAGCTCTTCAAAGACGCTTTAGGGCACGCTGCCAGTAAAGCGTTACAGTAGTCGAGCCTTGAGGTGACAAACGCGTGAATGAGTTTTTCCGCGTTACTTTTAGGAAGGAAATTCCTAATTTTAGCGATGTTCCGTAAGTGGAAGTACGCCGTTTTAGTTGCTTGGCTTATATAAGCCTTGAAGGAGAGTTCTTGGTCAAAAATGACTCCAAGATTCCTCACAGTGTTACTGGGTATAATACTGACATTATCGAGAGTAATTATCTGGTTAGTGAGGGTGTCACGCAGGCGCTTCGGACCGAGTAGGATCACTTCTGTCTTCTCCGGGTGGAGAAGTAGGAAGTTAAGAGTCATCCACATTTTAAGGTCCTTTATGCAGGCACTGAGCTTTTCTAGCTGATCTGTCTGATTTGGCTTCATCGACAGATAAAGCTGTGTGTCACATTCTATATCATTCTAGCCTCTGCAGTAGAATGCTGTGGTCTATTGTGTCAAATGCAGCACTAAGGTCCAGTAGGACCAGCACTGACACTTGTCCATTATCAGCAGCTAGTAGTAAGTCATTTGTGACTTTGACCAGTGCCGTTTCAGTGCTATGATGAGCTCTGAATCCTGATTGAAAGACTTCAAACATATTATTTTCCTGCAGGTGGCAGCGAAGCTGCTCAGCTATAAGTTTTTCCAGGATTTTAGATATAAAAGTGAGGTTTGAGATCGGTCTGTAGTTTAAGTATTTCTGGGTCCAGGTTTGTTTTCTTCAGAAGGGGTTTAATTACCGCGGTTTTAAAAGCTTGTGGGACATAGCCACATTGTATGGATGCGTTTATTATATTTACGATAGGCTCAATTATCAAAGGAAGTATGTCTTTGAAGAGCCATGTCGAGACTGCGTCTAACATGCAAGTTGAGGCTTTTGAGGATGTGACCACAGAGATCACCTCTGCTTGGCTCACAGCCATGAATTTATCGAGGCCCACTGAAGAGTCTAAGTGGGAAGTCACGTATGCCGCTTCAGCCTGTCCACTACCAACAGCAGGAGTAACCTCCTCCAGTTTGTCACGGATGGATGTAATTTTATTATTAAAGAAGTGGAGAAAGTCGACACTGCTCAGTGAGCTTGGAATTTTAGGCTCGATTGCGCTATTGCAGTGAGCACTAAAGTAAGGCATACGCTGTTTGCTAATTCTTTTTAATGTTTTTAATGTGTACCTCTGTCTCGCTCCTCCTCCTCCTCCGCGCTCACACAGGAGACGCTGCTCCTCCTCCTCCTCCTCCTCCGCTCATACGCTGCCAGTGTGAGCAGCTGAACGCGAGCGTCCATCGCTCCGTACACTGCGCTCATTCCCGTCTCTTTCACGTCTCTTTCACGTCTCTGACTCACTCGGATTCAGACACTGCTGAAGTTATTTTGATAGCTCCGCATAGTTTTGCTCCGAAGGACCCGCTCCCCACATAGGGAAATCGCGCCTGCCTGTATACAAATCGCTTTTGGTGAAAATTTGACACATAATTGTAATGTACTTTTGGACAAAAAAAACGACGGCGGTCCAGAGAAAAGGGTCTTGGGGTCCGGACCTGGACCGTGGTCTGCCATTTGGGGACCCCTGTTCTATACATTTGCCTTACACTGTATATACAATCGTCTACAATCCTTATTGACTATGTGTGCAAAGCAGCTGCATAAAGCATTAATTGCAAGGCTAATAATTAAGTCAAGTGGTATTAAAAAATGCAGAGATTCCTGAATGTCACCCTTCTGCACAGACACAGCTGGACATACAAACACTGGAGACACGTGCAGTAATGTGAGCAGACGCGGCCATTTAACACGTCACGTGCATCGATCGCTCCATTGATTTGTGTGTTCCCTGCTCCACACACACCGCACAGGACCCATTACTCTCCCTGCTCCGGACGTTTCATCATAGCAGCCAATGCGGAGCTGCAGGAAAGTTTTACATGTAAGAAACTAGATTCACTGAGATTGCAATCATCGCTTGGGCATCGAAAGTTACTTATTTAAAAATAGTTGCATATATATATCAAGTGTGTATTTTTATTAATCCTAGAATTTGGAATATCCTTTTATATTCAAAACATATTTTCTAGTATTCATTCACATTTCCTTTTTCCCACTCATTGAAAACAGATGGTGTAGCGCTTTCTGCAATCCATCCATCCATCCATCCATTTTCTTCCGCTTCATCCGTTGCCGGGTCGCGGGGGCAGCAGTCTAAGCAGAGACGCCCAGACTTCCCTATCCACACACACTTCCTCCAGCTCGTCCGGGGGGACCCCAAGGCGTTCCCAGGCCAGCTGAGAGACATAGTCCCTCCAGCGTGTCCTGGGTCTTCCGCGGGGCCTCCTCCCGGTGGGGCGTGCCCGGAACACCTCCCCAGGGAGGCGTCCAGGAAGCATCCGGAACAGATGCCCGAGCCACCTCAACTGGTTCCTCTCGACGTGGAGAAGCAGCGGTTCTACTCCGAGCTCCTCCCGTGTGACTGAGCTCCTCACCCTATCTCTAAGGGAGCGCCCAGCCACTCTGCGGAGGAAGCTCATTTCGACCGCTTGTATCCGCGATCTCGTTCTTTCGGTCATTACCCAAAGCTCATGACCATAGGTGAGGGAGGGAACGAAGATTGACCGGTAAATCGAGAGCTTTGCCTTTCGGCTCAGCTCCCTCTTCACCACAACGGTCCGATACAGCGACCGCATAACTGCGCACGCTGCACCGATCCGCCTGTCAATCTCACGCTCCATTCTTCCCTCACTCGTGAACAAGACCCCGAGATACTTGAACTCCTCCACTTGAGGAAGGACCTCTCCACCCACCTGCAGAGGGCAAGGCACCTTTTTCCGGTCGAGCACCATGGCCTCGGATTTGGAGGTGCTGATTCTCATCCCAGCCGCTTCACACTCGGCTGCAAACCGTCCCAGTGCATGCTGCAGGTCCTGGTTCGTTGGAGCCAACAGGACAACATCGTCCGCAAACAGCAGAGATGAAATCCTGTGGTCTCCGAACCGGACCCCCTCCGACCCCTGGCTGCGCCTAGATATTCTGTCCATAAATACAGTGAACAGAACCGGTGACAAAGGGCAGCCCTGTCGGAGGCCAACATTCACCGGGAACAGGTCTGACTTACTGCCGGCAATGCGAACACAGCTCTGGCTCCGGTCATACAGGGATCGGATGGCCCTCAGCAGAGGACCTCCGACCCCGTACTCCCGGAGAACCCCCCAAAGGACACCCCGGGGAACACAGTCGAACGCCTTCTCCAAATCCACAAAGCACATGTGGACAGGTCGGCGAACTCCCATGAACCCTCGAGTATCCGATGGAGAGTATAGAGCTGGTCCAGTGTTCCGCGACCGGGACGAAAACCACACTGCTCCTCCTGGATCCGAGATTCGACCATCGGCCGTAACCTCCTCTCCAGTACCTTGGAGTAGACCTTACCGGGGAGGCTGAGGAGTGTGATCCCACGATAATTGGAACACACCCTCCGGTCCCCCTTCTTGTAGAGAGGGACCACCACCCCGGTCTGCCACTCCATTGGCACTGCCCCCGATCGCCACGCGATGTTGCAGAGACGTGTCAGCCAAGACAGTCCTACAACATCCAGAGACTTTAGATAATCAGGGCGGATCTCATCCACACCCGGAGCCTTGCCACCATGGAGGCTACCAACCACCTTGGTGACCTCAGCCAGGGAGATGGATGTACCCGCCCCAACATCCTCAGCCTCTGCCTCTGTAACAGAGGACGTGACGGGGGGATTGAGGAGAACCTCAAAGTATTCCTTCCACCGCCCGACAATATCCCCAGTCGAGGTCAGCAGCTCTCCACCCGCACCGTACATGGTGTTGGCAAAGAACTGCTTCCCCCTCCTGAGGCGCCGGATGGTTTGCCAGAATCTCTTCGAGGCCGACCGATAGTCATGCTCCATGGACTCTCCGAACTCCTCCCAGTCCCGGGTTTTTGCCTCTGCAACAGCCCGGGCCGCGGCACGCTTGGCCTGCCGGTACTGGACAGCTGCCTCAGGAGTCCCCCGAACCATCATGGCTCGATAGGACTCCTTCTTCAGCCTGACAGCATCCCTTACTGCCGGTGTCCACCACCGGGTTCGGGGGTTGCCGCCGGGACCAGCACCAGAGACCTTGCGACCACAGCTACGAGCCGCCGCATCGGCGATTGAGGCAGAGAACATGGTCCACTCGGACTCCATGTCCCCCTCCTCCGCCGGGACCTGGGAGAAGCTCTCCCGGAGGTGTGAGTTGAAAGTCCGTCTGACAGGGGGCTCAGCGAGACGTTCCCAGCAGACCCTCACTATACGCTTGGGTCTGCCAGGTCTGACCGGCTTCTTCCCCTGCCAGCGGATCCAACTCACGACCAGGTGATGATCGGTTGACAGCTCCGCCCCTCTCTTTACCCGAGTGTCCGAGACACGCGGTCGAAGGTCAGATGATACGACAACAAAGTCGATCATCGACCTCCGGCCTAGGGTGTCCTGGTGCCACGTGCACTGGTGGACACCCTTGTGCTCGAACATGGTGTTCGTGATGGACAAACCGCGACTGGCACAGAAGTCCAACAACTGAGCACCGCTCGGGTTCAGATCAGGGGGGCCGCTCTTCCCGATCACCCCTCTCCAAGTGTCACTGGCGTTTCCCACATGGGCGTTGAAGTCCCCCAGGAGAATAACGGAGTCCCCGGGCGGTGCACCGTCCAGTACCCCTCCCAAGGACTCCAAGAAGGCCGGGTACTCTACACTGCTGTTAGGCCCGTAGGCCGTCACAACAATGAGAGACTTGTCCCCCACCCGGAGGCGGAGGGGACGCGACCCTCTCATTCACCGGGGAGAACTCCAACACGTGGCGGCTGAGATGGGGGGCAATGAGAATGGCCACCCCAGCTCGCCGCCTCTCCCCGCGGGAAACTCCAGAAAAGTGGAGCGTCCAACCCCTCTCAAGGAGTTGGGTTCCAGAGCCCAAGCTGTGTGTGGAGGTGAGGCCGACTATCTCTAGTCGGTATCGCTCAACCTCCCCCACGAGCTCGGACTCCTTCCCCCCCAGTGAGGTGACGTTCCACGTCCCAAGAGCCAGATGTTGTGTGTGCGGACTGGGTCGCCGAGGTCTCCGCCTTCGACTGCCGCCCAGTCCTCTCTGCACCGCTTCACCACGGACCCCTCTGCAGGTGGTGGGCCCACAGGAGGGACTGCCCACGTCATCCCTTCGGGCTGAGCCCGGCCGGGCCCCGTGGGCTAAGGCCCGGCCACCAGGCGCTCGCATACGGGCCCCGACCCCAGGCCTGGCTCCAGGGTGGGGCCCCGGCTGCGCCATGCCGGGCGACGTCACTGTTTTCGTGTTAGTGCTGTCCATGGTGTCTTCTGGACTGCTCTTTGTCTGACTCGTCACCTGAGACCTGTCTGCCATGGGAGGCCCTACCAGGGGCATGAAGCCCCAGACAGCATAGCTCCCAGGATCATCCGAGTACTCAAACTCCCCCACCACGTTAAGGTGGCAGTCCAGGGGGGACTGCAATCCTAGTATTATATATTGTGATATTGTCGTTGTAAGTCTACATATGAGCCCTTACAACTGAACAGCCTTTTGCCACAGAATTTGACAGGTGCAGCTCCTGATTGGCGCTTGGTTACTCATTTTACATATATTTGGCTCCATGTTCTCGCTCAAATAGCCTGCTCGCTCAAATAGCCTGCTCGAGGTCTAATCGACCTCTTCAGCATTTGGAAGCCACTAGAGTCAGCACTCTGGTCAGTTCACTCCTATAATGCAGCTAAACACATGCTATAATCTGTGGTTTTTATATTTGTAAAGATCTGTTTTAGCCTCAAACCATCCTCTTGTGCTTACGTCTCTTCAGCCAACAGCACGCTCTCAATCACTGGGCAGCTGCAGCACTTTGTTAAATCGCCTGCATCACAGGACCTCCGCTGATCTGTGTCTGCGAGAACAGAACAAGACAGGAGCATAGCTGTAGTTTTCACTAGTCTACCCTTTTCGCGAACATGCTCAAAGATAAACTTCTCCAAAGCCCTTCAGCCTTTGGAATACGTCTTCACCCCAACCACTTCATTCTGTTTTTTTACACTTAACCCTTCGTCAGGCCTCATTACCTTCACCAAATCAAACGAGACATGACTTCTAAAGATCATCACATTTGGCATTTGCTTCACAACCACACGCTACTGGAGAAACGCCGGCATCACCAGCATGCTTAGGCAAGAGCGATAAGGATGAAAGAATGTGCAGAGCTAGCGAAAAAAGCACACACGCTAAAGAAACCCACTTCTTGGCAAGACATTTTAATGCAACATTGAGCTACAACACTAAAGCCATGCTCTTTTCATCCCATTAGAACAAAAACGTGGAGTGTGAACATTGAATCATCTCAAAGACTTCTCTATTTTCAGATGTTGTCAACGCTTCTTGCTTCATGCACGCAGTAAAAGATTCAAAGACAAAAAATGTACATGTTAGAGCTTTTGAATAGGGCTAAAAATACACCATTAAAGGTGGTGTACCTAACATTTTTGGTTTGAAAGTTGGGTACCTCAGCTGTAATTGTCAGTGTTCGTATTTTAGTTTAAAACTCGCAAAAACAGTAATTTATTCACAGGGTTCAAAGTTATGTTAGACAAAAATGTGGTTTTTATTTAAGATTTATTTAGAACAGAGATGACAGAAAAGGGTTATGCTAAAAATGGATAGATTTAGAAAATTTGTTTAGCAATCTGGATTCTTTTTCTTGAGAAAAATTGTTAGGCGTGTTCATACTTTTTGTTTTGATATTTACACTTTCATTATTCTTCAATAAATGAAATGTAAATGCATTAATTGTGTTGTATTTTTTATGAAAATAGGGCAGAGCTGAAGAATGTTGATAAAAATCTAAACAGCTGATGTTTCTTTTTCCACACAGTCCAATAGCCTTGGTATAATGTTTTGGGGAATGTAAAATTATTAATAGGTCAAGCTCTGCAAAACGTTGTGATGGCGTTAGTTGTTGTGTGACGCTGAAGGCATAAATAAAGCTCCTGACTCAACTACCTGATATGGATCCACAAGAGTCCTCCTGGAACTCATTACTGCTCACATCTGGAGGAGAAGCAGCAGTGGTCAGCAACATGCCTAATGTATGCAGGGGATACTCTGTCGCTGTGAATCTGGCTCGGAACCATCACTGTCTGGAAGCAAAACTAGTATAGGAGTCATGTAAATGTTTGAACTAATCGAGTCATAGCTCTGTGAGTCACTATTTGACACTTTGGGCTGGTTTCACTAAATGAGAAAAAGTTTCTTCCAGGTCCTCTGGTTTCCCCTATCGCTAAACACATACAATAGGTCCCCTTTCGCTGGAACCAGAGCTCCCCGGAAAAAGAGATTCTGAAATCTCAGTGGGATAGTGGGTCAATAAAAAATTAAATGCATTTTACATCATTTAAGTTGTAAATGTAAGAGAATAAGTTCTATATTGTGTGTGTGATGATTTTTAATATTAATCTCCTGACTAATCCCCCTAAAAAAATGACTGATCCTTTTAATATAGTTTTTAGAAAATGTTATGAATGAAAATAATCATTCAAATCAATCTCAATATCTGAGCAGATGGAAAACTGTCTTTGGTACAAGAATGCAGACTCTTTGCTCTATTCCTGAGTCTGGATTTTAACATTTGTGCCAGTCAAGAAATATTGATTTGCTTAAAAATAAGAAAAATGTCCTTACCCTGTCAGGAAAACTTCAAAATGCAAGGGAATATATAACAGCTATGCTCCTGAGCATGTTGCATATAAGGGTGCAAATAAAGTGAGCTGTCATAACTGTATGGCTGTGGACATAATGTAATCGCTGTGTCGTCCTCAAGAAACCTTTTGTATTGATTCAGTCGGGGGAAAACATTGAGACAAGTTTGAATCAGCAGAGCTCCTGTCTTTGGAGAGAAATTAGTCCCATTTATGGCATCTGGAGCTCCCCACTGCTCAACCCCACTGAGACTCATTAAAGGATTTCACATACCTCCAAACGCACACGCGCACGCATGCACGCACACACACGCACGCTCGGTCTGTTTTGCAGTACGTCACATACACAAAGACATTGAAGCTAACAAGATCCCTCAGAATTTGATGCAATATAATGTGGCACAGTGTTGTAAAAATAAATAAATTTTAAACTGTACTACTTGTGGCCGCCCCCAAGTAGTAAAGTTTTTCAAATGTGTATTTATTTTCATGATCTATCTGACCGACATTGTGATTGTAATTCTACTTTGATATCCTATGTTTAAAAAATGGATTTTGATTTTGAAAATATATGCTTTAGTCGGAAAGTCTCGGACACAAGTCTAACCCATTTAAGAAAAGGTTTATAGAGTTCTAACCATTACAACCATTTGATTGTTTTTTGTTGTTGTTAATAATCTATTGTGACATTTTCCAAATGTATTATTTTCACATCTTTAGTCAATTTTTTCATTTGCAATGTTCTACTGTATACATTTTGACTTGATTTTGTGCAGGTCCATGTAGTAACCTGCCAAATCAGAATCTTTTCACAATATGTGAAAATGTTTTTACAATCTTGACATGAATGTTTTTCCGTTAAAACAAATCATGAATGATTGAACTTGATTATAAGAACCTACCGGGTGTTTGCATTGACATTTTCTTTGCTTGGAAAGTTCCTCTGTACAAGAACTTCTGCAAAATATTACTGATGCTGTATTGTTGTCTACAGCAGGGGTGTCATTAATACGGCCCAAAGAGATTTGACCCGGCCCGCGGCTCATTTATGTAAAAAGATATTTTTTTATTTATTTTTTAATCCGCGCCTCGACTCGAGGCTCCGCGACGCCGCAGCGCCGTGCTCAGCTGTGAGTCCAGTGCGTCTGTAGCTGGCTCCACCAGAGCGGTGCTGAAGGAATATCATCTTAAACTACGAGACTCTGCGAAAAATACGGCACTTTGAGCGGAGAATTGAGAAGACGGAAGATAAGCATGTCTGGCCCTGAAGAAACAGCAGTCTGTTTGTGCCCAGAGCAAGAGGCTAGTGCTGCTGCTGTAAAGACAAGCTACCTGAGTCTGAGTGCTAAAAACATTAGCATTAGCATCACAGCCGCACAGTGAGAGAGAGTTTGTTAAAACTTTCACACAGGCTGCTGACATGGTCTGAGGAACCACTCGCTTTTACCAACATGTTGTTATTGATGAGAGACTGATGTTGCATATTCATTTGTGGTGTTATTGAAACTATCAGAGGACATTTGAGCGCTGCTGCTGGTGCTGTTGTTGCTGGTGCGTTTGACAGAGGTGTGGACTGGTCCTGCGCTCTCAGTCTGGTTCCGACAGTAAAGGCAGGTGTTGTGACAAAGCAGCAAATGGAGGTGATGATTTTTGGACATTTGAGACACTGTGCTGCAGTCGTTAAGAATAGATCACGTTATGGAAGTTGGTTTGTTCATTTCAACTGAATCATGGTCAGTTTGATGCTTTCTCTGTGACAACAACATAACCATGGACCTTACCACACTGAAGATGGTTAATGTGAAAACAACATAACCATGGACCTTACCACACTGAAGATGGTTAAGCTGAGTTATGCTGTGTTAAAATGCTTTTTTCTATCTACCTACTTTACCTTTGTGAGCAAGTTTTCTCTGTAATGAGCCTTAAAACAAAGCTAGCATACAAATATTAATATAAATATTGTGAAATGCTATTTACAATGTAATATTCTAAATACATTATTTGCACTATGAAAAACTGGACTTTGTACCGTTTTTTGGGTATTCTTGTAGAGCATCTTCTTGTCCGGCCCATTTGAGATCCAATTAGGTAGTATTCGGGCCCCCGGACCAAAATGAGTTTGACAACCCTGGTCTATAGGAAACTGAACAATGTTACCATTTATATGAAAAAAGTGACCCTGGTTAAAGTCACCTACGCACCTGAATGATCACAGCAGGCTTAGAAACGTGAACGCTTGAACGCACAAACAATTCTCATATCACTGCATAGTTTTATGTACAGGCCTCAAGCGCACGTCCACATACAGTAAATTGCTAATTTTCATCCAGAGTCAACTTGCTCTTAACCTTCTCCCGGTATGACCAAATCTATCAGTGCCCGTTTGTTACGTGGGACTGCGGTGATGAATGCACACCACTCTCGCTGAAGGGCATGTCTAAAGAATGGTATAATAAACATTGGCTCTAACAAGGACGCTTGGCTTTTAGGTTAGAAAATACATGGAATATACATGCCTGAATAGAAGTGCTGTCAAACTTACTAGCACTAGAAAATATTTGTGTTCTTTTAAGATGTTGAAACGAGGGGAGGAGAGAAACTTTTTTCTTTATGAACTTATTTTGGACAAATGGGTTGCAAATACCTTATTGCCATCTTTTTGTTCTGAACACAGTGATTGGAAAGGAAATGCTTTGCTTGAATTTTAAAAGAACAGGACCCAATGAAAAGATTGAGACAGCAATTATATCATATATTCAATTAATACTTATAGAAACGTGTAGAAATGAATAGCAAATGTTGTATAACATACAATGGAAGCATATAAGCCAGATGGGAAGTGTTTAAGGCCAAACAAGTTTAGAACATTGGCTGGGGATGGTTTTTTTTATTTCAAGACTAATGGTATCTTTATGGACCACTATATGTAAATAGGATGGCAGGTAATCTGTTATTCATCTACTTACATATCTTACACTTACCAATGTTCTTTTGCAATATTTGCAGGATTTGCAATAGTTTTAGGCAAATAGTCAGCAGATGGTTTGTATTTTCTTCATTTTATTATTTCTCCTATTTAAGACGGTGTAATTGATGAGAAATGATGAGCCGAATTTTAAGCTTATTACAAGCAATGCTACTCATGTGACAATACACATAGTTCATGTCACAGACCTCAATGTTTGTTGTACTTTTAACAATAAAATGTTTGCGATGAACCTGTTCATGTGTAAACTTAGTAATTATAGCATATGTCTCTCCATGTTGCTGCTTCCCTCTCCTGCAGAGTCGGCCATGTCTACAGTTTTCAGTGTTGTCCTTAAAGCTCTTTTTAACTCTGGCCACTTAGCCCCTCACTGCTCCCCAAACTGTGCTTAAACGATCCCCTCTCTGATGAATGGAGTGGACCTTTGAGTCCAGTTTGACACAGACTGATGCTAACTCTGGACAGACGGCGCTCTACTGATTTGGTACAGATTTGTAGGGGTGTCTGTCTTCAGTCTGGGAAATAGCGCTTTTCTTCGTCTTCCAATTCAATAAATGATCTCACCTTTTTCTTTATTTTCTAAATTGTAATATTTCTTAATAATATTGTGAAGCAATTTTCTATATTCTGTATGTTCTAATAAAGTCTGATTATGTTCAGAGTAAGAGTAAACATAACAACTTAAAGCGTTCCGTTTGAAAAAGCCATGTCATTCCTTCAAATATTTACTGTACCAACCTATAGTACAACCATTCTTATACTAGAATAAAAAAATTAATTGCAAAGATCCATCCATCCATCCATCCATTTTCTACCCTTTAATCCATTTCTGGGTCAGGGGGGTGGCAATCCGAGATGCCACCCAAGTCTCATAGCACCAGCCCCTCACTGACCCTCTGCAGGTGGTGAGTCCACAGGAGGGTGGCTGCTCTCTGAGTGTGAGCATAGCCTTGATCTTTCAGTGGGGGCTTTGGGCAAAGTGGGGTTAAGTGTCTTGCCCAAGGACACAACGACAGCAGTCGCAAAGATGTTGCATATAAATAAATGTAGTTGCTTTTCTTTTCTCACAAACTTCTTCGATCTGAGTTGTTGAACATATTTTGAAAATTTGTATATTGATAGAAAGATTGTATAAAAAAAAATAAGATTGATAAACTCATAAAAGCTCAAATTCTAAAATCTTACATTCTCCATCTTTGGAAATGAACTTTTTCTTCCCAGTGTTTGTTTGTTTAGCTGCTTTCACTTCCAATATTTTGTTCTTTTGAAGCGACAGTTTATAATGCGGCAGGCGAGGCTTGATTAAAAAAATCAGGCTTGATTAAAAAAATCAGTATCTGCAAAACTAAAAGTAAACTTATATTCAATAAATTTTTTTCAAATGTTTGTTTACCCAAAGAAGGAAGATACTAAAAAAAATCACAATACACTTATTCAAAATAACTTTAATTAAATAAATATTTTAGTTTTATGAACAAAAAGCTGCAGAAGTTGAAAACATAGACTACATGTGATGCAATCATTGATAAAAATGCTAATTAAACCGTTAATAGGTGTTAGCATTTATGGATATTACAATGTACATTGTGGTTAATAAATCTAAGGCAACCAAAGTGAGCCTGGCATAATGTAAAATCGAATATTAGCCTTGTTAGCATGTTTTATGATATCAACTAGAGTTAGCTAACTTGCCCAACACTAATTAGCTTGAATCTCACAAATAAGGCTAAAAGGTTAAGAGTTGCACACTATTATGTACAAAACTGATGAAAATATGTTTATACCTTGTTCAGATGACAGTGAAACCTCCTACAGTTTCCAGCTAAGACTGCTGTCCTCTGCTGTGAGATGTCCTTCTCCTACGTCATCACCGCCATTTTGGCCCCATGTGGAAGTGAAAAAGTGCTACTTCAAAGCCGTTTTTTTTAACATAATTCATCTGAACATGTCAAAATGAACACCTGAAATATTATAAACACATATTGTAGTTATATAATAACTGTCTCTTTGTAATCTCTATGTAGTCTCAGTCAGGCTGGGGGATGCCACATCATCTTCTGCTTCACTTTATTGTGGTGTCCCTCAAGGATCTATTTTGGGACCTATCCTTTTTGCACTCTTATCTCCTCCCACTTGGGGAGATTTTTAACAGACACGGAGTGTCCTATCACTTTTATGCAGATGACTGCCAAATTTATATGCCAATTTCGAGAAGCCATGCCCCCCTGACGCCCCTGCTCAACTGTCTATGTGACGTCAAGGCTTGGTTAGCCCAGAATTTTTTAGTAATGAATGAGGGAAAAACAAAAATTTTAACATTTGGACCGGCTCTTACTGACTTGGGACCACTAGGAAATTATGTGCGTTCCAGCCTTGGCGTCACTATAGACAGTGATTTTAAATTTGACAAACAAGTTAATGGCGTTTTAAAATCGTGTTTTTATCATCTTCGGCTTTTATCAAAAGTGAAGCCATTCTTATTTTTTAACTTGTTAGAACAGGTTGTGCATGCTTTTATTTCCAGTTGTCTGGACTACTGCAACACATTTTATGCTGGTGTCAATCAGAAAACCCTCTCCCGGTTGCAGTTGGTCCAGAACGCAGCAGCACGACTTTTAACAGAAAGCGCGAACACATCACCCCTGTACTCGCGTCTTTGCACTGGCTCCCTGTTCATTTTAGAATTGATTTTAAAATGTTACTGTTTGTTTTTAAATCTTTGCATGGACAGGCCCCTGATTACATCTCGGACCTCATCCAAATTTAGACTCCTGCGCGCGTCCTGAGGTCCGAGAGCCAGCTCCAGCTCGTGGTCCCTAACGCGAGACTTAAAACCCGGGGGGACAGAGCCTTCTCTGTGGTCGGCCCTAAGCTCTGGAACGCTCTTCCCCTCCATGTCCGGACGGCCCCCACAGTAGAGTGTTTTAAGTCTCGTCTTAAGACCCACTTTTACTCTTTGGCTTTTAACACTGTGTGAGTTGTGTGGTCCTCTGTGTTTTTATTTTATTTTATTTTATTTCTATTTATGGTTTTAATCTGTTTTATATATTTTTATTCTTTTATACTTGGTGAAGCTAAGGATAAGTTATTTATTTTATACTTTTTTGTGCAGCACTTTGGAAACGTAACTGTTAAATGTGCTATATAAATAAAGTGGATTGGATTGGATATATTCTGGATAGCAGCATATTAAATTCTAGTGCTACTTTAAAAACATTCCAATTACAGTTCAACCTCTATCTGTCGGGAGGCACGTTGATCCAATGTTAGGTTTTTGGGTAGTGTAAAAAATGTAATAAAATATTGTACAATATTATAAGAAAATATTGTTGTGGCAACAGGCAGCGGGCCCAGTCCGTGAAGAGATCAGCACGCGCGTAACCGAGTGTCTTCGCTCCTATGCAGCGTTGGGCGCGCGCACGCACACACGCACACACAAACACTACGGCACTTGGCATTGCGATATTGGTCGCGGTCTTTTTAGCTGACATGGCTCTTTCGTCCTGTGGCAAAATGGCAGCAACTCAAAAGATTGAACCAAAAGGAGTCTTTTTCTTCTAATAGTTAGATTTCGGCAAAATGCGCCAAAATGGCTGAGGCGGAGTCAATATTTGTTTTTTTTTCTCATCAAAAAACGTTTTTGCCATGCCTCCACACACTCTGACAACATACGCTCCTTCTCCTCCTCCTCCACACTGACCACAACAACATACTCTTCACCTCCTCCTCCACACACTCTGACCACAACCAAAACAGCGTTTTATGCCCAAAATCCACTCCACTCGCAGTGGGCGCTAAAGCTAGACATACAGTGTGTTTGCTAATGCTTTTAAAAATGTTTTTGATGTGGATATTCGGACTAAACATTGGCAATAGCAGCGCTCACACACCTGTCACACCGCTGATCCTCCTCCTCCTCTGCTCACACCTGTCTCACTGTTCCTCCTCCGCGAGTATCCATCTCTCCTACACTGCGATCATTCCCGTTACTTTCTTTGTATCTCACTCAGACACTGCTAAAGTTATCTGACAGCTCCGTAAAGTTTTTTTGGAGGACCCGCTGCGTACATAGCTGCCCGCGTGCCTGCCTGTTTACAAATCGCTTTTGGTGAAAATTTGACTTTACTTGTAAAAATGTTCTTTTGATCAAACGAAATCAAAGAGGTCCAGAGAAAGGGGTTTAGGGGTCCAAACTTGGAGTGCAGTCTGCCCTTTGGGGACCCTTGAACTAGTGTATTTATAAAAAAAAAAAAAAAAGGAAGGAAGATTGCGAGGCCCCTGTGTGGTGCGAGGCCCTGTGCGACGGCACAGGTCGCACAGCCCTTCCGACGGGCCTGCTCTGATCCAAAACAGACCTGGAGTCAAGAACTTTGAATACAAACATGTAACTATGCCCTTTTCTGTCAACAAAAAAAAAAAGAATGTAATTCTTCAGTTTGTCTCTTAGTATGTTCTATAGTGATTGCATTGTAACTAGTAGTTTGTACATTCTGTTTTGAATTGCTGTAATAGTAGTCTGGCCAATATTACATCCTACCTTAGCCTTTTTCATTTCAACATTACTGTGAAATTTCAAGAAAGACTAAATATTGATGTGGCTGTAGTATTTCTCCATAAAGCCCTGTATTGTACAGTATCTGAGTGATTGCAGTTGTCACCGCGATGGTTCAGCCAAAAAATTCTGGCAAAAGTGCTTTATATGACAAGACTAATGGTCCATCTTTGATTTATGATCTCATTATTATATTACAAGAAAGGAAAAAAAGCTATTCCTCTGTGTAATTATATCCACATTTAGAGATGACACGAGTGGTTTGATCAAAGATGGGAAGTGGAGAATCGATACAACCCGGTACTTTCCCAGTGTCCTGTGATTTTAACTAGAAACCAGGTCAAAGCTGCTGCAGTATGACTGTAAAAATGCAAATTCTAACTCTGACTTCCAAGCCGGCTGCTTTCTACCGTCACATCCAGGGTTGCACGATTTATGAGGTTCCAAGGTATAAAAAGTGGTGCAGTTGCCAGTGATAATTTCACACTAATCTGTCTTGTAATACACGGCTGCTTGATTTGACAGTTTCAATATGTCTGATCAAGATTGTGATTTGATTTTTATTAAAAATGACAAAATTAGACATATTTTTAAACATGCAAGATATTGCACATATTTACTAACAACTAACCCTGACCACAGATGAGCTCAAAATGGAGCGGTAAGAAGAAAAAAGTTATGATCCTTAAAGGTACACTGTGTAATATTTAGTGCCATCTAGCGTTGAGATCTTATATTGCAGTCTATTAAAGTACGGGGGCCTTTGAGTTGAGGAGCACTGTCAAAGACAGAGCTCCTCAAGTCATTGACGAGACTGCCAAGGAAAGAATACTTTAGTTTGATAAATGACCAGATCTCTCCAAACGTCTCAAGCACTTGACAGTCGTGTGGAGGCAACTTGTAAACAAGACCGCGTTCAGACCAGTGGGGGCGGGTCCCGACAAAATGACGTGCGGTGACATGCTTGCAATACCACCCCGGGCCGATGGGGGTGGACCCGGAATAAGAATTAGCCAATGCTGCAGGTAACATATAGTATTAGCTGACCTCTCGAAAAAGTCTTTACAGGATGGTCCAAAAGTTGGTTCTTGGCCCAAAGCTCCGTTCCACATGTGTGTCAATGCTGAGGGGAGTGAATTTCTTTGGACCAGTCTAGTTTACTTGCTCTGAATTTTTGAAGTCACTCGTTTAAATGAATTGGGCTTGTGCCGGCTGACAGATGTGGTGTGAAGAGAAGAGACGCATGGAGGAATAATGTCTGTGGGAGCTTAAAACTACAATGATCACAGAAGTAGGAGATTTACAGAGCCGCGGCAGGACATAGCCTGAATAAGTTTAGTTGAAACTTGTGACATAGTAGTTGGACTGCGCTCGGATCGGGTCAGAATATCCTGAGACTGTGTTGCAGAGACTGCCTCGTTCGTCAGTGTGAAAAAAGTTAGGTATTGTTCATGTGTGAGTCTGTTGTGTACAAACTACACATTGTGCCTCCTTTTGTGTTAACGCTGTCTTTGTGCGTGTGGTTTGTGATATTGACAGTTTGTTGCTATGACGGTGGACTTACTGCATAATTATTTTTCTGAAAGATTGTTGTTTGGATTGTTCTTTTACATATCTGTGGTCTTCCATGGTTCTTTTATATAACTGTGGTCTTTCATGGTTCCTTCTTCCAACTTGTGAAGGCACGGTGAAAGCAACAATATCAGTAGCTTATGTGAAACAAAAACGCGATTCTCGCATCCACCGTTTTTCAAGATGGCGCATATTCACTGAGAGCACTCCTCTCTCATGGACACTTGTAAGTTAAATTCTAAGCCTATGAATACATTTAAAAAAACATGGTGGAGGTAAATATTCTTAAGTTCAAAATTGTTATTACTTAGCATGTTTTTGCATCTGGAGCAGCTGTAAAAATTACACAGGGTGGCTATAACAATAATGTATTATTTCAAAATTTGGACCATATTATTCAGTCCTTTTTAAACATATGGACTGAATTAGGAAGTTTTGCTTATATTTTCTTCTGAAAAAAAAGAGTACACATTTAGAGAATATTATGAGTTTGTCTGACAACAAGACTCTCTCCTTGTAAATGCATGTTAAAAGCACTTTCATGTCATATAATGTAAATATCTATCCGATACTTGCACTATTGTCTTCAAAATATACTAAAGTTTACTTGAATTTGGAATAATTTATGGTTTGCTCATCTTTTTTTGTTTGCAAAAAACCTATCAATGCAGTCTTATAGTTCTATTCCAAAAGTTGCAATGGATGGATATGTTTATATACAATACATCATACAAGAGCCTTAAGATGTAATTATCTCTTTGACATTGACGCTTAGGAGCCCCTTTATACAAATCATTACAAATTATTGCAGTCTACCAGACCGCAAATCTACGCGATTAATTGTCAAGTCCTTCTGGATGCTCTTTTACGGGAAGCCAGTGCTAATAAGCCTTCAGAATATAACATTTACAACAACATATACCTTAACACAATACTATGTTTTTGCAGGTGGGCTACGAGAATGCAGGCACGGTGGAGTTTTTGGTGGACAAACACGACAATCACTACTTCATCGAGGTGAACTCCCGGCTGCAGGTGGAGCACACAGTCACTGAAGAAATCACAGAGTAAGTTTTTGTGAATGTGATTTTTCACTTAATCTGCTGTCAAAAGGGTGATTATTTTTGAGAAAAGTTCAATATTGGACATCTGCGAAAAGTGCACTTTACATTTTCCTGTTGTGTTAAAGTTCAAGCCACGTCTTCACCTGTTAAAAACAATTCTTTTAGTAAGGCAAAGGTCATGCCATTGACAATTTGCAATCCAGTGTGATTCTACTGTTGCTGTTCACCTCTGAATCCAGTTTGTCCTGGCAGTTTCTCCTAATTTTTGACTTTGCAGACACACATGCATGAAAGTAAAGGCTTCTTGGTACTTATGCAATGTAAGTCTTTTGGTCATTCACTTCTCTGGACAAGTTTCCTCTATATGGGTAAACACAACAATATCTCAGCAGCATTTTTGCATTTACTTTAGTTATGTTCGTTGATTTGAAATATCTTAATACCATAGTGCCTTATCCGGCAGCAGAGGTGGTGTAGCGACTGGGTTGAGCAGGACAGGTCACAGCCGCAGAGGTGGCAGGACAGGCCATAGGAGCAGTTTGATGAATTTGGGTTTTATTTATGTGCTTTATTTAAGACATGTTTTCACAATCAAAACCATTATTTACAGGGCTGTTATAAAAAAGGTTTTTCATCGAACATTTATGGAATACGAAAACAAGATACTGTTTGTTTCTGTAGTGGCTTGTTTATTTTTCTGTTTGCAGCAGGTTGTTGTAGCGTTTGCAGTGGCCACAGCAAAGTCCGCATTTGTTACCTGGGAGATCTATCCTCTCCAGCGCTTTATCTCTCCAACTCTGCTCTTACATAACATCCAGACTATACAGTGGGAGCTTTGTGGATTTTTTTTTCCTTTTTCAAATAATCACATGCTTCAGGCACAACATTAAAAGTATCAGACTTTGTTGGTGTCAAAATATTACTATAATATAATTTCACTTTTTTCTTCAAATGAATTTATAGTCCATTGATCAATTATCATCTCCGTGATTAGTAATCATCAGATTCAGCTCTATCGATCTTTTCCATCGACTACCACTGACGTCTGTTGTATCCTTTGGCAAGACACTTAACCCAACTGTGCCTGAAGCCCCCACTGAAACATCAAGCCTGTGTCGTCTGCAAAGGAGGAGCCATCATCCTTTACACTAAAATATCAATTAATTCTAATCATGTGTCAACTATTGCTTCAGTTTTTGAGAATGCAAATCCCCGAAAATCAGGAGTTAAATTCATTTACTTATTACATCTTCACGATGTATTTTAAGCAGTTTTAGACCTTCTACTGCTTCTGCAATATGAAGGAAAACACTGCAGATAAAAAGTCTGTTTGAGAGGCAAGGGAAAGTAACAGAATGAAAAATGCCGCTTACACGGGGAGATAAGGTTGAGTGGTAACAGTGCCGACTATGGAGCAGACAAGAGCAGGTGGGATCACTGAAGAGAGGCACTGAATGATGAGGTCATGAGTGCTGCGCAGTGAAGGAGGGGAGACTGAAGCCAAGGACAACACAAGATGAAAGTAGCAAAGGGGGCTTTGCACGACTCGCTGCCTTCCTCAACCAAACTGAAAATAGGGCTATCAATATTCATAACACTAGTGAACATTTACATAGTGCTTCACTACGATAAAAAATCATCAATGGTCAACATTAAAAACTAAAAAAACTAAAAAAAATGAGATTTTAATAATCATGTTTTTCATGTTTCCAAATACCTCCTCTGTCCATTAGAAGTTGCTAGAACATAACTGTTTTATACATTTGTCAAGTTTCCTGTTGTGGCCCTGTTTATTTTATGTAGCGGACGTGATGATTTGACAAAATGAGCTTTGCGGAAGTTTGTTACACATTTTCAGATGTCCACATTTGATTAGGAGATTTGTATTTATTTATTTTTTACAGTAGAAACAAATACTTTCACTTGAATGTGAAACCACACCAAATTTGTTTTTTTTCTCAAGTTTGATTTTTAGAGAAACATTTACGGATATCATCACGTCCGTTAAAAATTTTTCAAGGGTCATTTAATATATATATATTTTTCTATTTATTTTATATATTTTTTTTTTGTATTTACTTTTTAACCCTCTATGCCCATGGGTCATTTTGGGGAACTTTCCTCGCCTGGTTTTCTTTGTGTATAATGGTTCATAAAACAGTCATCTTTTGATGCAGAGTCAAGCAGTATACTTTGTTTTTTTCAGTACAACCTGGGGTTTTAGAATATTCATATTGTAAAGCTGTCATATGAATTATATAAAAATTATGGAATCATAAAGACAAAGAAAAAAATCAAACGGAAAATCAATTTAACAAAAATGTATTGAAAAAACACAATGAAATGCTATAAACAACTTTTTACACTGCATAGAAATGTTATTTATGGTCTTGGGGATAATGGGGGAAAAAATTGAATCTCTAACTATTATACTTTTTACAAAATTCCACTATAAAAGCAAAAAACTCTGTACTCCTGATGCCCTTCTTGAAGCAGTTTGTCTATAATGCTGGGGTTGCTTCTGTAGTACAGCTGTGGCTGAGCACGGTGGCTGAGTGGATAGCACTCTCGCCTCTCAGCAAGAAGGTCCTGGGTTCGAATCCCGGTTGGACCAGGGCCTTTCTGAGTGGAGTTTGCATGTTCTCCCCGTGTCTGCGTAGGTTTCCTCCGGGTGCTCCGGTTTCCCCTACCACTAAAAATATGTACAATAGGTCTGGCATGTGCCTCCTGTACTGGCACCCCCACTCCCAAAAATCACAATTGTAAACCGCTTTGAGACTCCAATGTGCAGTGAAAAGGCGGTATATAAATAACTAATACTAATACTACTACTGTAAAAAACGTAAAACATAAAAAACTGAGCCAAAAAAAAAAAAAACATCAATTATTTATTTAATACATATATTTATATACATCATATACACATAATGTCATTTTACTGTATTTATTATCGTCTTTATCAATAATGCGCACTCTTCAGCCGGTTTTTGCAATCGCAGCTGTAGTTTCAACTGTGGGAGAACAAGGAAACGCAGAGGAGTGAGAGATCTCACTCTCTGACGATCTTTGGCAGTCCCCGTGTGTTTGTATCTCACAGCTGTTTGTACCTCACGGGTCATGCTTTGGACACGGACTTTCAGACAAACGTAGTTTATCCTCCGTGCATTGCACAGACAAATCAAAACTAGTTTCGGAAAGCCCTGATTACGTACTTCACAGAGGAAAAAAAGTAAGTTGCTACGTTTTACCGTTCGCGAGTAAATTGATCATTTGTAAAACATGTGCGCGTGCATCGGCACCGATGCACGCGGGCATATAGGGTTAAATCAAGTGATGTACTTACGTTGTGTCAGCCATGTTAATCTTGAGGGATTTCATCTGCCGCTTTTTCAGACTAAGGACGTTTCCTTTTCTATGTAACTGGCGTCACAGTAGAATGATCAAATCAGAGGCTGATTTGGTCGTTTAAAATGTTGCCAAAATGTATTTATTAATAATTTCTTTTGATTTTATCCACATTATCTCTTTGATCTGTCTGTGTTAGAAATCTTTTTTTTTTTTTCAATCCATGATATTAATTTTTGAGTTCTAAAGTCCAGATGCTTTAAGTGACACCTAACTGTGAACACACTCATAACTGAAAGATTACCGCTAGTTTCGCCTCCAAATAGAGTCCGAGGCATCCCGCTCCCGCTGGTCTCTCCAGCGAGGGTACGATGTAAGCTAAGTATATTCACCTGGGTTTGATTTCTTATTTGATCATTATTTCGCTGGTGTTCCCTCTTCTCGTCCTCACTTTTGCATCGTTTGGGCTGTTTTGCTGTGTTTGCAGTTACAGCCAGAGCAGGTATAGCTTAACTTTAAGTTGCCATGCTGCTGTGTTTACCTACGCTGCAGGCGCTAGAGGAGACGTGCCCTGTTTGTAAGAGCGCTGCCCCTCGTTCTGTGAGTGGAGGAGAACGAGCGTCACGCAAAATTTCTACTCGGCACTTTTTATGGCCTTAACTCATACACAGCTGAAGCAATGAGCTCAAGTGTTCAATAAGATCAGGAATTTAATACAACTTATATGTAGTAATATGCATTTTTATGAACTTAGAAAATAAATCGGGTATAGTTCCTTTAACCACAATATTTTACGGCTGAAATTGTGACACAAATTGGTACTGAGCTAGATAAGACTCAATGCACTTTCCTATTCTTCATAAAGTCTGTGGTTTTGCTCCCCATTTCCCAGATCAACACGGAACACAATTTTCACATTTACAGTTAACTGTTTGAGATTCAGCCACAGTGTTTGTGCAGTTTACCAAATAAACAAATGGCCAGCACTTAAATCATTTTGTGGCAGGGGTGGCTAATCTCCCAGTAATTGCATCTGTTCCTATAGCAACCAGATCCCACATTGATTGACAAGTGCATTAGCTGATACTCGGGGCTTTCTACATTTGTGACTTTCATCCCTGTGTGAGCGACTGTTGCACAAAGGAGGGCTTTGATTAGCTGCCTGTATTTGCATAGAGACCACTACAAAGAATCTGAGCTACCCCCAAGTCTCAACAAGAAGATTCAGTTTTCTCACTATGTTAATTAATACTTGTCAAGAAAAGTGTCTCTAAGTGTTCTGTTAGTGTATCACGTCATTGAGGATTAGAGGCGTCTCTTATTTGCACTCTTATGCAAATTAGTTTTTTTGAAGACAAAATGTATGTGTAAATATTACTACTACTAACTGCCACAAGACGTTTACAATTAACTTTTATACAGCAGTATACTGTACAATATGTTTACATTTACAGCTGATATTTTTACTTTTTAATTTTTTTAAATTTGGCTAAGAATGTCTGGTTCTGCAAACGCACATGACATAATTTACACCTTTGCCTTTGGATAGCAGGATGTAAAAGGATGATGCAGCTGAAGGATTATATCTTCACTCTTTGTAATGTACGTCATTATTTATAATTTGTATGTATTAATTTGATGTGTTATCAACTGGGATTATAATTTTCAAGAAGATTGAAATGTCCGCTTGGATTGTTTGGCTAAATGCTGTACGTCTTCTCAACTTATAAACACTAAAGCTATGGCGCTTTGGGTGAGTTTCTAGTTATGCATCCGAACATGCTTATGTCCTTAGTTTTCTCAAGTCCCATGTGCCTAGCTCTTAAAGTATAACTCGACCCCTTTGTAAGATTGAGTCTCCCCCCAGGTTCCACACTGGTCACGTTACTCATTACTTTTTAAGACGTTGAGGCCATACCGGTCAACGTGAACATTACATTTGCAGTTCATACAGTGCCTTGCGAAAGTATTCGGCCCCCTTGAACATTTCAACATTTTGCCACATTTCAGGCTTCAAACATAAAGATATAAAATTTAAATTTTTTGTCATGAATCAACAAGTGGGACACAATCGTGAAGTGGAACGAAATTTATTGGATGATTTAAACTTTTTTAACAAATAAAAAACTGAAAAGTGGGACGTGCAATATTATTTGGCCCCTTTACTTTCAGTGCAGCAAACTCACTCCAGAAGTTCAGTGAGGATCTTTTGAATGATCCAATGTTGTCCTAAATGACTGATGATGATAAATAGAATGCACCTGTGTGTAATCAAGTCTCCGTATAAATGCACCTGCTCTTTGATAGTCTCAGGGTTCTGTTTAAAGCGCAGAGAGAACCATGAAGACAAAGGAACACACCAGGCAGGTCCGAGATACTGTTGTGGAGAAGTTTAAAGCCGGATTTGGATACAAAAAGATTTCCCAAGCTTTAAACATCTCAAGGAGCACTGTGCAAGAAATTATATTGAAATGGAAGGAGTATCAGACCACTGCAAATCTACCAAGACCCGGCCGTCCCTCCAAACTTTCATCTCAAACAAGGAGAAGACTGATCAGAGATGCAGCCAAGAGGCCCATGATCACTCTAGATGAACTGCAGATAACTACAGCTGAGGTGGGAGAGTCTGTCCATAGGACAACAATCAGTTGTGCAATGCACAATTCTGGCCTTTATGGAAGAGTGGCAAGAAGAAAGCCATTTCTCAAAGATATCCATAAAAAGTCTCGTTTAAAGTTTGCCACAAGCCACCTGGGAGACACACCAAACATTTGGAAGAAGGTGCTCTGGTCAGATGAAACCAAAATCGAACTTTTTGGCCACAATCCAAAACGATATGTTTGGCGTAAAAGCAACACAGCTCATCACCCTGAACACACCATCCCCACTGTCAAACATGTTTGTGGCAGCATCATGGTTTGGGCCTGCTTTTCTTCAGCAGGGACAGGGAAGATGGCTAAAATTGATGGGAAGATGGATGGAGCCAAATACAGGACCATTCTGGAAGAAAACCTGTTGGAGTCTGCAAAAGACCTGAGACTGGGACGGAGATTTATCTTCCAACAGGACAATGATCCAAAACATAAAGCCAAATCTACAATGGAATGGTTCACAAATAGACGTATCCAGGTGTTAGAATGGCCAAGTCAAAGTCCAGACCTGAATCCAATCGAGAATCTGTGGAAAGAGCTGAAGACTGCTGTTCACAAACGCTCTCCATCCAACCTCACTGAGCTCACGCTGTTTTGCAAGGAAGAATGGGAAAGAATTCCAGTCTCTTGCTGTGCGAAACTGATAGACATACCCCAAGCGACTGGCAGCTGTAATTTCAGCAAAAGGTGGCGCTACAAAGTATTAGCGCAAGGGGGCCGAATAATATTGCACGCCTCACTTTTCAGTTTTTATTTGTTAAAAAAGTTTAAATTATCCAATAAATTTTGTTCCACTTCACGATTGTGTCCCACTTGTTGATTCTTGACAAAAAAATTAATTTTTATATCTTTATGTTTGAAACCTGAAATGTGGCGAAATGTTGAAAGGTTCAAGGGGGCCGAATACTTTCGCAAGGCACTGTATATCACTTTAGTTCTGAGATCTTGTGCAGACTCAGTCCTTCTCAACATACATTTACATCCATAACAGCTTTACTCTCACTTCTAACAGAATTTGACTGTAAAACGGTCTGGAATCATCCCCTTAAAGACCTTATGACGGGTTTATGGGTTACCATTTTATATTAGAAGAGAACTACTAAAGGTTTCAAAATCAGTTGTTTTTTTTGTCTGATCCCCCCCAAATCGAAATAACCCCATAGCAACGCCCTTAGAAACAAAAAAACTTCACAGCCCTTGGTGACGTCAGAACGGGTACGTTTCAACGCTGTAAGTTGTTTACAATTTGGTATTCGTTCATTTTTCGCGGATATTTAAGATGACAAGGCAGTGTACAGCAAGTCTAAAGGGGCGTTCACACCGGACTTAACTTCGGCGTCAAAAGCGTCAGGTTTCCATTGAAAGTGAATGGTGAAGCGCGTCAGGTGAAGCCGAGAGCCCCGGCGTCACTTGACGCGCGTCAAAAGCTTCAAGAGTCGCGCGTAGTACGCACGACTCTTGAAGCTTTTGACGCGCGAAACGCTCGCGTATCAAAACAATCCCTTTGACGCCGAAGCTGAGCAAAGCTGAGCTTTTGAAGCTTTGACGCGGGCTTCAACCAATCAGGAGACGAGCAGCAGCAGCTGCAGAGGGTCTGTCTCTGTCATGAAGAGAAGTCATGCTGCTGCTGTTTTATTGTCATTATTGTTATTAGTAATATTATTTGTATGAGTAGTAACGTTCTGAGTAACAAAATCATTGTACACATGCTCTGTAGTAAACGTAGTTTATTTAAAATAAGAACAGGCTGACGATGAGTCTGGCTCAGAGCAAGGCAGCTCCGGGCGGGCGAGAGCCAAGGAGAGGCAGTGAGAGGCAGGGAGAGGCGAGCGAGAGCCGGGGAGAGGCAGGGAGAGGCGAGCGAGAGCCGGGGAGAGGCAGGGAGAGGAGAGCGAGAGCCGGGGAGAGGCGAGCTCCGGGGTTTGAGAACTCAGACTGGGCAAGTGACATGCGGAAGTACCGCTGAAAGCGAGACTCCTCCGTACGCAGCTCCTGGAGTAAATGACGGAACTCTGCAAACACTGCAGCCTCAGTCTGTGGTGAACCCAGGACACGTTTTGTTGAAGCCCTACAACAACGTTATTTTGCTTTATATAACAAATAAAGGCTCGCTGCTCATTGAAAAATCCACCGCTGTCCTGACTACAGGCAACAGAGAAGCTCCTCCCACCGGCGTCAGGCGCGTCACTCGCGTCAAAACCTCCAAGCACCAAAAGGACAAAACTATCCCGGCGTCAGTTGAAGCGCGTCAAAAGCTTTTTGAAGCTTTTGGTCTGAACGCGCCTTAAGATAACTACTAGAATGTGACATTTTGTTGTCACTGAGATAGTCCAGTGGTTGTGTCGATGGACTTCCAATCCAGATACTCGGGTTCAAATCCCAGCTCAGACACATTTTCACTCTCAAAACGGCAATTTATGTGTAGTGAGCTATTGTCACCTGTAGAGTGCAGTATTGTGTTGGGCATCAGTGGAGAGAAGAGAGAAAAGGCAGTCCTGTGGCATAGATCCATGGTTTTCAATGCATGGGCGTAACCCGCTATGACGTCACACACAGGTTAGAGCATAGACAACTTAAATTGATGAAAAACACGTTCTTTTTATAAAATATAGGATTTTTTTTGCCGGAATCTCTTTCAAATTGACATTGTCATGTAATTTTGATATCCACTATTTTTTTTTTAAAAACCCGTCATAAGGTCTTTAATGTGTGAAATGGAGCTCTTTCAACTTTGCCTAATTACAGACCATTACTAATTAACATTGTATATTTACTGTACTGTATGTGCCTTTACCATTCAAACGCACAAAGACTCATTTTACACGATATGAGTGAGTTGTCATGCCTAAGAACACAACAACAGTTTACCGCTTTACAGCGTCGGCACCCCACTGTAGTACCTGCTGTCTGCAGAGCTCTCCCATCACAGTACTAACCAGGCCCTGCTCTACTTAGCATCTGAGGCCTAAAGGTGATCTTGCTTTCACATACAGATGGCGAGATGAGAAGGAATTGTTTACTTGTTTTGAAGTTGTAAAGGATGTAATTATATATTTTTATTGACTTTGCAATCCAAGCCAGCAAAGATCGATACCTAACAAATGTCACTATTTGACTCTTCTGGCTGAGAGACGGTAGTCCTCTTTTTCCACGTTTCTGTCTTGAAAATTGACAGAGGCCAAAAATACATTCATGTGGAAACTTGTGACAGGACCAAACCAGGAACTGTCGATATTATTACATAGATTAAAATAATATAATTCATTTTGTTTATATATTGGCTTCGAGGAGAGCTGCATAGTTTGAAACAGACATAGGTAGTGTCTGCCAGCAGATACAATATGATACTGTACAACCTGTAGTTAACCTTTTGTTGAGTTTGCGCTGTACCTGGTGGGTGTTTGGGAATTGAGAACAAGTGCAAGGAGTCTGCGGAACGTGCACTTGGGAAATTGGAAATGTTATAATTGCTGACTCTGCAGCCGCTCTTCCAAGTCCGTGAGAGACTTAAAAGGCGGAACACAAAATTGGGGCCGTTGCTTATATATCCAGTGTGAAACAAGAGAGCTAAGAAAAGATAATGAGAAAAAGAGGGGGAGGACAAAAGAAATGGTGACAAACTGAGAAAGGAGGATTACAATGAGGCTGTTATGCCTGTGAAATGTGTACTAATGCAAAATCCACTAGACGTATCTATGCAGTGCAGGCGTCAAAAGTTTACTCAAGGACTATGAAGAGGAGATAGGCATTATTGGTGCTTTTTGAGGGATACGGAGTCTATTGTATGTAATGGGAAAACTGTCAAAGCGCACAAACTTATCAAGTAATTTCAATAGGTGGCATTGAAATTACTTGAAACTGTGGCCAAGTGGTTAGCCCTCTTTTTTCTCAGCATGACGTTTTCGGGTTTGAATCCCAGTTAGAACAGGGCCTTGCAGAATGGAGTTTGCATGTTCTCCCAGTGTCTGTGTAGATTTCTACCAATTGTTAAAGTCCTCCATCTTTGGTCCTGACCAAGCCAATCATCAACATCTAGAGATCGGTCACCGGGTGCTGGGGAGACATGCTGGGACCATTTCAATAATCTATTAGTTGCAAAATAAATGATTCACTTGTTGCAGCCGAAGTGATTATAATATATATTCTTTTATCATTGGTCTGTGTAGTGCAGGCTCCAACCTTTGCACTCTCCTCTTCCCTAGTTTTAATTCATCTCATGTCCCACGCCCCCACTCTCCACTCGTTTGTCAAAATCTGGATCCATTACTAACCGCCATTGTTTCAGTCAGTCTTCTGCCTTTGTGGCTCTTTCTGGCCCTGATGAAGACGGAGAGTGGTCATTTAAGACTAATTAGCTGTGGCCTAAACAGAAAAACAGCCAAGTGGAATGGGTGCCATGTCTCTTAGTGCTGGCAAATCAATAAAAGTGTGTACGCTGACCTTAGTACTAAGACAGGTTTTATCAAAAACCACTAAGCACTTTGAGCTGCCTTGTAACTGTGCTATACAAATGCACTTTCCTTACTTGAAACATTCCGAGCTCCCTCTGATGAAACAAACAAACAAAAACAACCCAGAACTGGAGGAAATATACAAAGGCCCTAATATGTACCATAATATATATGGTTGCACATATTAAGTTACAAAGGTTCATTGGTTAATTGATTCCCACTTAGTTGAATAAAGAAACAACAGACCAGTGGCGTTTGAGTTGTTTACCCTGGTCTGGTCAAAACGAATCAATCACACCGCTTATACTATCTCAAATACATTTTAACATAGACAAATATAAATATTAATTATGATTAGTATAATATTTCAAATGCAAATGTTGGTATTTTAAAGCAAAGCCAGACCAATAAATTAATGAATTGTAAAATATTAACAAAAAAACGTTTTGCAATGTCTTCTGACCATTTTACCGCATTCAATTTACTATGCCTGTGTTTTTTCTTTTTGTTATCTTGTTATTTTTCTATATTTTTGAGGAATAATTTATTTTCTTATTTTACCGTCTTGCTTTAATCATGACTTTCTGAATTTATGTCTTTACTGGTACTGGGTATAAGTCGCTCTGAAGAGGCGGCTTTAATGCACAAGGCTTTGGCAGTGCGGGTGGAAAGCTGCCATGTTTTTACTGTCACTATCGGCTTACTCCAAAGTAAATAATGACTTACAGACAGCCACACTGATTTATATTGTGCAGTTTGTTTAATACCAGCTTCATTTTGTTGATCAATATTGCACAACTAATGTAATCAATACTTGTCATCTGTTCCAGGCCCTTAACCCAAAATGAGGCTACCACAGAATTTAATTGCCATTTTCCTTGCTTTCCTTTCACCATAAGTATTATTTCTGTACACCAGAGGGAGCCAGTTAAGACCGGTTTTTAACCTGGTAAAGTTTGTAAAGGCTTGTTTCAACTCCATTATGTAAGGATTAAGTCGTCAATACTGTATTGATGTTCCGTTGAGACATATCACAATTCTTCAAAGTGTGGCATTATTCCTGTTCATGTGGGTTAAAGGCAGTATTAGATGTCTTTTATAGCTTGCCAACACTATTGGCAACAAAAATCTGGAATGAGAACGCTTAAATTTGTGGCTTTGATCCAACATTTCTTACTGTCCTCAGGAAACCTGTTCAGAGGAGTTGTATTAAGGCTACCCGGACAGCTGTGTTTTTGCAACCGGCTTGAAAAGCAATACGTTAACATGAGTCTATGGCTGTATCCGAATGTCCACACTATACCCTATTCACTCACTCACTATATAGTTCGGGACTATATAGCGACTGAGTGAGTGAGTCAGTGCACTCATTCTGTTGGCGATTCGGACAGCTGCACACTATTTTTAGCCGCGGCCCACATCACACCCCTGTCACATGTCATTGGATCAATATAATTTTATATATAAATAAAAGTATATTAAAATATCAATATTTGTCTAATATACATGTTATAAAATGTTTTTGCAATTTATATTCATATTTATGAATTTTGGTTGACGTCTTTCATATTCCCCCGCCACCTAACACCGGTGAAATGGCACCTCCACTGAATTTTGCGGTGTTTTTCATAACTATTATACAAGTTATCATAATGCGAATTAAACACCGCCGAACAGAGAGAAGGCGAAGACAGGCGATGAGGGCGAGGAGGAGAATGGCTCTTCTTTCATTAGCAGGGCGTCGTGTAAGTATTGTATTCGTCCTTTGTCTATATAGCATTAGCACCATCTACTGGGTAAATTATAGTACTTACTAATTCAAAATACTATTCTCAGTCAATGAGAAACACATTAGTCATATACATTTAGACATATTTCAACAAGAAAACACATTGTATAGACACACTCACTTAAAATGCAAGAACATTAAAATATTTTATTGGTTGAAAGAACACAAAACCATAGCAAGGGAAATGGAGTAAGTACTCATTTTTTCTAAATGAAAAATGAGTACTTAATCCCCTAGGGCTTCTCAGCATGTACTTAAATGGCCAGTCTGACCTTTAAGAGAATGTTTGTTTTGTTTTAGGGTGAACCACCGGTGTACTGCCACTGAACCACCATGTACCCCTACTCAGCATGTACCTGACCTTCGCCCCGATTTTTGTCTCACTCGAACCACCATCACCCGTCTGGTTAGCCACCTGAGGAGTGCTCATCACCAGGGCTGGAGCCAGGACATGGAGGTTTTGGTCTTCCTTTTTTGGTTGGCCAGTGGCACCGCGTACCGTGTTGTCGGAAATTGTTTTATTCCATTCAAATGCAGGCAATGACAATCGGGTCGTCCTCCTTGGTGTGGGCGAGGTGTTGGGGGATTTTTTGGCATGGGGGTGGTGGTTTACCTCTTGCCGTAGTCCTTCAGCCCATAATCCTTCCACTCCTCAACCATTCATGGAAGATCGGAGAAAAGAGGGAGAGAGCCTTTGTTCGGGGAAAGCCCAAAGTTGGGGGAAGAAAAAGAAGCAAGTAGTGGAAGCCCGCCGCTCTTTCCTGCTTTGTTTCTCCGCTCCGCCTTTTCTCCCGCCTCTCTTCCGCCCGCTTCTTCTTCCGAATGGAATAAAGCCCGCCGCCCCCCCCGCCGACCCCGCTTCCCCCGCTTGCCCCTTCCGCCCCTCACGCTTCTCAGCCCGCCCTTCAAACCGGCACCCATGCTGCCGGGCTCGATTCGCACTCATCACGATCGACTAGTTCTCTCTTTGTTCCATACGACGACAACGGACACTACGCAACGATTCAACGCAACAATCACACG
Organism: Knipowitschia caucasica; assembly: GCA_964034765.1. Taxonomy (NCBI): domain Eukaryota; kingdom Metazoa; phylum Chordata; class Actinopteri; order Gobiiformes; family Gobiidae; genus Knipowitschia; species Knipowitschia caucasica. The sequence continues at coordinate 9,836,575 of OZ035841.1, forward strand.
GACGGAACGGGCCAAACGGACGGCAAACACAAAACGACGACGATACGATTCTTGTGTGTAAGGGTAACAGAAAAAAGAATAAAAAAAAGAAAAAAAAAGAAGAAGCGTTTTGTTGGTTGTTTTTTTTTTTGTCTTTGCTAGTTTTTGGTTTTTTAAAGGATGATAGCGTTTTTTTTTTCTTTTGTTTTTGGTTTCATATTATGTTTTTGGTTTTTGGGTTTTTCGTTTTTTTGTGTTTTTTTTGGTCTTATATTTGTATGATTTTGTTTGTGGTTTTATATTGATGGAAATGAACAGGGGGTGGTGTGATGGGGATGATTGAAAAGCAAGGGAGGATGTTGGCGGATTAATCGAAAATTGATAGAGGATCAATTTATTTTTTTTTAAATAAAAGGGCATGCTGGAAAATAAAAAAAAAGTTCCAACACACACAACCCACTTTTCTATTGCATAGTCGAGGGTGACTAACTTGCGCCCCCTCCTGTTGCGCCACCATACTGCACATTTAACTCTGCACAACGATCTTAGCCCGTCCAGCAAAAATACACATTTATATAAAAAATGAAATAAAACAAATATACCAAATGTGGGAAAATAAATGGTGTTCGATCTTATGGTGAAAGAGCCAAAGTGGAAAAAAATGGTAAAAGAGGGGAAGTTAAAATAAAGCCAGGAGGGGTGGAAAGAGGACGGAAAAGCCAGAGGGGGACCCTCTTGACCTGCTGTCTAGCAGGCCAGCCACCACAGGAGGGCTGGCTCTGAGCTGCCCCTTGTGATGATGAATTATCCTGATTTGTGGAAATAAGTTTTGTGGAAAAAGAGACAAAAGGGGAAAAGGAAGAGAAAAAATTAAAGAATAAAAAAATAAAGAGGAGGCCAAGAAACGCAGACAAAAAAGGGAAGGGAAGGAAAAGAAAGGAAGAGGAAATAGGAAAAGGAAAAAAAGGCAAAAGAGGAAAAAGAAGAGGAAAAAAAAGCCAGGCCTGCTGCTGCTCTTGTGCTCCTTCTGTTGTGTGGCCCTTTTTCGCCTGTTGGCCGCTTGATGATCTCTTCTCTCTTCTGCCTGATTCCTCTGCCTGTTGCCTGGCCTGCCCCCTTTCTCTGACTGCTGCCTCCCTTCTCCTGCATGGGATTCCTTCTTGTCCTGATCCTGCTATGAATTTGTCTTGCCTGATCTGATTTGGGCTTGATGTTTGCCTCTCCTGACCTGGATGCTCTGGGGGCCTTTCCTCCTGTATGCTACCTCTGTTGCTTGGTCCTTGATGTTCCCTGCTTTTGATGAATCTGATCTGAGGACTGTGATCTTGTGCCTCTGCCTGCTGTGGATTTTCCTGATGATGCCTGCCCTCTGCCCCCCTGCTGAACTGATCCCCCCTCCTTGATGCAAATGCCTTGCTGCCTGATGATCCTCCTCTTGGCCCCCCCCTCCTCGCATCTCTGGAGGGGCAAAGGCGGCACTCCTCTGACTGGTTTGACTCTTTCTTGCTCCCTTGCTTCTGATCTCCTGATGGATGAGCAGAGTGTGAGAGCATATGAACTGGCTCTGATTTGAACATGTTGACTTGATTGTGCTGAATGTCTGATGGTGGGGGAACCCAAACAGCCGAGCAGTGGGGTCCTGACTTCTGATGGCTTGTCTTTGTACGGGATCTTTGATGTTCTCTGATTTTGGATGCCCTCCTGCACTCTGATCCTCTAGCCAGCAGGCAGAGCCAGGGGCCAGGGGCCTGCCTGATTTGTTTCTCTCTGCTTCTTGCGGCCTTGTTGTGTTGACCTGCATTGCTCTCCTCCTTTTCTGCCTGCCCCTTTTCTCTTTGCTTGATGAATGTTTGATATTGATGCTTTCCTTGCAAGAAGAAGAAAAGCCAGGGGGGTGGGGCTCTGTTTACATGAGCTCGGGAAGATACAGAGGAGCGAGTATGAGAGCAGTAGGACGAGAGAGAGGAGGATAAAGGAGGAGCCGGTTAGGCAGGTGGGCAGTGGGAGAGGGAGTTTAGGGTATGACCGGGGGTAGTGAGTGGGAGCAGGGGCGGAGAAGGGAGATGAGTAGAAAGCGAGAGGAAAGAGGAACAGGAGGGAGAGGTGGTGTGAAAAGACCAGGAATGGCGGATTGAGAGAGGTTGGAGAGGGAGAGGAAGTTGAGTGGGGGAGGGGAGAGGAAAGGTTGGGGAGGTGTTCGGGTGGGGGGGGGAGGGGTGGAGGGGCCTGGAGAGTGGGGGAGGCTAAGGTGGGGAGGAAAGGGGAAGCACGGGGTGAGGATTGTGGGGAAGGGAGTGGAGAGGTAGAGGGAGATTGAGTGGGGGGGAGGAGGGAGGTTATTCTGAGTGAGGGCTGAGAGGGGGATGAGGCAACGTGGAGGGGAAGGGAGGCTAGAGGGTAGGGGGGAAACATGGGCGGGAGATATATGACGGTCAGGGATGGTATAAGGGGGTTGGTGGTACGAGAGACTAAAGGCATAGATGGAGGGAGGAGAGTGCAGAAGGGAGTAGAAGAGGAGCCCTGATAAAAGAGAGTAAGGGAGGGGGAGGGCGGGATGGAAGAAAGGGGGAGTAGAGTGAGGACGGGGGGAGACCAATGTTGAGGGGGTGAGGGGCAGTAGGGGGGTAGAGTGGGGGTGGGAAGAGGGGAGGGGAGAGGAGGGCCCCCCCCCCCCACCCACCCAAGGGAGTGTGTGGGGCGGAAGAGAAGGAGTAGGGTGGTTTATTGTGGGGAAGAGGAGAGGAGATAGAGGAGCGTTGGTTACATGTGGGTAGGGGTTTATCAGAGGTGGAGAGTGGGGGGTGGGGGGGGTAGAGGTTGGGCTGGGGTTTCAGAAAAAGTCGGCCACCCAGCAAGTTTCGGCAAGAGAAGGAGGGGAGGGCTAGGGCAGATTATCACCAGCCGGAGGGGCAGGGGAGGAGTTAGGGAAGACGTGGGTAGGGTGTAGGGTTTCATTTTAGATAGTTTTATGGATTTTCCATTATTTCGTTTTAGGTCGACTCCTTGAGTCTGCTACTGTAGTGTTTTCTTCTTTTGGTGCGTGGTGGTTTTCTTTTGCACCCTTTGTGGTATTATTGTGGTATGTTGTCTTTTCACTTCATGGTTTGTCACTGCTACGCCTCAGAGTGGTTCCCTCTATTGCATTTCTTGCAGTGGTTAGAACCCCACGTCTCTGTTCCTCTAAAACAAAAAAACAATGGGTCTCCCGTTTTTACACTTTAGTTGCTATACCTTTTATTGAAGTATTGGTTACCTATTCCTATGTTAGATTTAGCTTTTTTTTTTTAATTTCTGTTATAGCTGTGCATGTACTTTAGATGGTATGGGATAGTTAGCGTGGGGCGAGCTGAAAGACACAGGGAAAAATGAAAAAAGGAAAAAATCTAGAATATAAAAAAAAATAAGTAGGTATGGATGGCTTGTAGGACTTGAGGAGGGGTTTTTAGTAGGGAGGATTATTGTGTTTTTGTTGTTTGGTTTAGGTTTGTAGGCGGAGTGTTGTGGGTGGGTTTGAGCGGTAGAGGTATTTTAGGTAGAGTGAACACTTTCGATGGTGTTTGTGTTTTCGTGGTACCAGTGTGTAATAGCAGGGTTTATTTGTGGCTGGTGTGTTTTGTGGTGTTAGTAGTGGGGTGTTCAAGGGTGGGGGGGTTGTTGTTGGTTGGAGGTTATGGATGGTGAGAGACAGGGTGTAGAGAGGTTTTTTGTGGTTGTTGCTCTGTGTTTAAGTGGTGTGGTGCTAATGGAGCTGGTAGTGGAATGAGGTGGGAGTATGACCGTTGTTTGCGGTTAGGGTTTTTAGGTTTTGTGTTGGTGGGTAGAGTTATTTGGAGGGGGAGTTGTGGTCTTGGGTTAGGTATAAGGGATGGTGTAGTTTAGGAGGTGTGTGGTTTTTTGGCTGGAGGGTGAGGGATTAGGAGAGTGTTATTTGTGAAAGGGGTGTGGACAGGAGAGGGGGATGTGAGGGTGAGGTCGGTTGGTAGAGGGGTATAGAGGTTGTTAGGGTTGAGTGGGTGTAGGTTGGTTCTGGTTTAAGAGGACAGAGAGTGTAGAGGTGGTTATAAGGTTTGAGGGGGTAAGAGGGGGTGCAAGGTACACTTGGTTTGGGATGTGTAGTGGGGTGAGCCGTTTGTTTTAAGGTGTATTTGTAATGTGACGCGGGTGCGCTAGGGTTGGGAGTAGGGTGTTCGTTAGCGGGGGGAGGAAGGAGGAATCCTGCAGTATGTGAGGAGGGAGTGAGGTGAATCTAATGGGGAGAGGTGGTGGGGGTTAAGGGAAGTTTGTTTGCTTGGCTGATGGGTTGGGTGGTGGTCAAGGTATGAAAGTGTGCTGAATTTTGCGGTTTGTTTATTTTTTTTATGGTGCAGGGAGGGGAAGGGTAATGATGAGGGAGGTTGGAGCATGGTTTAGTAGTTGAGGGAGGGTAGGTGGATGTAGGTGCTGGGCGTGGTTTATGGTGAGGAGTGGTTGTTTGGTGTTAGAAGATGGAACCTAGGTATGGTTGAGGGATGGAAGTGTGGAGGATGCCATGGTGGGTTGGGGGTTGTTAGGTTGGTTTTTGGTAAGGGGGAGGGGGGAAGTTCAGGGGTGCAGTAGGGTTAGTGTGCTATGGTAGAGGTGGAGGTGGGGCAGAAGGGTGGTGTTGTGAGGAGGGGGGTGGGAGAGATGGTTGAGGTTGGAGTGTGATATAGGGGTGTGTTTAGAGGTGACTGAGAGTGTGGTATTGTCGACCGGTGGAGGGTGTAGTATGTGTGAGGGTTTGGTAGGAGAGGTTAGAGTGGTAGGTGGGGGGGGGTGTAGTTGGGGGGCAGTTGGAGGGTGTTGGTGTGAGGAGTTTGTATAGATTGGTAGATGTGGAGTCAGGGTCCTATGGGTGAGGTGGAGTGAGAGGGGGGTGGCTGTTTGTAGTTTTTGTGTTGGTGAGGCTGGAAAGAGGAGGGGGGGGCGAATTCGTTTGTTGGGGGGGTGGGGGGGGGTTGTGGATAGGGGGTTGCAGTTGAGGGGTTGGGTTTAGGTTGGGAATGGTGTTGACTGATGCTAGGCGTGGTGTTGAGATGTGTGGGGGTAGATTTATGTTGGCACAGAGAGGATGAGGAGGTTATAAGTGGGGTGTTTTATGGTGCAGGTTAGGAGCTAGAGATGTAATTGGGTTAGGGTGAGGTGGGGGTGCTCAATGGTGGTGGTAGGCTTGGATGCTCGTTGTGAGGGGCAGTGTTTTGTAGTTTGGTGTAGGGTGATGGTGGGAGGTTAGGTTTGGGTTTGGGGCTGTTGTAGAGTTGGAGGTTGGAGAGGGGTGGTAGGGGAGGTGGAGGTGGGAGTTATGGTGGAGGACAGGGATGTGTGAAACTTAGACGGAGAGGCTGTGTATGCGGGAGGTCGTCGGTGTGGCTGGGGGGGTGGTTGTAGCGCTGGATTTTAGGTTGTGTAGAGGAAAATTAGGTGTGGTCGGTTGTGTGGAGTGCAGAGTGTGGTGTGGGGTTGTGGGTGTGGGATTGCATGTGGTGTTTATGGGTCGTGGGGTGGGGGGTGGGGGGGGTAGGGGTGGATGTGAGGAGGGACGGGGGGTGGCAGAGGAGTTGTTAGGGGTGGGGTTGTTTGTGAGAGAGGGGTTGGGGTGGGAGGGTGGGGGGTGTAGAGGAGGAAGTGTGTCCTGCGTGTTTGATTGGCAGTAGTTGAAGGAGGGAGGGGGTGGTTGGGTAGGTTAGGGAGTGGCCTTTGGTGTTAGGGGAGGTTGTGGTGTGGGGGTTTGGGATAGGCTTGGTAGGTTAGGGTGTTGGGGGAGGTAGGTGTGGCTGGTGGGAGGGGTTGGGGTGGGGGGGGGGGGGGGGGGGGGGGGGGGGGGGGGGGGGGGGGGGGGGGGGGGGGGGGGGGGGGGGGGGGGGGGGGGGGGGGGGGGGGGGGGGGGGGGGGGGGGGGGGGGGGGGGGGGGGGGGGGGGGGGGGGGGGGGGGGGGGGGGGGGGGGGGGGGGGGGGGGGGGGGGGGGGGGGGGGGGGGGGGGGGGGGGGGGGGGGGGGGGGGGGGGGGGGGGGGGGGGGGGGGGGGGGGGGGGGGGGGGGGGGGGGTGGGGGGGGGGGGGGGGGGGGGGGGGGGGGGGGGGGGGGGGGGGGGGGGGGGGGGGGGGGGGGGGGGGGGGGGGGGGGGGGGGGGGGGGGGGGGGGGGGGGGGGGGGGGGGGGGGGGGGGGGGGGGGGGGGGGGGGGGGGGGGGGGGGGGGGGGGGGGGGGGGGGGGGGGGGGGGGGGGGGGGGGGGGGGGGGGGGGGGGGGGGGGGGGGGGGGGGGGGGGGGGGGGGGGGGGGGGGGGGGGGGGGGGGGGGGGGGGGGGGGGGGGGGGGGGGGGGGGGGGGGGGGGGGGGGGGGGGGGGGGGGGGGGGGGGGGGGGGGGGGGGGGGGGGGGGGGGGGGGGGGGGGGGGGGGGGGGGGGGGGGGGGGGGGGGGGGGGGGGGGGGGGGGGGGGGGGGGGGGGGGGGGGGGGGGGGGGGGGGGGGGGGGGGGGGGGGGGGGGGGGGGGGGGGGGGGGGGGGGGGGGGGGGGGGGGGGGGGGGGGGGGGGGGGGGGGGGGGGGGGGGGGGGGGGGGGGGGGGGGGGGGGGGGGGGGGGGGGGGGGGGGGGGGGGGGGGGGGGGGGGGGGGGGGGGGGGGGGGGGGGGGGGGGGGGGGGGGGGGGGGGGGGGGGGGGGGGGGGGGGGGGGGGGGGGGGGGGGGGGGGGGGGGGGGGGGGGGGGGGGGGGGGGGGGGGGGGGGGGGGGGGGGGGGGGGGGGGGGGGGGGGGGGGGGGGGGGGGGGGGGGGGGGGGGGGGGGGGGGGGGGGGGGGGGGGGGGGGGGGGGGGGGGGGGGGGGGGGGGGGGGGGGGGGGGGGGGGGGGGGGGGGGGGGGGGGGGGGGGGGGGGGGGGGGGGGGGGGGGGGGGGGGGGGGGGGGGGGGGGGGGGGGGGGGGGGGGGGGGGGGGGGGGGGGGGGGGGGGGGGGGGGGGGGGGGGGGGGGGGGGGGGGGGGGGGGGGGGGGGGGGGGGGGGGGGGGGGGGGGGGGGGGGGGGGGGGGGGGGGGGGGGGGGGGGGGGGGGGGGGGGGGGGGGGGGGGGGGGGGGGGGGGGGGGGGGGGGGGGGGGGGGGGGGGGGGGGGGGGGGGGGGGGGGGGGGGGGGGGGGGGGGGGGGGGGGGGGGGGGGGGGGGGGGGGGGGGGGGGGGGGGGGGGGGGGGGGGGGGGGGGGGGGGGGGGGGGGGGGGGGGGGGGGGGGGGGGGGGGGGGGGGGGGGGGGGGGGGGGGGGGGGGGGGGGGGGGGGGGGGGGGGGGTTGGATGGGGGGGGGGGGGGGGGGGGGGGGGGGGGGGGGGGGGGGGGGGGGGTCTGGGGGGGGGGGGGGGGGGGGGGGGGGGGGGGGGGGGGGGGGGGGGGGGGGGGGGGGGGGGGGGGGGGGCTGATGTTTATCCCATCCGCTTCACACTCTGCTGCAAACAGACTCCAGTGCATGACATTGCATGCTTCAGATCACAAAAATGGTGGAGGGTGCACAATTAAAAAAGGGCAAGAGTGTAGGGGAAGGCATAGTAATGTAAGTACATATTTTTGCACTGTACAAGAGGGGACCCTCTCTAGTGAAAGTGATCCAATACCTGCTTCTTGGGATAGATATGTTAATAACTTTGCTTGAAATGTCACTCAGTTTGGTTTAAAACATGTACAATCCACAATCATGGATTAATGTATGATTCTAAGCATTTATTTAGTGCTTCGAAGGACCGAAGGAAAAGCAGTTTGGGTTCATGACTCAGAGCCTTATATACGCGGAGACTGGACTGCTAAGTTTTGTTGCATATCCAACATATATATCACTTAAAAACTGTACAGTCATTACTTTTGCACTGTTCCTGTCTTTGTTTGAATCTATACTCTTAGCTTATCGTGTCTTTTGCATTCCTCCTGCACTTAAATTGTTCATGTTTGGTCTCGGATATGTGTCACTTATTGTTTTGCTGTTTGTGCTGAATACAAGTTAATAATAACCGTTTCCAACAAGAACTGTGTGTTTATTCACAGCATCACAGCTGAAATGACCTACGAAATAATGAGTCCATAGAACTTTCACATAACCTACATTAGATTACACATGTAATGAGCTCAAACAGTTTGGTATGTTTTTGTTCTGAAGAGGAGAAAGTAGCAGCTTAAATGGACCACTTTGGTTTCTCAGGGAACTCCTGTGAGATCGCCATCATGTGGTTGGGTGAAGGATTACAACATTTGCCTCAAAACTCTGCAAGGGAACGCTGCGAGTGAACCAGCAACTGCGGCTGCGTTAGGTACAGCGCAACCGCAAACAGCGCAGCGCAAGTACACACTAGGGCTTAAGAAGACTATTAAATTTGATATGATTCAATGCATGTATCATTTATTTATTGAAGCATGATATTAAAGAATATATATTAAAAAATATACGTATATATTTGTACAAAAATAAAACACAAACACAAAAATCTATTACTATACAAAATGTATTTAAAATTGTATAATTTTGTATGTCTAAGAATAACATCTTATATATAGATCACTCACTTTCAATGGCCAATTAGTACTGAAACTGGATGAAATGGAAAAGCCAATTAATAGAATAATCTATATACCGGATCGATAATTACATTTGTGTTAAGTCAACATGTACACAATTTGAACAAGTCTGTGTATAGCAGCTGATGGTAAATTGATAAAGCTAGTCATTCCCAACTGGCCACCATTAAAATTATACAGAAAGATGCAGAGGAGATGTGATGGATTCGATAACAGTAATGTATGGGCCATGCCAAGACAAAATGGAGGCAACAATAAGCAGGAGGGGATAAGAAATGTGGCTCGATAAATATGACACACAAAAGAGAAATGAGGGAATCCGCTGGTAAAAGGAGAATTATTGAGCCAGCGTGAAAGTTGTGGTGAGGGAACCGGCAAGGGAGCAGTAACTGACAAATGGCAAATAGGCAGAGAGATAAGTCAATTCTACAGTGCAATGTGGATTTTTGTCACACAGCGGGCAAATATAAAACACTTTTCACATTGTCCATCCACGAATAAAGATGGCGCACAGACCATGACTAACGGTGGCGCGCTGGGGGACGTGGAGATGGGGTATCTTTCTGCTTAAGTCTATTCAACAAAGTGAAATTTAAACCAACTATTGTAATGGAAATGTACATAAATTAGCAAATGAAAAAAACATACATTGATAGTAAGAGTTTATATGGGCTAACATCATTGTAAAGCTAGTTCTAAAAAAAAAAAAAACACACAATATATTGTTAATAACTCATAATGCAATCAATATCAAAGCAATATGTAAGATTTTCATGTCAAGTCATCATTAAATGGCCCTAATCTGTAAGGGACAGGGCCGTAAAACAGAGCCAGGCCCCGGATTGTGTACACATTCGACCAAAAGGAGGAAGACGCCCCACTGCAGCTTCAAAGGAACAGCGAGGTCGGCCGGAGGACTATCATTGATCATGGGGATTACAGATGCCAAAAAGGGCCATAAAGTCACCACGGGGATAAGCACCTCTGTCTCTGCCTGCCTGTAGAGATCAGAGATCACCCATCTGCTCTCAATCCCGGGGATTCCTGTCCCCGGACACTCTGAGACTCTCCCACGGCACTCTGGCGCCCCCCAGCGGACACTGAGCACCATCACACCCGGCCCGGACATTCTGTAGACCAGCCTGGACCCAGTGTTATTCCGATACGTCTGTACCGCGTCCTACATGTGTGTATCAGTGGCAAATAATGAAATGTGGTGTGTGTTTGTACATGTCTTATGATCATTTGCATCAATCCTGTGTGTTTCCTTTACAAACTGTCTGTTGTAAAGGGGTTTGTCCACAGAGGGCAGGGGCGGCATGGACACGCCCCCTGGGAAGTCAATATAAACACGAACAATGCCATAGAACTTCCTCTTGTCCCATCCTGAAATCACTATTACGGCTCTCCCTGGCCATCGGCGTCCCGCGGCACGTGTCTCCTACTACGGTCGCGCCAGCACGCATCGGGCCTTCTACTCCGCCAAACATACTCTCCTCTGGCTCGGGACCTTATGAACTGTTCAATCACCAGCCTCTTTCCTTGGCTCTGGACTATACTCGTGCAGCCCAATCCGGACTGAGCTGCATACGCGTGGATCAGCAGCTGGACCAACTCGCTGGCTTTGTACCTCCCGCCTGCCAGACAAAGAAACCACGTGGGCTGATTCCCAACCCAAATCCTTTCTCCATCCTCTACGCTCCTCCAAAGTAAGACTGTTCTTGGTAAATGTGTGATTTGAATGAAATGTATGCCACTTCTGCTTTAATGTGACCAGAAATCCCCTTTCGTTATATTTTTACCCTCATTTTTGTAATCAATAAACTCCTTTTCTTTAACTCAACCCCATCAGAGTCGCGTTGTTAGATCTCGGAATATCCCTGGCCGATTTACGAATTAACTACCTTTTAGATTTATAAGACTGACTCGAGGCAAAAGTTGGTTTGGATCTGTCGTAGACCCTCAAAACGTCTACTGGTGCCCAAAATAAATAAGACAGATCCCCCACTCGAATAGGACGGCCAGACTCTGATTGTGAGGCTAGCCGCACTATTCTTCTCATAACATAATCTGTAGTATTATTACCCTACATATAAGTAGCTACCCTACATATATGGTGCCCTGTTTGTGAGATCCGCGCACATAGACCAGATTTATCAAACTCGTACTCTGTGATTGATCTGCAATACGCTAACTTTACTGCTGCTCCGCTCAAAGCGCTTCCCCCCACTCCCGCACCCCCACATCCCCGCTACCTCCGCTGCTATAGTGACTTCAAAGGCAATCGAGCTCCCCTGCGCCCCACGCTTGCGATAAAGCGTCCCGTGCATGCACCAGACTATTAATTTAGTCTCAAAAATCCTGGCTTTTGCACAGGTACTACGCATCTCCTGCAACGTGTCGCCCGCTTGGCCAGCGGGCAGCGTGGAATGTGAAGCCGCTTCCCCTCTGAAGAGAAAGCGCAAAAATTTATTCTTATAACTCCACTGTACACCGTGTCCAGAACACGGGCATACGGATCTACTGTGTCCCTTTGTGACCCAAGTCACACAGGATTCTAACCGAGTATATCTGTGTAAAAGGCTGTAAATGGCTGCTGTGTGAATGTGATGCTATTATTCTGCTAAAGGTGGCTAACGCTAACTCTGTCTCACCACTCTTTCTCCTGCTACTCTGCTGCTGGACATACACACACCAAGACTGTACTGCACAATACAGACAAACACCATCCCACCACTGTGATTACGTGCTTGTGCGAACTGTATAACTCGCTCCAGACTTTCGTGTATAAACTACTGCTAAAACGTGCCACGCTCGAAAGCTAATGGCTAGCTACCCTCCTTTGTTCTAGCATAAGGCTAACTTCCGCCCGGGCCCCGCTAGCCTCAAAGCTAACTCTGACAACGCCGTTGCTCCTACTACTGCTCCCACTATAAGCTGCTTCTCTACCGTTAAAACTAGTACCACTCTGTTTAACCGAACTGCATTCGGTCACCAAAACTCATTGTTTATTGCCTAAACTGCTGCTACAATGTACCGTTGCCGGCAAGCTAAATGCTAGCTACGCTCCTTTGTTTTTAGCATACGGCTAACTTCCGGCCCTGGCGCGCTAAAAGCCAGAGCCGCATCCCCACTGCTAATACCATTCTGCTGCATTGTCTACCTGTTGTCTAACAATAACACCACTTGCTATACTTGCGTACTATCCTATCTCACTCTGATTCTGTGTTTCGACGATCTTAAGGCGCTAGCCGTCTCAGCATACTGCTAAACGAGCCGCACCTCTTTTATTGTCTAACACAAAATTGCTTTCCGGTCCCGGCACTACTTCCGGGACCACATTGCTGCTGTCTTGACACTTCATTCTGCACCCCGTCTTTAATCATCTGTGAATGTGGCTCTACTCGGCACGGTGGCTGAGTGGATAGCACTCTCGCCTCTCAGCAAGAAGGTCCTGGGTTCGAATCCCGGTCGGACCAGGGCCTTTCTGAGTGGAGTTTGCATGTTCTCCCCGTGTCTGCGTAGGTTTCCTCCGGGTACTCCGGTTTCCCCTACCACTAAAAATATGTCCAATAGTTCTAGCATGTGCCTCCTGTACTGGCGACCCCGATCCCATCTCTGTGTGGAGTGAGAGACAAATGCCCAAAAATTAACAATTGTAAACCGCTTTGAGACTCAGTTCTGCAGTGAAAAGGCGGTATATAAATAAATACTTACTTACTTACTTACTTACTTACTAACGTGAAACGGCTTTGCTATACCTCCGTGCTGTTTTGTTACTCCAACTCAATAACCACATTACTGCCACACATTGGTAAAGCTAACACTCTATTTCTGTTTCTCCTCTTTAACGTCATTGCTACACTACATTACTGCGTTAGCCAAGGTTAATGCTGTAAACTCTGCTCTCCTTCTGCTGCATGTCGCTGGTGATACGCATTCTATGCTTTATTCCTGCTCACTCACTACTGCTAGTTTACGGTAACACATCTGTGGTAACTAATCCTATTCTGTACTTCTGCTCCTGCATGATGCGCGTTATTCTTGAACCACACCGGTGTGTGATCTGACAGATACTGCACTCCCACCCCCTTGTACTACATCAAAACTAATACTCTACTTCTAACCCTCACTGTCACTAAAACTGCATTGCCTTGCCTCAGCCTGCTGCCTTTTTGCTACTGCTTACTTGAGCTGCGTCTAAAGCTACGCCGTGCCACAAACGCAAGTGCGTCACAAACGCAGGTGCGTCACAAACGCAGGTGCGTCACAAACGCAGGTGCGTCACAAACGCGCCTCTAACGCTGCGTCACAAACGCGCCTCTAACGCTGCGTCTCTAACGCTGCGTCTTAAGCCGCGTCTTAAGCCGCGCCCATCACGCTGCGTCTTAAGCCGCGCCCATCACGCTGCGTCTTAAGCCGCGCCCATCACGCTGCGTCTTAAGCCGCGCCCGTCACGCTGCGTCTTAAGCCGCGCCCGTCACGCTGCGTCTTAAGCCGCGTCCGTCACGCTGCGTCCGTCACGCTGCGTCTTACGCCGCGTCCGTCACGCTGCGTCTTACGCCGCGTCCGTCACGTTGCGTCTTACGCCGCGTCCGTCACGCTGCGTCTCTAACGCTGCGTCTTAAGCCGCGTCTTAAGCCGCGCCCATCGCGCTGCGTCTTAAGCCGCGCCCATCACGCTGCGTCTTAAGCCGCGCCCATCACGTTGCGTCTTACGCCGCGTCCGTCACGCTGCGTCTCTAACGCTGCGTCTTAAGCCGCGCCCATCGCGCTGCGTCTTAAGCCGCGCCCATCACGCTGCGTCTTAAGCCGCGCCCGTCACGCTGCGTCTTAAGCCGCGTCCGTCACGCTGCGTCCTACGCCGCGTCCGTCACGCTGCGTCTTACGCCGCGTCTTACGCCGCGTCCGTCACGTTGCGTCTTACGCCGCGTCCGTCACGCTGCGTCTCTAACGCTGCGTCTTAAGCCGCGTCTTAAGCCGCGCCCATCGCGCTGCGTCTTAAGCCGCGCCCATCACGCTGCGTCTTAAGCCGCGCCCATCACGCTGCGTCTTAAGCCGCGTCCGTCACGCTGCGTCTTACGCCGCGTCCGTCACGCTGCGTCTTACGCCGCATCCGTCACGTTGCGTCTTACGCCGCGTCCGTCACGCTGCGTCCGTCACGCTGCGTCTCTAACGCCGCGTCCCCCTACGTGCGCCAACGCCACTAACCCCAACGCTCTTCGCTGACACACAGGTGAAGAAATACTAACGCCCGGCCCCTGCCCTAGGCTGCCCACCCGCATACACCGCCTCACGGAGAGGACGCTGTAGTCACGGTTTTGACACACACCAAGGTCTACACCACCACACGACCAACAGCTAAACTACCCTCTCTATAGCACTGCTTTCCTCCTTTCCCTCCTCCCACCGTGTCGTACACACACGTTCCAAGTCATACTCGCATACACTCACCCACACAAATATGGAAATCGATGGCGGAAACTCGCCACGACCGAGCAGGCACGACGGTGTCTCAGAAGGACACGGCATAGTGGATAACTTTCTGCGAGACCTCACAGAGAAGTTATTCCCAGGGGGCTACGACACGCTTGAGCACAGCTCACTCTCTGACTTACAAGATGCTACCTCCATATTAGCATCCGAAGCTACTACAACGAAACTCCAAGGTAAGACCCTAACCCAGTGGCTAGGACGACTGACCATAATCTCCAGGATAACCTTGCGCGACTCCGAAGCCCAGAAAGCAAGGCTCCAAAACACAGTGAGTGACCTGGAACGACAACTAGCGGAAACTAGGAAATCCGCCGCGACCCGCTTACAACAAATCCCACAGGTAAGTAGGGACCACCAACAGGGACTGAGCATGACTCCAAGCGCGACCATGGATCTTGATCGCGCAGCGGAAATCAGGACCGCTATTTCGAACGGGACCAGCCCTGACAGTACCTCCGGCCCACACTCCCCTCGCTCCGACCGCGGCGAACCATCGTCCAACTGTGAACGCAGGAGCGTGGCCGAACTGGTAAGTATCATGACGGGAAAGGACCAAAATCAAGGTCATAGGAACAATACACAACCCAACATTGGACACGTCGACCACTGCGACCCCCACGACGCCCCTCCGGGAACACACATGGACATGCGACACAGACAACATGACTATCCGACCCATGACCCTGGCCCACCTGACGTCCATACGAGACATGTTTCAGACCGCAGCCATTGGGACGAAAGGGCCCGCCCTCAACATAGCGGACAAACCTACAACGACCCCCCTGGCCCAGACCTGAACATGCTACATGGACCACACGACTTACGGTGCCCCAAGTCTGGGCCGTCCGCATATGCTGCGACACAATGGCCAGTGACCCGCGATGGGAACGCCGGGGACCTCCGCAAACATGGAGGACAACCCCACGGCGACCCCCCTGACGCACGCCAGGACTTAACCCTAGGCCAACGGGACTACCCGGACTGGGGGGGGACGGCCCCCGACCTCGACAGGTCGGACTTAGCCTCCCTCCGACACGACAACCCCACACTAGAACGCCCCTTCGACGTCACGATCGACACGACGCTCGGAACCCCCGGCCGTGATGAAGAAATAATGCCGATACGCCATGGGCTGTTAGATTCTGCTTCCGATACACTCACTTCGTCGGTACTCATGGTGCCTCGAAGCATGAGGGGGGTAATGTTGGCACACGCCCATGACGCACCTACCGCGAAACAAACAGGTATAAACAACACACGTCAGGCACTACAACAGGTAGAAACAACGGACCGAACGGCGACCGAAATACTAAGGTACGTATCCCCAAACCGGAGTGACGAGAACGTGAAACTCCCCCGGCGCCTGAGGACAAACCAATACAGGACCGACCCGCAGGACCACCCCCAGGTCAAAAACCAGGTATGGTATTACACCTTGGCACACTCCCCAGGACACGCGGGGACCGGCCCCACCAGACTACGCCGGAAATCGCTACCCCGCTGGTCAAGACCATACAGGGTGGGAAACAAACTCTCAACCGCAGTGCACCAAATCGAGGTCACAAAAGGTAGAGAGCCCACCCTCAGATGGGCCCGTTACAGCCAAACCAAACCACACAAACAAAGCCCCCATGGGACAAGCAGGGCACACTTCAAACCCCAGTTAGGAACACACCACGTGACCTCAAACACGATTAGCCCAGCACTCACCAACACTCCTCTCGGCTGCACTAATCGACTTTCTCTTCCTCTGTCTCTGTCTAACCCCTAACAGTTGTTTCACGCCTTGCAGAACATGTGGCCCACTTTCCTTCTCGTGCTGACCTGCATACTGGGTCTCGGCACCCCAGAAATTATTGAGACCGGACCAGCCTCCGGGATCGTTTTAAAGGAACAACCCGGGCTCCTCATCACGGACGTCCGACTCCACACACAGCAAATCTTTGTCAGACTCAATCCTAGTGAAGTCTGCCGCAAGAACCTGCCCTTGAAGGTCACACTCAAAGATTGGGCAGGTGCACGCTGGACCCAGACGGTCGTGGAGCATGCTGAGGCAGACATACAACACATGCTGACGCAACTAGAGAAGTTCACGATCACTAGGACAGAGCTCAGTGACCCTCGCCCCAGACCCAAACGATTTATTGGGGCTCTCCTCGGCGCGGCGTCCGCCCTGGGCACCCTCTTTAGCTTAGGGATGTCCACGGTAAACGCCATCAGCCTATCCTCCCTCAGACGTCACCAACAAGAAATGGCCTCTGAGCTCGAGGATGTCAAAACCAGACTTGACCAACAACAGAATGACGTGGTGACCTTGGGAAAGTCCCTGAAAGGAACCATGCTAGTGCTTAACACGCACGAGGTTGCGATTAAACGCACCTCCGCTGCGGTCAACCAACTCTTAGACGTCCTCCAACTAGACTACGCCCATACTCAGCTGACCACCCAACTGATGGAGGACATGCTACGCCACCTCAGTTCCTCGATCGAGAAACCTAGCCATGGGCCGTATCCCGCCATACCTCGTGCCGCTATCGTTAGTTGAGAACATTCTAGCCGCAGCCACACGGGACGCCGTAACCCCCATGCAAGCCCACTTAGCGTACACGCTGGGCGCTGCAGTCCCCATCTATGTTAATCCTCTGGACCGCGAGGTAGCCTTTCTAGTCACCCTGCCGATAGTTCCCGGCGATAAAATCTACCGACTAAAAGGGATCACTAACCTAGGGACTTGGAGGGACAATGCCCACGTCAGAGTCCAGACCCCAGACATAGTAGCCTACCACAACAGTAACCCCGATTTATACCTAACACCAAACCTAAGGATGTGTACCCTCACCAAGGACATCCATTACCTCTGCCCCAGCAAACCTTTCGTCAGGGACAGCACCGATGGCATCTGCGGCCTGAGGCCCATGACTCCAGGGAGTCGATGCCCCGCGACGGTCACCTCGCGGAAACAAATAACCGAAACTAGAGCAGAGATTGTAGGGGCACGCTGGCTAGTGAACACTCCCCTTAGAACGGCGACCCTGACCTATGACAAACATGACACCTCGTCCCGAGTAAGCCTCCCGGACGAAACCTTTTGGGTCGACGTCCCAGCCGACGCTATCCTGCACGTAGGCGACCTGGCATTATACCACCTGTATCCGAACCAGTACGAGGCAGAGGTCGAGATACCAGAGTTCTTTGAGGAAAGGGCCTTGGAACTTCAACCCTCCACCCTCGTCCAAGCCACCTACGAGGGGGCACAAACCGTTGACGTTACGGTCGTAGACAACCTCCTTCAAGAGATCGCCAAGCGACCGACCATCCACCACCAACCAGTAGCCTACTCCTGGGCCGCTCCCGATACAGTCATGGCCATCGCGGTAGGACTCGGGTACGGCCTGGTCGTAGCCATGGCCTTCGTCCTAAATAGACGGGTTAGACGACTCCGCGATAGCTTTAACAGGTGCACGGAGGCAATGACGAGACAGATCCGTAGACGACCAAACCGGGGCGACAGCGCCGTCGAGCGTGGCAATTTGAGTCGGCGTCCCCAGGTCAATGAGTCAGAGTACGAGGACCTCCAAAGTCACCCACTCGAGACGGTCACCCTTTCTATCACGGAAGGTGAACCAAGGGCCTAAAACCCCACTAAGAGTCACCAGCTCAGACCCAACCAACCTACCTCGATACCTAATCAGTCTCCTAGACAATCATACCTGTCATCCCCATTTATATACAGGAAATGTCCCTCGTAATTAAAGCCCCACTTGCTACGTCATATATTCGCGTAACCCTCACACTCCCCTTTTAGAACGAGCAAGATGGGAACCCCTCACCATCGAGTGCCTTAACGACGCTCCTACCCGCTGCCAAGGCAGCCACCTTTTTTTGATTTTTGAAGTTTCCTATTTTGTATCCTAGTCCCCTAAAGTAGAAACTCCTGCTACTCTCTTGGCTTGGAACTTTGAGTCTTCCAGACCAAGAGACCCAGGAGTCAGGCGCACCGGCCCGAACCTTAGAGTTCACGGCCGGAGCTCACTCCCTAAAACCCCTGATCCCGGTTAGAACTAGCCTGCAGGGCCAGGACTAGCCTTAGAGAAAACCCGGCCTCGACAAACCAAGCCAGAGGCCCGAGACCCAACCGCCACGAGCCTGGCCCCAGTTAGGCGCTTGCGAATTGCTGAGTCACATTGAAGCGAGAATGTTGTAACATGTCACCACAAATCACGCACTAACACCCGAACAGGCGAGACGACCGATCGAGGACACCCGCCCGGCATATCCGACATGACATGCACCTTGTCGGAAGGTGCATCTCTGCCGTGGGGGGGGTATGTAAGGTTAAATAAGGGACAGGGCCGTAAAACAGAGCCAGGCCCCGGATTGTGTACACATTCGACCAAAAGGAGGAAGACGCCCCACTGCAGCTTCAAAGGAACAGCGAGGTCGGCCGGAGGACTATCATTGATCATGGGGATTACAGATGCCAAAAAGGGCCATAAAGTCACCACGGGGATAAGCACCTCTGTCTCTGCCTGCCTGTAGAGATCAGAGATCACCCATCTGCTC
Source organism: Knipowitschia caucasica (assembly GCA_964034765.1). NCBI lineage: Eukaryota > Metazoa > Chordata > Actinopteri > Gobiiformes > Gobiidae > Knipowitschia > Knipowitschia caucasica. The sequence goes on from OZ035841.1 coordinate 9,855,174, forward strand.
TCAATCCCGGGGATTCCTGTCCCCGGACACTCTGAGACTCTCCCACGGCACTCTGGCGCCCCCCAGCGGACACTGAGCACCATCACACCCGGCCCGGACATTCTGTAGACCAGCCTGGACCCAGTGTTATTCCGATACGTCTGTACCGCGTCCTACATGTGTGTATCAGTGGCAAATAATGAAATGTGGTGTGTGTTTGTACATGTCTTATGATCATTTGCATCAATCCTGTGTGTTTCCTTTACAAACTGTCTGTTGTAAAGGGGTTTGTCCACAGAGGGCAGGGGCGGCATGGACACGCCCCCTGGGAAGTCAATATAAACACGAACAATGCTATAGAACTTCCTCTTGTCCCATCCTGAAATCACTATTACAGCTCTCCCTGGCCATCGGCGTCCCGCGGCACGTGTCTCCTACTACGGTCGCGCCAGCACGCATCGGGCCTTCTACTCCGCCAAACTCTCCTCTGGCTCGGGACCTTATGAACTGTTCAATCACCAGCCTCTTTCCTTGGCTCTGGACTATACGCGTGCAGCCCATTCCGGACTGAGCTGCATACGCGTGGATCAGCAGCTGGACCAACTCGCTGGCTTTGTACCTCCCGCCTGCCAGACAAAGAAACCACGTGGGCTGATTCCCAACCCAAATCCTACCTTTTAGATTTATAAGACTGACTCGAGGCAAAAGTTGGTTTGGATCTGTCGTAGACCCTCAAAACGTCTACTGGTGCCCAAAATAAATAAGACAGATCCCCCACTCGAATAGGACGGCCAGACTCTGATTGTGAGGCTAGCCGCACTATTCTTCTCATAACATAATCTGTAGTATTATTACCCTACATATAAGTAGCTACCCTACATCTTTAACTGATAACAGTAGTTCGGCCAAGATTTTTAAATTTCAAAATAAGTTTTACAGCCCCTAAATCTTGTAATTGTTTGCATTTAGATTTGTCCCGCCCTCCACCGTTTTTACCAATCACAATGTCCATGATCCGAGTTGCCAGAACTCACCGGGTTGAGCTAATCTCACTGGTGAAGTAACATGTGGCCGCAGAACTTCAAAAGGTCTCGTTATGAGGAGGAGCGGGCTAGCGAACCGCAGCCTTCACACCACGAAATGCATGTAGCAATAGGTAACCAAAAGAAACTACTGATGGAGGAGCGGGCGCACAACAGCAGCCTTCACACCAAACAATACACATGTATATATTCAGAAAACACCAATAAATACCCGAAGGACAACGTCAACCCCACGCCGCACAGAGGGCGAACCGCAGCTCCAAACAAAGAGGGCTTTCAGCGACAGACGTTGACGAGGTTCAAGCAGCAATGATTCGAACCGCACGAGAGAAGAAAAAAGGAACAGAGTGCTGGATGACGCTGGACTTTATTACCTCCGGTGTGTCATCCAGGGGGTCACAGGTGTGACTCATTTGGTATTATTACTCGAACTGCGCATGCGCGAAGGGAACATTCAGTGCTATGCACCGCCCTCTGGCGGTCAGAAGGGATGAAATAGAACTTCACCACACTTTGCCTGAAACCCCCGCTGAAATATCAAGGCTCCTGTGGACTCACTACCTGCAGAAGGTTCCGTGAGGGGCTGGTGCTATGTGTACTGGGTGCAGCTCTGAAGGTATGGGAACATATTTAATGTTGGGTATTGGAAAGATATATATTTCCTCCCCTTGAACACATAGCGTACTTGTGCAGAGGGCAAAAAAGTAGGAAACCCCCCAAACCGTAGTCATACCACATCCCTATATCTCAATCAAACCAGGATGCATGTTTGCTAATCCATTCTCTGCATCAAAACTACAGGAGGACTTCCACATGTGGAACCCTGGCACAAAAGCACAACACATGGCCATAATACAAACAGGAACAGAGCAGACACGTCATGTGCGCGCCACTGGAACTGCCACTTGCGGGTGGAAGACAAATGAAGCGCACAGCAGGCTTGTGCGGGGAGGTCCGACTCTGCATGTCCGCGGGCCCAGCGGGAGGCCGTCCTAATTAAACCCCAAGCACAAGACGGCATACTTTGATGTATGGACAGAGTGTCTCCGTGTGCAGGGGGGGCCTTCCGTACACTGCCAGAGCACCAGAGCATTTGTGTGCAAGTCTGATTAGATAAAATGATCGCGTCGACAGGGCTCCCAGCGTGAGTCGCCCAATAGGTGAGCCTGCTGCGTGAGAGACAGCCAGGCAGTGCAACAAAGCACCCTTTACGACTGGCTAGGAGGGATTTCATCTGTCATTTTGGCCTATTATATTCTACTCACAGCACTCTGACTAACTTGGATCATTTGAATCACGCTCTGAAGGCTGGCAACTATAATGTGTGCAAGGAGCAGTGACAAAGCAACAAAAATGGCAAAAAACGCCATGGATTAAAACGTGGATTTAAACAGGAATGTAATGTGTACAGTTAGAAAAACGGGATCTTTAGAGTGAACTTTTCTCACCTATAGTGTTGGTCAGTAAAATTATGATCATGATTACGTGTGTATGGAAAGTGTGCCGTACGAAGCATACCTCACGGCGATGTGGGTTGGTTAGCTCAGATATACTTGGTGTTGAAGGAGGAGTGTGCTGTTGAAGCACGCTGCCGGCCTGGTCCCTGTTGAGTTTGAAAGACCATGCTTACTGTATTTCAGTTCCGCTTTACTTGGCATATTTAAAAAATCGGAATTTGGATTCTTTCTCGTTTCTTCCACCGCCGAATTGCGCTTAATCTAAGAATAGGAAATCATAAGAAAAGATGAAATCTCGGACCATACATGTTGATTTTCCATAACCTTCACTCATATGCATCTCCATGTGACAGGCATTCATATAAATTCTACCTAATAAAATGTGAGCAACAGAAATACAAAAAGAAAATAAGCAAAAAAGGTGCCGAACCATTACTGCCTTTTGTGCAGGTGAAACATGAGGGAAGATAGCTGTGTGTTTGTTTCCAGCAGATGGCAGAAAACACAAACTACAAGCTTTTTTTTGGCACATTATGACTCTTCATCGTCAAGCCCCCTCTCCTTTCTGTGATTGGTTCCAAAATCTATGTGAACATTGCGGCCCAAGTTTCCAGGCTGTTCGGCAGTTTGTAATGATACGAGCGCACACAGCAGCATGGATATTGCCAGGGTAGTATGTACCCGTTTCAAGTGAGTGAAAAGGGTAAAAGTAAAACATTCAGGACATAAATTAATACAGTAGGTCCTTCAAGCCTAAAACAGAAGATAAGCCCCAACAAAACCATAGTGCTGGAGTAAAATGGGACCAGTTTCTGTCGTCTTCAGTAATGTTCAGTCATGTCATTGTAAATCTATAGAGTTTTGGAGCCCTCCGGTCTCCACAGAGATGCCACATGTCTGTTGGATCAGGATAAGTCTGTCTGTGCTTGACAAATCTCCTGCGCTTCATAACAACAACAGAAGCTGGAGTCAAACTGAGTGATTTCTGCACACAGTTGTCAAGACACCTCTAAGCAGCTTCCTGTCTCTGCTGACATGTGACGCTTCTCAAATGCCAGAAGACGCATGGAATGAGTCGCTGCGGAGGTCTTTGGCTCTCCTCGGTCACTGCCGGTCTCGTCCCTGTGCTTTACTGCCGATTTCGCCTCCTTTTGAAGCAGAATCCTCTGGTTCCACAAAGTCTTTGATTCAACTCAGAGGAGAACTCCTTCGCCAGTAGAAGAGGCTTACCAGTAATCCTTGTGGGATTATTGGACAGGGGGTATGAAAATCACAGTTTAAGTCATCATTTGGGTCATGCTAATTCATGCAAATTGTGTCTTTATTAATTCCCATCATGCTTATATATACATGCATTTATATAAAAATGCTGAGGTAATAAATTACAAGCAGGATCATGTGTGTTTGCTGTAACCGTGCAAATTTGGGGACTACGCACAATTCACCTGTAAAGGTTGTCTCCACAAGCTCAAGCATCAACTGATGCTCATGATGACACCTGTCATGACTTGCTGAATCAAGACGTCAATATACATATCAATACAATTCTGCAGTTAGTAAACTGCATGTCAACTGTGAGTCCACAGAAATCTGCAGGGGGAGCATGAGCAAGTCATACCAGTTTTCACTCTCTTCACAATTTGAAAAGTAACTGATATTTGTTGTAAGACCACACACTTAGTGCAAGCCCTACACTGACCCTGCAAACTTAAAGCTGGGGTGCAAAACTTATTTTGTTCTGTGAATGCATTCCATTCATTGCAACAGAAACAAACCATGTTGTGAAAAAAAAAAATCAGACCACAACATGCTGTCTTCCTCTCGAACATGTTATCTTTTGCATACTTGTAAGAAAGAACCCTGTTAGTCACAATATTTTTGCTTTAGGATGGGACCTGATTGGTTGAGCAAAGTTTTCTGTCAGGAAAACGGTTTTAGGGCCTCAGGGCCTTTTTTCTGAGTGGAGTTTGCATGTACTCCCCGTGTCTGCGTAGGTTTCCTCCGGGTGCTCTGGTTTCCCCAACCACTAAAAACATGTACAATAGGTCTGGCATGCGCCTCCTGTACTGGCGACCCCACTCTCTCTGTGGAGTGGGAAACAAATGCCAAAAAATAACGATTGTAAACCGCTTTGTGACCGTGAAAGGCAGTATATAAATAAAGATTACTCACTTACTTTTAGATTTGGATACATCTTTTTAATGTTTTGGAAGTTAGGTACCCCAGATTTAATGGGAAATCTGCCCCACAGATTAAACTATTTATATTGTTGATGTGAAAGGAAGTTTCTTTGTTCTACATTGAACCAAATATGTATAATATATATATTTTGGCCAATGGACACTCCCAACAGCCAAAAACAAAAAGATCACAAAGACTGAAAAGGGTTTTGAAAAGAACAATTTTCCTGAAAATATGTAAGAAAAATTCATTGTCCAAATGCTTTTCCAGATCATTATTATATATTTGTGATTAGATTCACAAAGCCACCAAAATAATCTAGTGTGTGAAAGTCCTTTCTCCTGGCCAACATCATGCATACATTTTTGATATTGAAAAAGAAGATGTGATCTTTGTGATGGCTTGATATTACAGAGAAATTTGATCAGAGTTTTGACTAGTAACCATGGTTACCGGGACGACCTCAACGAGCAACTATCTACAGGCTCTTTGGACTTTTTCATTTGAATGGGTTGGAAAAATGAAAGTATGCAGCCCTGGAGAACCATATCTATTCAAAGACTATTATTTATATTATATTTTATTGTATTATATTCATCTACCGCAGCCAGAAGTCACATCGTTATGAATAGGAAACAAACCTTATTTGTGGATATATGTAGAGCATAGCACTTCATAAACTAATGTATAACTACACATAAATGTTCCAAGTTAGAATTTCATTATTATACAGCACTCTGGAAATTAGAATATCATTAAAAAGTTAATTTATGTCTGAAATTCAACTTAAAATGGGAAACCAATATATACATTATAAATATATACAAAGTCACATATGCCGAGCCTTTGATAATCTTACATTCCATTTTCAAAATAATTCCTTTTTCTAAGATTTTTTATCTGTGGTTTTTACAAATTCAGCTTTATATATCAGAGTTCAGGGCTGCACAGTAAAATGACTGTAGAACCAATAACCATTTTGATCTGAAATGTCATAATATTGTTCCAATATTGTTAAATTAATCCCTTTATTCATGTGGTAGTGATAAAATGGTTCAAAAGCAGACGAGACTATACAACCACCATGATTAAAACTATAAAAGCCTCTGTCTCATTATAAACAGACCCCTCTTCTCTCCCTCCCCCTTTCTTTCCTTCTCTAATTCTTATTCACGTCTGCGTTTCTCAATCACCTCGCTCACGCTCCGCTGCACAATTATAATCACCTTAAAATTATTTGATGACGTGCACGCCCAGGCAAACACAGGCACGCTCATGGCAGCACTCAGCCATACAGTGGCGCTCTCAAAAGATTTGTGTTCTCAAAAGCAGTTTCCGCATTTAGGGACATTTTAGCCACACATGAAAGCAAAGGGGCTGATGTAATAGTTATATGCTTCAGATCACAGTCATTTTAACACACAGTGGCATTATGGAGATTATTCAGAGCTGTCCAGGCATATCCACGCAACGCAGCACAATTTTCCTGTCAATGATTCTAGTCAATCTAAGAGCGCAGGCCCCTTTGGAGTTGGATTATGAACCTATAAACTCTGGATGAGAAGGAAATGTAATGCAAGTGATACAAAGTGATGGAAATTGATAACAGCTCTTCAGGGGTAGCCTGGTCGTACCACACCATAGTACAAATTACATTTCGTACTAAGGTCTGGAGGCGCGCCATTGAGCTCCGTTTACAGATAGGAGGGGTTAACTCCTTTTGCAGAATGAAACGATTGGATCGGAGTTTACGTATGTATGGCGTATGTAGTGCGGCCGAGTGATTCGTTAGCATTTAGCCTAGCCATCTCCTTTGCCGCTAACGGAGCCCATGGGGAGTAGCGACACAATTCTTACATTACATTTGCTAAACATTCCTCTTGCTCCGGCTTCAATTTCTTGATAGAACCAGACCGGATTACTTTACTATCGCCTTTTTCGCCATTGCCAAACTACGACCTTCCCGTTCGACGCAAACTCTTGACATCACCCACAACTAAATACAACACTCTCCTTCCGCGCTCGCTGGTTGGTCGGTCGAAATTCAACCGATTGTATTCGCTAACCCAGGGACTAGACCCAGACGTTACATGCAGTGAAATGATGATTGAGCGGAGTGTATGGATGGCTAAGGCCAGGCTTCTTCAGGGGTGCTTTGGGTCTGGAATTGCCAGCTCTATTAAAATGTCAATAAATACAGGAAAAGATTAAGTTTTATGTGTAGACAACTAAAGAAACTTCAAGTATCACTTGTGAAAATAAAGGGCAATTCTAAAAGATGCATATCTTAAGTTCTAAAGCACTGCAATGGAATGAGTCAGTGACCATTTGAAAGAGGAGTTTTGATCATCTCCGTGTCTGGTAGGAATTCTAATATAGCATTGATGTCAGCTGCAGGTGGTGGCCACATTGAACACTTGTACGACAGGAAATGGAAAATTGTGAATAGAATTCTAGGATAATACTACATAAATTGTTAAGTAGCATTTTGACATATGACGTAATGAAATCAAACAAAAAAATATGATATAGGTATATTCAGGGGTGCACATAACTTTTTCTGAGGTACTCAGATGAGTACTAGGAGATGGTGTTTGGTGCACAACCCATTTGTCACGAGATTTTGTACTTCTTTCTTTATGCTAAAATCAAAGAGATGGCCTGTTGTGGTTACTTTTGAGCACAACCAACAGGCTTTATTAATGCAAGGAAAAATGTAGATACCCCAGCTTTAATTTAGCGAGTTTCAGGAGGAGACACGGGGGAGACACAGGGGAGACATGGGGAGACATGAGGGAGACATGAGGGAGACATGAAGGAGACATGATGAGGGAGACATGAGAGAGACATGAGAGAGACATGAGGGAGACATGAGGGAGACATGAGGGAGACATGAGGGAGACATGAGGGAGACATGGACTCTTCCTGAGGCTCTATAGTCCAGCTCGGTTTCCTGCAGGTGTATTTATTGCATGCACAAGTTACGCAAAGACATGCACTTGCAACAGGCAGAGAATGGTCCTGAGCGCGTGCGTATGGTCTGTGCTGGGTACATTATGACCACGTTATGGCTGCGCACTCGCCACGTTGCTGTCATTACAAAGCACCGGCAGTTGCTCTGGGGTCGGAAATTCTGTTCGGGTACATACAGCAAACAACAGCAAGTGCCTCCGCGGCCACCTCGTCAAACTGGTTTCAGTAAGGGGCAGTGTGGTTTCAGGTTTTATTTGAGAACATGGGTGGAGTCTGGTGTGCTCCTGCTTGGGTTGGGATTAAAACCTGCAACCACACAGTTTCTTTAAAGTGATAGTCTGTAACTCTAAATGAATTACAAATTTTAGTAAATGTGTTAAATTGACCTCCTGGCCTTAAATGTTGATATAAAAGAAGTCATTTTATTCATTCTAATATTACGGGCAAGTCCCGCCTTCCCTGCTCTTAGCTATAGTTCAGAATCCACGGTGCCGTCGAGGTTAACCAATCGAGTCATGCCAAGGGCTGTCAATCATCAGCGCTGATGCGCAGTTGTTTGTTTTTGCGGAACCTCCGAGTCAAGCCTCTATTAGGCTCTGGAATGAAAACTGAACAAAGAATTCTGAACATCTGCGCTGAGGTACTTATGTATGTACTGAACCTATAGCTATATCCATAATCAGATCCTCTGCAGATGTGTCCTATAATGTGCAATTCATGATAATAGCACTTCCTGGTTTGCCGCGATCGCTTTTTTTGTGCATAAAAATATTTTTCATTGAAACGTTCACAAATAATTCTTAAAACCTCTGTGCATGTGTATTAATAATGTATATGTATAATGTGTTCTCTGATTAACATTTCAAAGTGTTACGGAAACGTAGGTGTAGACCAATCAGAAAGGAAGGGGGAGGGAGCTTGCGTCGTTTTTTTCAAATCAAGTACCTCTCTGTCTCTGACAAACTCCAGACAATCACTTTAAAGACTGTTTGAAACCTCTGGTTTAAACCATACAATTGCACTGTTGATGACCAGAAGATATCCTTTTTGTCCCACAATGGGGAAATTTCAATACTTCATCAGAGGTGACAGAACATGAATGATGTGGACAGAAACACAAAACAAAATAAGTAAATATTAGTACAAATGCTAGAAAAATAATATATATTTATTGATAAAAAAAACAGCAAAATATAAACTTACAAACCTATAGCATGTTTCTCTCCAAGTCTGGGTAAGTTTCTTCTGGCCACCCAAAACATGACCCATAGATAACAGGAGGACAGATTGCCCGAGTGGCATTAAAGTATGGGTCAAACCAAATGAGAGAAACAAAAACAAATGTTTACAGGGACAATCAAAGTATATCTTAACCTTAAACTGTGACGCAAGTTTGTCACAAACTTTAATGATTGCTATTACACTATAATGTACGCCTTTGAGCTTAGAAACATACTCTTTCCATAGTACAATACCCACTTATGTAAGACTTTAAAGGCAACATTTTATACTTCGAGTTGAAACTCCTTTCACTTTGCAGCATTTTCCACATTTATCACATCAGCAGCTAAAGTGAGTTGTCATGCTATAATGCATCAGAGGGGATAATGTGAGGAGAAGATGGGGTATTTATCTTTTATAAATATCACATTTCATACAGATTTAGCGGCTCTTTTCACCAGAGCTCACAGGTAAATCCAGAGCAAAGCCTCCGCTATTACTTCTATTCAATGATGTGTCATATGTGATATCTCTCCAAATAAAACATGTGAAAGTGGGGGAAGGTTGAATGGACACTGGCGGAGAGAGCATGTATGAATGTCTTGTATACGGAGAAGAAATACTGAAACAAATATACACATATTCTACTCGGTTGAAAATAAATGCATTGTAAAATAAATGCATTGTAAAATAAATGCATTGTAAAAAAAAATGCAGTTTTTAATGTGTTGGAATTAGTACATTAGTTTAGCAGCACATTTCTGTTATGAAAAAAGATAGTCTTGAAATTGAAATTGCTAATGAGAAGGGAAATGATCTTCAGTTGAAATGCATGAAAAGCTGTAAACAGTTGACAACACACACCCAGACAAACTTCTACAGAGATCTTTATCAAACTAACACATTCCAGAAGACAAATAAACAGATCATAAATAAATAAGCTAATAAATTAATAAGCTTTGTATGAACATGTAATTTGATGGGGACATTGCAGACTCATGAGCATCTGCAGATACTGTGTAACTATGATAACAGAAAAATATAGTTTCAAATTCTGTACTTAATCAGTATGGAATTTCAAACCACTACTATTACAAATTAACTTGAGTAAATGATAGCACATTAGTGTTATGCTTATATCAGCTAATGTCCTTTCCATCTATGGTGCCAATTTTAATTTCCCTTTCATTCCAGTGATAACAAGACTGAAACAGACTGTACCTGCTCCCTGCACACACACAAGACGTGCTTTTCAAAAACGCTGTGTACCAAGTTCATATAAGGGGGCTTTGGATGGGAAAACCTCTCCACTCTCACATATTGGCTGTAGACGAAGCATTCCTGAAAACAGGCTTCTTGTCAAGCGAAGGAGCAGCTCGTAACAGGGAGGATATATTTGGTTTGAGGGAATTGGGGTGTTTTGAATTGGCAGGAGGCAGAGTAATTACTTGTTTCTGGCCCACATTGTGCATAAAATGGGCCAGTGATGAAGATCCAGCTGTCAAAAAGCAACACCATTTATTTGCTCGGATTTCATTTCAGGCCTCAGCAGGAGAATATGTGGACTAAAAAGATTTGTAAGAACTGTTTGGAGCACAGTTAATTGAGCTGTAGAATACGTGGCAAACACATATACCTGGCCTTTCAACACAAGAGCTTCTTTCAACAAGACATGTGTCCAGGATTTACATGAAAGAATGTACCAACTTAGATAATGCACGACAATGTAACATTGCAATTTGACGTGTGTGCCATATTATTTGAAGGAGAATATGGCACATTTTTTATCACATCACTCCCTTGCTCATGATCAAAAACATACCTGCTCTTCATCCATAATGTGACAAGGACATTTCTTTCCTTGGCAATGACCCGGAGGCATGTTTCATCATATATTTTCACGTTAAGACATTTCACATTCTAAAACATGAAATCATTAAGTATTTGGTCTCATTATCATTTTTTATGTTCAAATAAATGCATCATATTTCTTCTTTAAAGCTCATTCAATATAAAACTAAATGCCAGTTTGTAGCAGAAAGATATGGATTTTGATTCATTCAAACATTTCCAAACCTCAATAGATTGGTTTCTAAATCTACCAACTTTCAATATCCACTTTGAACTTCTGTACTCATTCTGCTATTACTCACTCACTCTTTTCACTCCACTAATTTTCCAACTCAGACAAATCTCTCTATCTTCAGTGTAGCACGGCTCGATCATTCACAGTCTTCTGTAACTGTGCCAAAAATGGCTATCATTTTTACACAAAACTTATGAGCTCTGACCTTTGAAGAGCTGCACACCAAAACTCAATTGAACTGTAGCTGTAGCCAAAACAAAAACACTAATCTGATCACCAGATGCAATATGAAACAGTTTATATTGATGTACTGATTGTGAAAATTAGGAAATGTAAAATTGTATCCATTAGGCACGGTGGCTGAGTGGATAGCACTCTCGCCTCTCAGCAAGAAGGTCCTGGGTTCGAATCCCGGTCGGACCAGGGCCTTTCTGAGTGGAGTTTGCATGTTCTCCCCGTGTCTGCGTAGGTTTCCTCCGGGTACTCCGGTTTCCCCTACCACTAAAAATATGTCCAATAGTTCTGGCATGTTCTTCCTGTACTGGCGACCCCGCTCCCATCTCTGTGTGGAGTGAGAGACAAATGCCCAAAATTAACAATTGTAAACCGCTTTGAGACTCAGATCTGCAGTGAAAAGGCGGTATATAAATAAAACTTACTACTAAAACTTACTATTAGGCAACATGTCATATTCTGCATGCTTGTAAAAAAGAGCCGTACGAGTCAGTATTTGACTCTTCAGGCTTCAAGTTTCTGTATGAAAGCTGATCTAAAAGATGTGACAAAGACCAAAGGATATGTGCATTTAAAAACTGATGGATATTGTTATTATGAGTAGTTACCGGTAGATTCTTTTTTATTTGAAAGTTACATCAGCTTTAAGTATGCTTGCTATCAGTCAATTAACATAATTCTCAGCAAGCCTCCAATATGAAGGTTGGAGGTCAATAATGTCTGTCTTGTGTTGCGTTTTTCTTTCCCTTTGCTCTAATCACATGGACACCATACCATATTTCTTCCACTTTGAAGTGCAGTTTGAACCGGCCGACCCCAATGGGATGCCTCCCCGGGCTTATTGCACATCCTCTGACACAAGCACATGCAGTCCACTATCACAGCTCCCTCGTCTCCTCTCATCCTTCACTCTTTCCCGGAGGCGACGCTCTCCTCCGCCCTGTCCTCAGCTGACTCAGTGCATTCTTCCCTACAACTCTCATCTTCACGACAACAGAACACATGCAGCTCCAGAAAATCCAATTATTGTCTTTGACCAATTAAGGCCCCGGTCCATTGTTGTTGCGTTGACACATTTCCAGACCATGCGGTCAAGATTCATATTTGGGAACTTTGGTACATACTAGACTGTGTTGTTGTAGACAATTCAAATGGAAGACTTCACCTGCTTTCTTTCATAAACAGGAAGATGTATTGAACCATTTAATGCAACTATAGAGAAAAAAAACTATCATTAGAGGTCATTGGTGAGGGGGCTTGCATTTTGTCGCAACCATCTTTTTGATAGTTGTAAGCTTGATCAGCCCTAAGTCCTTCAGTAAAAGGAGCAGAGGAAAGCGAGCACAACCTAAAAATGGACAGACTATCGACCACCATCTTCCAGAACTAAGCAACCCCAGGGCACTCCAGACTATGGGGAAAATAGTCCCGACAGAGGACGCCACAAAGCACAAGTCTGGTCCAGCTGATTCTCCATGGAGAAAAGTCTATACGGGGTCCCATGTAGAAAGTTTAATGGCATTGGTGGGTTTTCTGGGTGTTTGGTTGTTGTTGTTTTTTTCAAAAGTCCACAAGTAGATTTGGAATGTCCATCTACCATCACAGCTCTAAAGAAAATGGTAAACTATGTCTGTTCCAAAATATGATAGTACATTTTATTGATTACTCCCTTTTATCAACACCTCAGTCAATCCCAATGGATGCACTATTCTCAACAGGACTTTCAAACCAAGCAAGCAGAGGATGCTGTAAAAGTTGAGAGACATAATTTAATGTTTGTGAGTGACATTGCTCGAAGATGTGACATTGCACAGTGGACAATTTAAGACGATTGTTTGCCACATTTAGTGAGAGCCTTGTCCCAATAGCGTGCTGGAGGTAGAAGTTATAGAGCTGAGCAAAATATATGCGAGTTCAGTTTGACTATTGAAACCTGAGAACAGAGAATTTGGTAGAGATTTAATGTTTAAAAGTGACAGTTCACCTGCAGCTGTTACTTTGCACTGTAGGCAACTGAAGGCATTTTAAGGGGAACACAATCTTGTCCCTTGTCATTTACAAGTGACAAGATTTTTTGATCCATGAATGTTTGAGTTATTTAGATCCGCATCTCCATTGCTCTACTGAGTTTACTGGAAAAAATTAAGTTTTATAAATCACAATACCAACGATAAAAATCATTGGATTGGGACACAAAATCAAATTGGAATTGAAGTTTACCAATAGAGATCAGGACATCTCTAATTGCTACCTTGTCTGCAGAGGAGAGAGAACAAAATCCGATTATGGGTTAGGGGGCATTTGCCCTTCCAGAAAAAAAGAGAAATGTACAAATGTTTTAGTTCCTCCAAGTTTAGGTTCACCAAATGTATTAAGTGGATGAATAGTCTCAGCCCTCTCTTTCGCCCTGGCCTTCACTCAATCATCGTCGTCTGTCGCTTGTTTGTCGTCTGCACTTTTGTGTCGCATTAGTCTTGTCTCTAGCGCCGTCGTTGTGTGTGTCCTTAACCTCCCCTCCGCCTGTTCCCTTCATCTTTCTCTGTCCTAATGAACACGTCCACCCGGTTCTTCCTCCCAGTCTGCTCCCTTCATATACTTCTGCTGTGCCATCATTACCGTCTTATTGCCGCAGACAACTTGTGAGGTAATTGTGGCACATTTTCAAAGACTGTTGGATGGGTATAAACCACATGTTGGCAGAGAAGACAGAAGTTATTCAATGTCATACTTGAAAAACTGCTAAACAATGCTGCAAGCGCATAGAAGCAATCTAAATTATACAAAAGAAATACATCAATAGTCGAATACTGAAAAAAACTATCGGACTACTTTGGGCTCTCCACTGATGCATGTGGGAAAATTCCAGTAGAAACTGGTACAATGCATCAAATGGAAACATTTTTGTTCCAATTGTACATTGTCCCTTTCTAAATAAATTGAAAAAATATATATACTACTCATAAAAAATTCTGAGGAAAAATACATTATTTGCAAAGGAGGAATGACGTTACAATTTCATTAAACATTTCTTTATTTTCCCCCCTACAAGTGAACAGTCAACACGTACGTAGTAAAGGGGGGGTGGGGGATGAAGGAGGACCATAACCCTAACCCTTTCAACAGGCCAAAGGAGAGTTGAAGCTGTCTATAAATCAAACTGGGCCACGTCAAATTTCCCAGCACCTTAGGGTCTATGAAACTCAAGCAAAGAATCTTTGCATATATTTTGTAACTGTTGCACCTCCAAGGCTGTGGCTTATAGACAGGTGCGGCTTAATTTCTTTTTTTTCTCCAGTGGCGCAAACCAAAAAAAACCTTTTGCCTAGTAACAGTAGACCAACAAAATGTACGAGTAGTTCATTTTGTTCATTTAGTTGAACAACTTCATTTAGTTCATTTCAAATGGCAATTAAATTCTGTGGTAGCCTCATTTTGGGTTAAGGGCCTGGAACAGATGACAAGTATTGATTACATTAGTTGTGCAATATTGAATATTGTCAATCAAGCAGAATAAATACTAAAGTTGAAAATTCCTCACTTATATCTTTGTGTAAATATCTCATAATAGTTTGGTTCTCTGTACAAACATGAAAGTGAAAAGAGCAACAATAGATGCTTTCTGCTTCACACTGGAAGATTAAGGCCCCATTTAGACGGAGACGCTGCGGCAGTAAAACGCTATATTTGGACATTGGTCGCTACTTCCCGTTCTCATGGAGCTTGTGTTTCATGGGGGTGTGCAATTTGCCTGTGTGCAAGGAGCCTGGTCGTTTGTAACATGTGTGTTTGATCTCGGCTACTGCACATGTCCAAATGTAAGTTCAGGGAAGTGGTGAGGTCATTTCAGCGAGAGAATTCACACCTTTTTCTTCACACGGCTTTGAGTCAGCCCCGCGCCACAAAGCGTATCTGTTCTGTTCCACTCTGGAGGCCGTTTCTCAAATGCGTTTTCACCCCCCTGAAACACTGTCTTTGTGTAAGACCACCAATCCAATACCCAACACTAATGGTTTACTGTCGCAACGCCCTTGTGTAAAAGCCCCCTGTGGACTAGTAATGAGCAGTAGAACGTGTGCTATAACACTTACAGCAATGCATCTGGTTCGTCCAATGTTATGTCCATATTAAATAAATAGATAAATGAAAGGCCTCTTAAGCTATTGGTTCTTTGGTATGTAGTGACATCACCTGAAGCAAGTGATGCTCAAGAAATAAAAGTTCAAAAGTGCATGCAAAACTTTTTTCCAATAATCTTTTAATTCAAGTGGTATGATAAACAAAATTAAAACTTTGTTGAGTAAAAATGCTAAATTTGCCATGTCATTTCCCTTGATAATTCATGATTTTAGGAATAATTGTAACGTCTGAAGGTCAGAATCAGTATCATATTTATTGCCACGTAAGTAACAAAAGTTACCACTTGGAAATTGTTTTGGCAGGCTTGATGGATGGAAGGTCACTTGGCTTGTAGCCGACATTAAAAGCAAATACTTTTAAGAAAAAAAAGTAAAAATCCAATTTTGCGACACTGCATTTGGTAATTCTGTTTAGTTTCTGTCAGCACATGTCTCCACGTCTTTTCCTTTTGCTGCTTTGATCGCTTTGACACAGTCTCTTCGACTCTGAGGAGATGGCATCTTTCAGAAAAACTGAGAGGACCAGCCCACAGCACTCTTCCTCCCCTGAACGCCTCTTTGATACAGTTTTATTATAGGCACATACAGTAGTCACAAATCTGTGAAACACAATTAAACACGAACGCAAGAATAAAACATATGGAAACCGTTTTTGTGTAAACTTATGAGCAACAGTTTGCATCTTCCACTTTTCAAACAGGGACACAGTGTATGGAAACACATATGGAACATTCATAACAAAGGTGGGACTGAGGGCTTGATGGTCCGTCCTGTTCACATTAACTGTACTAAGTCTGGCTCAGTTAGGGAATAAATTCTTCAAAAATATACAAATAGATTGTTGGACGCATACTGTATGTGCAGCTTGTGTGAAAAGAACACATTTTGAGTGTTAACTCTGATTTGTCATGCGAGCTACTGACCTTGCCTTCATGATTGACGTAGTGAGCATCCCTGGGGTGAAGTAGAACAGTGGTAAAAAGAAGGATACACTTTTAGTATGCTTCTGAGCTACAGGGGCTAGCAGAGATAAGTAATAACTTCATAAATGGCCTATTACAAAAAAAGAAGGACATGCCTATATATAATTACTTTAGTGGCTTTTATGTATATTCTGAAATGAAATAGAATGCATAACCATTATAATCTAACATGAAATAACGTATTTATATATGTTAAGTACTGAATATAAAATACTGGTATGTTTTGGAAAAAGTGAAATCAGTGCATCCCTACTTCATACATACAGTTTTATGCACAAGTTTGAGAGATTATCTCCTCTCATACACACTGGGAGAAAACCTTGCACAGAAGCATTATTCAAATCCATATTCATCTGTCTTCCTGCTTTACACAGCCTGGCAGTTGTGTCTGATGCGTCGACAGTGTCTCAACAACATGAGATGAGCCAGGATCAGCAAGATATATTTTGTCTGGGAGGTGTATTTCTGTCAACCCAGGCATAAGTCTGGGCCCTCCTCTGCATTCAACTCCGAGCTCTGCCTTTGAACTTCTCCTCTCAAGGTTCAATTTGTCCATAATTTAGCTGTAAACGATCTTTCCTGCCCGCGCCG
This sequence comes from Knipowitschia caucasica, assembly GCA_964034765.1. Lineage (NCBI taxonomy): Eukaryota > Metazoa > Chordata > Actinopteri > Gobiiformes > Gobiidae > Knipowitschia > Knipowitschia caucasica. Next base: position 9,872,058 of record OZ035841.1, read on the forward strand.
CCTGGGTAGCTCTGGGGTGGCAGAGTGCAGCTAGCTTATGTGTGTGTGAAAAGTGTATGTCTGTCAAGGGACACACTGCGTTTGGGGAGATTGGTGGACAGCGGCCCTTTAGAATGTAAAGTGATGTAATTATACCCTTTGGATCAGAGTGTGAAAGGGAGAGCGAGTGCTGCGGCTGAGGTGGTGGTGAGGGAGTGGGCTAAAAAGTAATTTTTGACGAAGACATATGGGACAAATTGCACAAAATTTAGCTTTTTCAGCACTATATTGCACTTGATTTTTGTCATGTTACAACATTGATCCTCATCAGCCACAGACTTGAGTTGGTTTTGGATCCATCCGTGCCAATATCAGACACTTCTGGCACAAACATATTGATGATGTAATTGTACAACTGTACAACACGCTTTAAAAACAACAGTATTACCAACAAAGTAGTTTAGGCAATACCTCAGGTATCTAGTATAACATTTAGTAGCATTCAGTAGCATAGGGATGAGGAAGGCCGATTTATTTGTTTATCCAGCCTATATTTTCTATATTTCACATTCTAAAACATGGAAAGACAATATGTAAATAGTTTTAATGGCCAAACATACAGAAACATATTTCTTCTTAAATAGAAAAATAAGTTGCTTGAATTTAAATGTATCCATAATATAGATTTGCTTATACCAAAACCCTTTAACAGACTCCACAGCATCAGAGCAGCTGTTATTCTGTCCGACAGAGGCACAAGTCATAGTCATCTCATATAGGCTGTATCCGAATGTCCACACTATACCCTATATAGTGCACTATATAGTGGTCACGCCATTTTGTAGGGGTGTCCGAATGTCCAGAGAGAAAAAGTAGTGCACTGGAATTTTCCCACAATGCATCTCGAAAATGTAGTGAACAGCAGTGGTCACTATACGGAAGTAAAATGGCGGAGGCACAGAGAGACGAGCTGGACGCGGAGCGGGACATGAGCTATAAATGTGCGTTTTTGATCATCATAAATATGGAAATGTGTAAACCGTGATATATTGTTGACGATAAGCTGCCAAAATACACATTTGAAGTCAGAATACCATTGCCTTTTAATGCGAAACAACGTACCAATGTTATGCCGCAAAAAATGTTAGCTTTTTTGCGTTTCATGACACTAACATCTCAAGCTAACGCTACAGAAACGGGTCACTGGTGGTCAGTCATTAATGTTATTAAAGCACTTGTGTTATACGTGTAGCATTTATTGTGTTAAATGTTTTTCTAAAGGGACAGACACTGATGTGGAGAGGCTCATCCGACTACGGATGAAAAACGGCGGTCTGTTCTCAGGCCGCCGTTTTGCATCGGCGGCTGGATGGGAGTATGACCATTATGAATGAATACTTATTCAAAAAACGTCTACTCGTATTCAAATGCTTTTATGTATCGTTACTTTAGGGCAGTGATAAAGGAAATGGGGCTGAGCCGCCTGATCACCCCTGCCAGAGCGGCCAAGAAGTGGGAGAATTTGAAAAAGACCTACAAGGTTTGTTTCTTTGAAGCTTTGTGTGTAATTTGTGAAGCATATATTACATAAAACTCACTGTTTTAAGGAGCTCAGACAGCCACGGACAGGGACAGGGACAGAAGGAGGGGAGCCTACCGCCATATCGTGGAAGTGGTACTCCCTCATGGATGAGGTGATAGGCAGCAGGCCATCTGTGCAGCCTCCCTGCCTGATTGCCTCATCCATGGGGGATGCTGCTTCCACATCTGTGGAACAACCCCCTCCCCCCGTACAGCCAGACGAGGAAGAGGAAAGAGTGGCAGCCAAGAGGCCGAGAAGGGAGAGTTTGTTGAGTTTTTTGGAGAAGGTGGAGAAGAAGGAAGAGGAAAGGGAGAAGCAAGAAGAGGAGAGGGGAAGAAGAGAGGAAGAGAGAGAGGAGAGACTGTTGAGTTTGTTGGAGAGAATAGTGGAGAAATTATAAATAAAAATGTATTTTGATAAGTGTAGTTTTAACTATATGCATATCGACATACAATGAAGAACACTATTTACACAAAAAAATTTTTATCAACTAGACATTTGTAAAGAACTATACATACATTCAACAATTTCTTTTTAGATATTTACATATTCAATTGTTTTTGTTTTTATTTAAATAGGCCAAAACACAGATTATTCAAACATTTAATTAATAGTCGTGGTCCCGAAGAGCTGGTTCCCTTGGGGCGGAAAGTGCTGCTGCCATCCGTCCACGCAGCTCCTGTCCACACTGCTGATCAGGCTGGTGCTGCTGATGCTGGTCCTGCTCATCATCAGGCCCTGGCTCCTCTTCCACTGGCTCCCAGAGATCACCATTGCTGACGCAGATGTTGTGCAGGATGGCGCAACAGGCAGTCACCTCGACTGCAAAGGTGGGTTGGACTTCCAGTGCCTTAAAAAAAATTGATCGCCATCTTGCTTTCATCATACCAAACGCTCTTTCTGTTACAGATCGTGCCCGTGCATGGTGCCGGTTGAAGCGGGCTTCCACTGGGCTCCGAACAGGCTCTCTGTATGGAGTGAGGAGTGTGATGGGCTGACGGAGGCAAGGGTAACCCCCATCACCAAGGAGGACGTGTCCATTTGGGGGATAGAGCCGGTGGACGTAGAGGGGGCTGTTTTTAAGCACTCGAGAATCGTGCACAGATACAGGGTAGCCAACAAACAAATCAATAAATAAGCCACGGTGATTACACACAGCCTGCATTTGAATGGAATAAAACAATTTCCTGTTAAAATAAAACTGTGCATTCTCTTGAAGGGGCTTTATTCTGATGTGGATCACATCGTGGACTGTGGACTGGGGCATGTCAAATGCCCTGGCGACAACACGGTACGCGGTGCCACTGGCCAACCAAAAGAGGAAGACCAAAACCTCCATGTCCTGGCTCCAGCCCTGGTGATGAGCACTCCTCAGGTGGCTAACCAGACGGGTGATGGTGGTTCGAGTGAGGCGAAAATCGGGGCGAAGGTCAGACTGGCCATTTAAGTACATGCTGAGTAGGGGTACATGGTGGTTCAGTCGGCAGTACACCGGTGGTTCACCCTAAAACAAAACAAACATTCTCTTAAACTTAATATGATACTTCTAGATTCATTTTTTAATTCTGTATCTGCACTTTTAGTTATGAGTGCAGACACAGGAATAAGTACTCATTTTTCATTTTGAGATTTAAAAATGTAAATAAAAATGAAGAGTATATAGTTGAAGTCATGTTCTTTTGTGCCCTGGCATTGATTTTGCCAAATGTATGTATTCAACCGAAGTAGAAACCCTCACTACATCACTCGCACCTAATAACACACAAAAAAATCACAGAAGCCCTGTGCCCCATGGCCAAGCAAATTCTATTATTGTTTAATGATTAAGTACTCATTTTTCATTTAGAAAAAATGAGTACTTACTCCATTTCCCTTGCTATGGTTTTGTGTTCTTTCAACCAATAAAATATTTTAATGTTCTTGCATTTTAAGTGAGTGTGTCTATACAATGTGTTTTCTTGTTGAAATATGTCTAAATGTATATGACTAATGTGTTTCTCATTGACTGAGAATAGTATTTTGAATTAGTAAGTACTATAATTTACCCAGTAGATGGTGCTAATGCTATATAGACAAAGGACGAATACAATACTTACACGACGCCCTGCTAATGAAAGAAGAGCCATTCTCCTCCTCGCCCTCATCGCCTGTCTTCGCCTTCTCTCTGTTCGGCGGTGTTTAATTCGCATTATGATAACTTGTATAATAGTTATGAAAAACACCGCAAAATTCAGTGGAGGTGCCATTTCACCGGTGTTAGGTGGCGGGAATATGAAAGACGTCAACCAAAATTCATAAATATGAATATAAATTGCAAAAACATTTTATACATGTATATTAGACAAATATTGATATTTTAATATACTTTTATTTATATATAAAATTATATTGATCCAATGACATGTGACAGGGGTGTGATGTGGGCCGCGGCTAAAAATAGTGTATGCAGCTGTCCGAATCGCCAACAGAATGAGTGCACTGACTCACTCACTCGGGGTAGGGTATAGATGGGAGGGGGTGTGAGGGTGGGTTTTTTGAGGGGGGGAGTGAAAATGGATTTTAGGAGGGTGTTTTTGTGAATGATTAGTGTGATTAGGTTGTTTAGAGATGTTGTTTTGGGGGGGGGTTGGATGAGTGGATGGATGAGTCGCTATGTATGATATGATATTGATGGTGTTGTTGGGTGATTGTTTTTGTAGGATGAGGTGGGGGGGTGTGGTGAGTAAGGGGGGGTAAGATTTGTAGCGGATATGGGATGGTGGATGGATAGAATGTATAGGGGGGGTGTTTAGTATTAGGGTAAAAAGATGAAAAGGGGATATAGGTATTTAGTGGGATTCATGGTTGGGAATGAGGGAAAAGAAGTTATAATAATAAAATTGATCTCTATATATAATTAGATGGAGTGGATTGGGGGGGTAGGTAAGGACGTAGGTAAATTAGGAAGGTGGATCGGGTAGAATTGGGGGGGGGTTAATAAGGAAAATAGAGGGGGGTGGGGGTTGTTGTGAGGGTTGTTGGGAGGGGGGTTTTAGGTGGGTTTTTGTAATGGTGGGATGGATGGTGGTGGGGTGTAAGGGGGGTGGAGGGGGAGGATGGGATTTTTTGGTTTAGGGGGAAGGGTGAGAGAGATATTATTATTAGGGTGTGGGTGTTTGGTGTTGTGAAGTATAAGGTGAGGGGGGGGGATTAATGGTTGATTATTTTCGATATGAGAGAATAAGAAAGAATAATGGAAAAAAAAAAAATAAGAATGGTGTGTGGGATAGAAGGGGGTGATTATATTTAGGTGTATGAAAGGAGGAAATTTCATAGGGGAGGAGGAGAGGGTTTGGTAATTATGGGGAAGGGGGGAACGGATGGATTGTAAAGGATTAAACAGTGGCCGTGATGGTTAGGGGGGGGGGGGGGGTAGGGAGTTGGTGGGTGACGGTGGACGTGGGCAAAGACGGGGGGGCACGAGAGCGGCTGGGTGCCCCTGGGATCTGGGCTACAGTTGTTGTTTATCATCTACGGGTATGGAGGGTAGAATTTTGACCTTGTGAAGCGTCGTTTGATGTCCTAAAATTGCGCCGCTGAGATAACCGTGCATTATTATTATTAGCAGTATTAGCCTTGATTGGGATTGGTGCGTGAATGATCGCTAGCTTTGAGGAATGAATATAAGACCTGCTAACTCACCCTTTCTTCTGCGAGTTCTTCCGGTCGCGCTCGGTGTTGGCTCTTTTGTCAAGCAGTTTTGCATGGGGATCGCCACCCAAGATAGTATCAAAGCCTCACCAAGACAGCTTGTCCCAATATCCCAGTCACAGCATAGTACATATTGTACATTCCGTTAAATAAATAAGCATCTGCGTTTGGTAAACGTTAATTATGTCCTACCTGTCCTCGATGTACGCGCCCCAAGTTGTACGTCCGCGGCTGCTGCTGTTTAGTGCCTTGCTCCGTTCGGGATTACATTTTCCTTTGTCCTCATTCCTCCTTTTCAAAAGCTCCGTGCACTTTGCGAAACCTATCACCTCCTGTTACCAGCGCTAACTGCTACGGCCATTACCTTAATCATTTACGGAGCGCTCATGTACTAGCCACGTCACGTTCAAGCCCACTCGTTTAATTTTAATTTCTATAATACCATATAAATAGCAATTATATTCAAAGTATTATGAAAATATATCGAGATATATACAACCAGATTCACAACGTATTACTATAGTATTTTGTTATAATGAACCAGTTCAATGTGTGTAAATATATTATTAATATATTTTTGTTTCTTTTTCAGACCAATTTCATTTGACCGGAAATCCGTAACTTTAGACGAACTCTTTAATCCCCTGCGCTATACACATGCAATCCTTTCATACAATTGGGTAGAACACACTTGAACCTTTTTTTTCAAATGACAGCAATCATTATTTATTTATAATATATATTAAAAAAAAAAAAAAAAAAAAATGTGATTGTTTTTTTTTTTTTTTTCCTCAAGCCGCCCGGATTTTCCGGCACGGTGCGGAAAACTTTAGCCACTGAGTAACTTGCAACCGAAATATGACCGAATGAAAGAGGTAAATTAATGTTTAAATGCACATTTTGTAAGTACTTGCTGCTCTTTTTTCAGACAGCAGTTTTGTTGCGCGTGTCCTATTTTTTTTCTGGACAACCATACTGATGTATTTTTCTAAAATTTGACGTAAAATGTGAGTTCCAATCCAGGTTTCATGCCATTGGCACTTTATTTGTAGGATTGTTTTACAATTTCACAGCATAAACTAAGCTGTTGTAAAGCTATTTCCCAGGGTATAAAAGCTGTTGTGTTTAGTTTACAGTAAAAAATAATAAAATTCAGTTTTACTGCAATTTTATTCTGTTATTCTTATTCTTGATAATACGTTTCTGAAAGATTCCTTAAAGATCAACGAAACACCAGTGCCCAGCCTTACACTCTTGCTTTGTATTCCAAACTCAGGGCAGCACAACGTCATCACTCCCCTCCTGACATCATCTCTCTGCAGTACTGTTTGCAAAAGATGGCGCCACACTCACTGTTTTAGGCATAAAGTTGAATCTTATCAACTAATTTGCACAAAGGTGTAACAAAAAAAAAATATATTATCCAGTTATCAACTTAAATAAGCCTTTGTGCGGATTTTAAACTACTTCCAGAAGGACCCTAAGGATTTTCATGGTGAAAACGATTGGAAATCTTGTGAAATTGTATGTAACGGTCAGTGTTTTGTTTTGATGGACAACATTGAGTTCAACAAAGAATTACAAAGACACATAAACAGCTCCAGATATGTTTATTGAGGTGGATATGAATATGTAAAATGGTCAAAAATCTCTAAAAACGTCTATGTTGAATGATGAAGGCCCGTGTTGTTAACAATTTACTTGGAAAAAAATTGCAAAAAACGAAATAGAAGTACATAAAACCGATTAATCGATTTAATCGTTAAAATAATCGGCTGATTAATCGATATCAAAATAATCGGAGTTGCCAGCCCTAGCCACAAGCCACCTGGAGACAACACCAAAACATCTGGAAGAAGGTGCTCTGGGTCAGATGAAACCAAAAATCGAACTTTTTGGCCACAATGCAAAAATGATATGTTTGGCGTAAAAGCAACACAGCTCATCACCCTGAACACACACCACCCCACTCGTCAAACATGGTGGGGCAGCATCATGGTGTGGGCCTGCTTTTCTTCAGCAGGGACAAGGAAGATGGCCTAAAATTGATGGGAAGATGGATGGAGCCAAATCACGAGGACCATTCTGGAAGAAAACCTGTTGGAGTCTGCAAAAGACCTGAGACTGGACGGAGATTTATCTTCCAACAGGACAATGATCCAAAACATAAAGCCAAATCGTACAATGGAATGGTTTCACAAATAGACGTATCCAGGTGTTAGAAGGCCAAAGTCAAAGATCCCACCTGAATCCAATCGAGAATCTGTGGAAAAAGCTGAAGGCTGCTGTTCAACAAACGCGCTCACCTCCAAACCTCACTGAGCTCGAGCTGTTTTGCAAGGAAGAATGGCAAGAATTCCAGTCCTCTCTCATTGTGCCAAAACTGATAGAGACATACCACCAAAGACGTGCAGCTTAATTGCGAAAAATGGTGGCGCTACAAAGTATTAGCCGCAAGGGGGCCGAATAATATTGCACACCCCACTTTTCCAGTTTTTATTTGTTAAAAATGTTTAAATTATCCAATAAATTTTGTTCCAGCTTCATGATTGTGTCCCACTTCCTTGTTGATTTTTGACAACATTTTTTAATTTTTATATCATTAGACACGGGGAAGCCTGGAAATGTGGCGAAATGTTGAAAGGTTCAAGGGGCCGAATACTTTTGCAAAGGCACTGTAATTATAAATGTGGTTATGGGGGGGTCTGTGGGGAGGAGTGTTTTAGGGCTGGGGCATGTTGGACTTGTTTTTAACTAAACTGTAAATCACTTTTGTGTTACATTTTTTTGTATGAAAAGCGCTTTATAAATAAAATTTGATTGATTTATCTTCTGTTGTGAAAAGTTAAATATGCCTGTAGCAACACTAAATACCCTCTATAAGATCTATAAGGTCTCCAAGCAGTGTTTATTCTCCAAACTTCAGCGTATTTTATTTCATATCCAAAGGAAATAATATAAATATTAATTAATATTTTTATGCATTTTTTACTCCCATAAAAAAAATTAATAAATAAAATCAACCCTTTCCAAGGATTTCACTGTTCTTTTTGTTTCACTGAGGCAGGCTCAAAACTGTAGTGTTAATATTTAATGAGGGGATCAGAATAAAAAATGCATTAATGGCTGACCCCAGATGAAGTCCAGTTTCACCTCAGCACCAGGACTCCAATATCCTGGTTTGAATAAGTGAGTGTGTTTAAGATTTGTTGTGCATCCTGCGCTCTCGGTTCGATATCAGAGAAACAGATATAAGCATTTCTATGGAACCTCCTCAGTCATGTCACAAAAAGAGGAGCATGCGATCGATGCTATAGTTACAGGCGACATTTGAAACATCCGTAGGCTCAATGTTTCACTGGAGATAGGGAGAGGAAACGTGTCAGTCATGGTTATCTGCATTTGTTAAGAATATATTTTCACCACCCCACATATGATCACGGAGCTCTGCCCTTTTGGAAGATCAGCCTTTGCATATTTTCCAATTATGTGACAGTAAACATTGCGTCATTGAGAAAGAAATGCTCCAATGTAAGCCTCAAAAATTGTGTCCTATTCTTTAACGTAAATACTAACGTATTTAGTATTTGACAACAAACTGTTTTAAAATACCTAAAATCTCCAATGAATTGGTTGCATAATCTTTTTTTTTTTTTTTTTATAATCTAACCCTAATCCACACATTGTAACTCGCGATGCCGGATAGTACTTGGGGTATGCCCTACCTTTGCTCTCTATAAATCATCCATTTGTTTGTCTCAACAGAAAATTCTCTTGTACAAGCTTGTATGCTGTTGTCATCTTGTTAAATATCTTTTGCATTCTTGTAAGAATAGTCCAGTAAGAAGTTTTTGGGACTTGAGTGCTTATGTCTGAGTGAACATGGTCTTCTCTTTTTAAATTTTGAACAAACTAAGAATCAAACTGTTTTGAGAGCGAGTACTAAGTTAAATAGATGTTAGATTTCTTAAGCGCAGTTCTATATAATCAAGGTGGCCTTACATCACAAATAAATCTTATTTAATTTTCATACGGGGCGACAGTGGGCTCATTGGTAGAGCATTGGCCTTTGGGCCTGAAGGTCGTGGGTTCAAACCCACCATAAGACCTACTTCACAAATCCCACTGATGACTGCTGTCGTTGTGTCCTGGGCAAGACACTTAACTCTCCACTTTAGCCTGAACTCCACCTAAACATCCGACGTCCACAATCACCCCAGATCACGTCAAAATCCGCGTCGGTCGGTTGTGGACCTTTTATTTACGTCCAAAACGACGACTGTGCAAAGGTGCGCATCTGGACGTAAAACAATGACCTCCCATATAACGATTGACGTTCAATCCCGACCTCGCCCTAGAAACGTCAAAAACAGGTCCTTCGGCGTCCCGACGCATACTCTTGAGCTAGCAATACAAGAATATCGGCTGTGAAGCAACCACAGTGTACCTGACGTAGTGTAGTGTTTGGCATGTGTGTCAGCCTTGGTTACGTGGGTTCGAGCCCCGTGTGTGTGATTAGTATCTTTACATATTTGTTTTGATTTTGAACGAACAAGTTTTTTTCTGTTTGGTTAAAGACTAATAAACACGTCAACATAGGATTACGTATTGGCTAATAATTAAAACTTGTTTAATGTATGCATTTGTTTGTGCTAACAATCTCAAGTTTGCAAATATGGGGTGAGTACTTGAGATTTTATGCAAATGCATGGGTTCACAAGTTTTATTATTAGCCACTAGAACCATAACCTTATGTTGAGTGTTATTCGTTTTTAACCAAACAGAAAAATTGTTCGCTAAAAAGTGAAAAGTCACAAGTTTTCCCGACGGGGATTTGAACCCGTGTCGTGCGACTGAGAAGTCCTCATGACGCCAACCGCTACACCACACCAGTGCATATTTTTCTGACTACTGTGAAAACATAATACATAACACCCTAAACAACTGTGACGCTACACTTATGCGCCCGCGCAGTATAACTTCGGCTTTACAGCCTGACAACGTGAGTCGCTCGTCGAGGACCATGTTTTCCACGTCTAAACGATGTAAGGTGTGCATCTGGACCGTAAAGCAATGCCTTCCCAGACGTTGATAATGGACGTTTTTTTTTTTGAATCTGTACCTCTGTCGCTGCCACTGCTTTATTTACTTGGAATTCACCCTCCTCTAGTAAGTACAACATCTGCCACAGTTTTTAGATATAGATGTATCAATTTTGCCACATTGAAAAAAGAGTTGGAGCAGGAAAGTAAGTTCTTTTCTCACGTATACGCGGATTTTGTTAAGTATATTTTGTATATTATCTGTATTTTGAATTGCAGTGCATGAATCTATAATAATAACGGCTGGCACTGCTCAGCTGAAAGGGGTGACACCTTTTTTAGTTTTTAAGTTAACGTTTAAAATTAGATATTGTTTTTTTCATATTTTCAAACTATTTTTAACACATTAGAATACTTAGGTTAACCTGTCCAACAAACTAGGTGTTTAAAAAAAGGTTAAGATTCTTGTAGTTTTTAAAATAATCATTCCAATTCTAAACTGTAAAGTTACTGTATATTTCACAATGGGTTTATAACTTGCAAAATGACAACCAGTACTTAGTAAACTATGTTTAAAAACGGGAGATCACTCGAATTATTTGGGGAACACTCCCCATCATTTTAGACACCTGATGAGGTCATCAGTTGGGAGTTGATTCAGGTGTGTGGACCATGTGGGACTCATGTGGGACCATAGGAGCACACAGATGTTACCTGCTGCAGAAAGAGAGTTTAATGTTCATGTAATTGCTTTGTTTAATAAATTGGGAGTTTAATGTCTTCCCAGACTTCAAGTCCGAGACTTTTCCACTTCTTCTCACTGTGGCCTGTTTAAATGAGCCACTACAGTTGTTATTTTTGGTTATTTAGCTGCAAATATTAATGATCCATTCATCTGACTGGGTAGCAAGCTAACTAGCGCTTGCAACCTCTATTCATTTTCTTTACTTTTTACTATAAAACTTTAAAACCAGCCATATGTTTATTAAAATACATTTACCTTTGCTAATGCAGTCAATTATGGATGAAATCCATAGATATATTTCATGATTGTTGCAATAACTAATTGTTCTATGTTATTCCTAAGTGTCATGTGTGTTTCAGATCTTACAGTTCAAGACTGTGTTGAAAGGTGTTCAAAGGTAAGAATCACTACTCTCACACATTGATTGTTCTTCTTCTGTATTATTATGTTGTTTTTTAGAATAAAACCATTATTTGGGTGTATTCGTCTTTGAAAACATCTAGTCTTATTTCTCAGATTGTTCAGCCCAACCACCATCAAGATTGAGGGAAAAGAGCAACCGAAGGGGAAAATGCCCACTCGGAAATGCAACATGTGTATGAGTAATACAGGGTAATAGCGTTCAGGGCTCATTTGTGTCCATAGCGTGCAAAACAAATGCACATTGGCATTGTTTTTACAATGAAAATTACTCCAAGACCATAAGCCATATCCCAAGGTTTCTCAGAAACGAGTGTCTTTCCAGTGTCTCGAGCTAGTGCAGTGCCAAGGTTTGTATCACATGGTGATGATCGAGTGGTTTGAGGCATTAATATGAAGTGATGTAGTTGTTATAATAACTTTGCCACATTATGTTGAAACTAAACATGTTTCCACTTTTCAGGTGCTGTGGCTTGGACCTTGTGATGGAGAGACTGAAGACAAGAGAGGACACATGTTGGAACATCAACATTCAATAAATGCATTCTTCTGGCCTGTCAGATTGTGTTTTTTTTACATCTGGGGAACCTAGAGTGTAGCTTGTTCTGGTTTAATACTGATCCCCAAACATAGGCGCTACAAATCATGTTTTTTTTACTTTGGCATGAACTGTTCAGTACAGTAGTGTTCATAACAAATGTGCCCTGTGTGCTTAACTTGTACTTTGATGTAAGAGAACATGATTTTTTAAGGCAGCTCCATTTGGCAATAATGACTGATATCCTCTACTACAGTTGGTTCTAATGATTTTTTGAATGCTGTGGGTATCGTTTTATTTGCCCATGTCAGAACTAAACATGATAAAGCTGCATTTCAGATTCAACGCACAAGGCTAAAATCTGGAACGGTCCCCTTCCTGGAAATGTGAGACAGGCTATCTTCTTTGACAATGGAAAAAAAAAAAAAAAAAATCCAGGTTTAAAACACTTCTGCTTTTCTCTTCAACTGAGAGATTTTTATGAGAGATTTTATTTGTATCTTTTTTAATTTACTGTCAATATTTATAATTGTAATGTCCTTGTTTTTTGATTGTTTTCTATCTTTTTTCAGTGCTTTGAGTTTCCTTTTGTTTTTGACCCTGTGCTATAACAAATAAACTGGCCTTGCCTATTGCAAAAAGTATGTCTCGACCAGTGAGTGATTCTGGCAGAGGATAAGTAGGTCAATAGGACTGTAAATGACGTCATATAAAAACGTCAATATTTTGGTCAATATAAGACGTCGCAGAGACGTCGACCCGACCGGATTCTGAACCACATTGCAACCTTGAATGAAGTGGGCCGCGTCCGTCATTTGAACGTCCAGATAACGTCCCAGATGAAGTTGAAATGAATACATCGTTTTGACATCTGCTTGCTTAGTGGGAACAACGGAAAACGAACGTCATATGAAGGCAATATTTTGGTCATATAAGACTTTGATAGGCACGTCAGACACCCCAAACGGTTCCTGTACACATTCAAACCTTGAATGAACGTCCAGATGACTTGAAATGACATATTTTGACATCTGCTTGCTTTATGGGAACGACTGAAAACTAACGCATATAAACGTCAATCGTTTGTCATAAATGAGACGTTGATAGGACGTCAGACCCGACCGGATCCGTACCACATTCAAACCTTGAATTTTTACGTGCCATCAACGAAAACATTTGAGGGTTGAGTGACGGTCGGAAACGACGTCGAGAAATACGTCATTCTGCACCCACCATGACCTATATTCATACGCGGACATCGACGTTCAAATTACTTGATTCAACGTCGGCTTGCTAGGACATGAGAGGGCTGGTGCTCCTTGTACTGGGTGCAGCTCTGACTGCCACCCCCCTGACCCAAAAAGGTCATAAGGAAGAAGATGATGATGGATGGATAATTTTCATACGTTGGCAAGTTGGGGGCCCTAGCTTTAACTTCCAATGAAAAGTACAACAACTCCGACCATTTCCTATTCATGGCTTTCAGAATCATAACATAGGAAAGCTGCTATAGCACTAGCAGTGGGGGCGGGCCCCGGCTCCAAAAGTGGTCAAAATGACGTGCGTCTGACAGCTGCACATGCTCTCAATAACCACCCGCCGATGGGGGTGGACCCCCCCCGGAATAAGAATTAGGCAATGCTTAACATATAGCATCTTCTTACCTATCGAAAACACCATTACAGGATGGTCACAAAAGTTGGTTCTAGGCCCAAAGCTCCGTTCCACATGTTGTCCAATGCTGAGGGGGTGAATTTTTTTGACCACTCTAGTTTAGGTGTTGTGAATTTTGAAGGCACTTGTTAATTGAATGGGGCTCCTCGGCGGCTGACGCATGCGCAGAATGCGTTTTTTCACAATTTTCTTGTGGGCGGGACCACTTGCGGCCATTTTTGGATAGCTCCAGTAGAGCAGAATTGTTGGGCCCATTTGTTGAATGGCGGAGATTAGGCTGTGACTCTGGTCCGTCCAATAGATAAAGTCCTATGAGCAATATACATAAAATTAAAGACAGGGTATTCTTTGGAAAGCTCCATTTGGATGACATTTAATCATTTCAAATACAAGTTTGTGGTAAGCCCATCAGTCGTACAGCGGATTATCAAGCAAAAAGGTAGGTTTCTCACCCCATCATCAGTACTTCTTAGCAAGTGTACCCCGACTGCTCTCCCCTTCTACACTCCAACAGACCTTCAGATTGTTTATGAGTTAGTATCATGATTAGGGGTGGCTAACCACACCCATCAGGTTATCAAATCTCCAACGCGCGGTCTGAGATTCATTCCTGAAGAAGTCCGCTGGTTTGAAGGCCGATAAAACGTCGGGAAAACTTTCTAAGAAGTACAGATATGGTGAGAAACCTTTCCTTTGGCATTCAAATACAGATGATCTTAGTAGTTCTTGGCCATGCATGCTAAAGTTGGGGAGATTTTAGACTTCTTTCTTATAATGCTGAAAAGATAAAGATGTTTGCTTTTTATGCTAGAGTTGGACATTTTATTTCATTTTATTCTATTTTAATTCGCTGTAAAATTGTTCTTATTCATTTATCTTGTCTCCCCATTCCTACATGTCTGTAACTTGTGATGCAACACTGAAATTTCCCCACTGTGGGACAAATATAGGATCTCTCTATCTTATTCTAAATTCCAAATGATCCATTCCAAAACACCCTGTTCAGAATACAAGCACGATGACAAACACACACTAAACTTTCGGGCACTTACAGTGGTAGCGTACTGAATATCCCTCCATATGTTGGTCTCTCGGGACAGATCTGACAACTCGAACAAGTTGTCCAGCTCCACCTCTCCGATCATGTCGTGTCTGGAGAAACGGTCGAAGTCAAACACGCTCATGTGCAGCTTCCTTCCAGGCAGCTCGTCGTAAGGCACGGGGAACAGGAAGCTCTCGTTAAATGTAGGGTTCAGCATCTTGCGGTGGACCCTGGTCTGGAACTTCTTGCGATCGGGCAGAAGGTAGACTTTGACATACGGGTCTGAAGTGCCGCATAAGTCCTTCGCTGCAAGTCTAAAACGGCTCGGAGGATGGTTCACGATTAGGCTCTCGTTCTCGTATCCGTACTTGAGAGAGAAGTTGATTGCGGCCCGAAGTTCATCCCGCTGCCATTTCTTGGAGGACTTCTTCGGAACTCTTGCGCCTTCTGTTGTAGAGTTCAGGTTGGATGCGCCACCAGTTCCCATGGGTTTGTCTTCTTTGACCTCGTAGTCGTAACCCAAGTCCAGACTGCCCACCTGCATCTGTCTGGGCAGGTGTCTCTTGAAGGAGTTGTGCCTGAACGAACGAAGAAGAAACAGGTGTTAGGAGTAGGCTGCACGGACCTGTTTAAAAGGTCATATTTTGTTTTGTTGTTTTGAAAAAGCATACATATGAAGTGTACAGGATTTCCACACATTTCAGAAGATTCCCCGGGTACTCCGGTTTCCCCTACCACTAAAAATATGTATAATAGGATTGGCATGCGCCTCCTGTTCGGCGACCCCTGCTCCCATCTCTGTGTGGAGTGAGAGGGGACAAGTGCCCAAAAATAACAATTGTAAACCCGCTTTGTGACTCTGGTCTGTGAAAGGCGGTATATAAATAAAGATTACTTACTTACTTACTTACTTTACTTACTTATTATTGATTATTCTTTCCCAGAGTAATTTTTCAATCTTTTCTCACAAAATTATCTCTTTTTTTTCTACAGCAAGAGACACACTTTTGACAGTTGTGAAAGAGAGAATGCCTTTTTGCAAGGAGAAAAAACAGACAATTATATGCATTGACGAACTCTTCAAAATGAATTCAAATCCATCTTTATGGTTAGTCCTTGTCTTGTTTGCAAATGTAGGGTGAGGAAAAGTGAGCGCCAATCGGGTGTGAATAGCAGACCCTTTCTCCGTAAACATGCCCTCCCTAGCGTCTAGACTTCAAAGCAACTGCGGGTTCAATTAAAGGCTAACATTCACGCAAACACCGCATCGAGACCCCGGGGAGACCCAGAGGGGCCAATAAAACAACAGAGCAGACCATCTGTGGGCCCTCCAAGGCCCAAGACGGAGATCAGGAATCATTCTTCAGCAATCGCTCCATGAGACATTCCCCAACCTGAGACTCTTATTTCCCCCACCGGCGCCTCTGGCGCCCCTAGCGGACACTGGACACTACTGCACCCGGACGGACACACCGAAAAAAGGAACATGACTCTGTATATTATGTCGATAACCGTCTAACGGACCTACTCGGGGGTGTTTTGATGCTGTGATGGAAAGCTCGTGTGTTTGTTACATGGTTTATGGTGGCTGTATTGGCTCTTGTGTTCTTTCTGATAAACCGCCTGTTGTAGAGGCTGTCGCACATGGATGACGTCAAAGGACGCGCCCCCCTTCAAAGTCATATATAACACTCACAACGCAGACAAACTGCCTCTTGTCCACATCCTGAAATCCACCATTCCAGCTCTCCCTGGCCAGCCTGCGTCCCGCGGTACCGTGGCTATCCAACTACGGCCGCGCAGCACGCCACGGCCTCCTACTCCTCCGCAAACCAACACTCTCCACTCCACGGGCCTCGTGTCCTTATAACTGTTCCATCACTCACACCTCTTTTACTTGCTCCAGGACTCTACTCGAGCAACCCAATTCCGGCTGGGCGCATACCGTGGATCAGCAGCTGGACCAAACTCGCTGGCTTCGTACCTCCCGCCTGCCCCAGACAAAGAAACCACGTGGGCATGATTCCCCAACCCCAAATCCTTTCCTCCAATCCTCTACGCTCCTACAAAGTAAGGACTGTTCTTGTTAAATGTGATTTGAATGAAATGTATACCACTCTGCTTTAATGGTCACCAGAAATCCCCCTTCGTTATATTTTTTACCTTTTCTTTTTGTAATCAATAAACCCCACTTTTCTTTAACTCAATCCTATTAAGTCGTGTTGTTAGATTTCGGTATGCCCCTGCCGATTTACAATTAACTACCTTTTGAATTATAAACTGACTCGAGGCAAAGTGGTTTGGTGGTCTGTGTCCCGTAGACCCCTCAAACGTCTATGGTGCCCAAAATAAATAAGACATACCCATTGGTGGAACGGCGAGTTTCTGATCCGAGACTACCGCTCCACAACTACTAAATTATAGCTTACTGTTATAATTTAATACCCTACATATATGGTGGCCCTGGTTGTGAGATCCGCGCATATAGACCAATTTGAATCAACTCGTACGCCTGTGACTGATCTGCAATACGCTAACTTAAGCACTGCTCCGCTCAAAGCGCTCCCCCCCCCCACCTCCCTCACCCCCACATCCTCCCTGCTACCTCCGTTGCTATAAGTTGACTATCAACGACAATCGAGCTCCCCACGCCCTAACGCTTGGCGAAAAAGCGTCTCGTGCATGCACCCAGACAATTAATTTAGTCTCAAAATCCTGGCTTTGCGCACAGGTACTACGCATTCTCTCCCAACGTTTCGCCCCGCTTGGCCAGCGGGCGGCGTGAGTTTGTTGAAAGTTCGCTTCCCCCTCTGAAGAGAAGCTCAAAAAAACTTATCCTTGTAACCCACTGTACACCGTGTCACAGAACACGGGCGTACAGATCTACTCTAGTGGTCCCTTTGTGACCAAGTCACACAGGATTGTAACCGTGTATATGTGTAAGAAAGGCTGTGAAAGGCAGCGGCTTGAATGTGATGCTACTGTTCTGCTAAGGCTATACGCTAACCCTGTCTCACCCCCCCTCTCTACCGCTAACCTGCTGTTGTACAAACAGCCACAACCAAGACTGTACTGCCCAATACAGACAAACACCATCCACCACTGGTGATCGTGCTTGATGTGAACGGTAATAACTCGCATGCCAGAATTTCGTTTATAAACTACTGCTAAAACGCTCCACGCTCGAAAGGCTAAACGGCTAGCTACCCTCCTTTGTCCCTAGCATAGGCTAACTTCCGCCCGGAGCCCCACTTGCCCTCAAAGCTAACACTAGACAACGCCGTGTCGCCTACTACTACTGCTCACCACTATAAGCTCTTCGCTACCGTTAAAACTAGTGCCACTCGTTTAACCAGACTACTGCATCAGTTGCCTAACTCAACTGTTTACTGCCTATACTACTGCTAAAACCGCTGCTTTTCGGCAATCTACAAGCTAGCCACAACCGACAGTTTGTTTTTAGGCCAGACGCTAACAGCCTCCGCCACTGCGTGCTAAAAGCCAAGCCGCTTCCCCACTGCTATTCACCATTCTGCTGCACTTGCCTCCTTTGTCTAACAATAACACTACTTTCTATCTTTCTACTATCCTATCTCAATCCACTCTGAGTTCTGTGTTCAGACGATCATAAGGCGCCCAGCCTCTCGGCATACTGCTAACACGGGCCGCACCTCTTTATTGTCTAACACAGGATTGGCCTTCCGGTCCCGGCACTACTTCCGGTAACCACATTGCTGCTGTCTTGACATCTCATTCTGGCACCACGTCTTTAATCATCTGTGGCTTTGGCTCTAACGTTAAAACGCTTTGCTATAACTCTCCGTTGCTTGTTGTTACTCCAAACTCATATAACCACATTACTGCCATACATTGTAAAGCTAACACTCTGTTTCTGGTTTCTCCTCAGTTAACGTCATTGCTAGACAACATTACTTAACTGCGTTAGCCAAGTTTAATGCTGTAAAAACTCTGCTCCTATCTGCTGCATTCCCGCTCGGTGAAACGCAGTCTATCTTTTATTCCTGCTCACTCACTACTGCTAGTTTACGGTAACACATCTGGTGTGGTGATTTAACAAATACTGCACTCCCACACACACAACCCCCCCTTGCCGCTGATAATAACGCATTATTGTAGTAACTAATCCTATGCCGTGTTCTGCTTCACGATTTCTGCTGCATGTCACCCTTTTTTTTTTTTTTGTTAGACCACATTAACTGCTTAACATGAACAGAAGCTAACACTCTGTTTCGTGCTTCTCCTCTACACATAATTGTTAGACTACATTACTGCGTTGCCAAGTTTCACGCTGTAACTCTGCTACTTCTAGCGCAGTGTTGCTATTAGAAACACATTACTTGCTAACAAAAACTTAATACTTTCAATTCGGCCCCTCCCCACTGCAGGTCACAGCTAGACCGCACTGCTGCCCATAGTAGTAACCATTAACACTGTTTACTATCATTCCACGCTGTTTGTGTTGCTACCTAACAACCACATTGCTACTTGGTGAAGCTAATAATTTTGATTCGTGCCTCTGTTACTGCACGTTTATGAATAACACATGAACTGTGGTAACTAATCCTAATCTGGTACTTCTGCTCTGCTGAGGCCGTTATTGTTCAACCCATGTACTGACAGATACTGCACCCCCACGCTCCTTGTACTACACTAAAACTATCAATTTTAATTCTGCCCGTCCTCTGCATGTCACAGGCTAGTCCGCACTGCTGCCACATGGTGATAACATTAATCACTGTCTGGCTGTTTTGTTGCCTGCTGTTTTTTATGATCCAATGAATAACCACTCTACCTGGCCAAACTCTACTTACGTTTGATTTGGTACTACATCAAAACTAATACTCTATTTCTAACCCTCCCTGTCAATAAAACGCGATTTGCCTTGCCTCACCTGCGGCCTTTTGCTACTGCTTACGTTTGACTGCGGCAAAGCTACGCCGCAGTCACAAACGCAGTGCGTCACAAACGCAAGTGCGGTCACAAACGCAAGTGCGGCCACAAACGCAGGTGCGCTCAGCCGCCAGTGCGTCCGTAAACGCAAGTGCGTCCGTAAACGCAGGTGCGTCCCTAGACGCAAGTGCGTCCCCTAAACGCAGGTGCGTCCCTAAAACGCAGGTGCGTCCCTAAACGCAGGTGCGCCCTAAACGCAGGTGCGCACCCCTAAACGCTGGTGCGTCCCTAAAACGCAGGTGCGTCTCTTACGCCGCATCTAACGCTGCGTTCTTACGCCGCGTCCATCACGCTGCCGTCTTACGCCGCATCCATCACGCTGCTCCTTACGCCGCGTCCATACACGCTGCGTCTCTGACGCCGCGTCCCTCACGCTGCGTCTCCTGACGCCGCGTCCCTCACGCTAGCCCTTGCGCCTTCTTCACGCCGCGTCTACCGCTGCGGATTAACGCGCGCACACTACTAAAGGCTGCTGCTAACCCAGCTGGGCGTCACTGCTGAACCCCTAACGTGCGCCAACGCCACTAACCCCAACGCTCTTCATTGACACACAGGTAAGAGAAGCGCTAACGCCTGATCCAGTCCTACGCCGCCTACTCGCATACTGACCGTCCACAACAAACGGAGAGGACGCTGTAGTCCACGGTTTTTGACACACACCAAGGTCTACACCACCACACGACCAACAGCTAAACTACCCTCTCTATAGTCACTGCTTTCCTCCTTTCCTCCTCGCCACCGTGGTCGTACACACCACGTGTCCCAGTCATACTCCGCATACACTCACCCACACAAATATGGAAATCGATGGCGGAAACTCGCCACACCGAGCAAGCACTACGGTGGTCTCAGAAGGACCACGGCATAGTGGATAACTTTCTGCGAGACCATCACAGAAGAAGTTAATTCCCAGGGGGGCTACGACACGCTTGAGCACAGCTCCACTCTCTGACTTACAAGATGCTACCTCCATGTTAGCATCCGAAGGCTACTACGACGAAAACTCGCAAGTAAGACCCTAACCCAGTGGCTAGACGACTGCCATAATCACCAGGATAACCTTGCCGCGACTCCGAAGCCAGAAAGCAAGCTCCAAAACACAGTGAGTGACCTGGAAACGACAACTGGCGGAAACTAGGGAAACCGCCGCGACCCCGCTTACAACAAATCCAACCAGGTAAGTAGGGACCACCAACAGGGACTGAGCATGACTCCAAGCGCGACCAACGGATCATGATCGCGCAGCGGAAATCAGGACCGCTATTTCAAACGGCAACCACCGTGACAGTACCTCCGCCCACACTCCCCTCGCTCCGACCGCGGCGAACCATCGTCCAACTGTGAACGCAGGAGCGTGGCCGAACTGGTAAGTATCATGACGGGAAAGAGGACCAAAATCATGGTACATCTAAGAACAATACACAACCCAACATTGGACACGTCGACCACTGGCGACCGCCACGACGCCCCTCCGGGATCCACACATGGACATGCGACACAGAACAACATGACTATCCGACCCATGAACCCTGGCCCACCTGACGTCCATCACGAGTAAGTAAGTAATTAAGTAAGCTAAGTAAGCTGTTTAATTTATAATACCGCCCGCCGCCTTTTCACTGCACATCGGAGTCTCAAAGCGGTTTTTACAATTGTGGATGGGGGTGCCCTACAAGAGGCACATGCCATACGTAATTGTACATATTTTTAGTGGTAGGGGAAACCGGGAGCACCCCGGAGGAATCCTACGCACGTAGGGTTTCCTCCGGGTGCTCGTTTCCCTACCACTAAAAATAATGTACAATACGTATGGCATGTGCCCCCTGTACTGGCACCCCCATCCAACAATTTAAACCGCTTTGAGACTCCGATGTGCAGTGAAAAGGCGGTATATAAAATAAAAAGCTTACTTACTTACTTACTGACGTACTACTCTATGGACGTCAGGTGGCCAGGGTCATGGGTCGGATAGTCATGTTGTCTGAGTCGCCTGTCCATCAGTTCCCGAGGGGCGTCGTGGCGGTCCGCAGTGGTCGACGGTGTCCAATGTTGGTTGTGTATTGGTCAATGACCATGATGTGGTCCTTTCCCCGTCATGATACTTACCAGTTTCGGCCCACGCTCACTGCGTTCACAGTTGGACGGATGGTCGCCGCGGTCGGAGCGAGGGGAGTGTGGGCGGAGGTATGTCACGCTGGTTCCGTTTGAAAGAGCGGTCCTGATGTCCGCTGCGCGATCAAATCCATGCGCAAGGCTTGGGAGTCATGCGCAGTCCCTTTGGTGGGTCCTACTTACCTGTTGGATTTGGTGTAAGCGGGTTCCGCGGCGGTTTTCCTATTTCCCCAGTTGTCGTTCCAGGGTCACGCACTGTGTTTTGGTGCGTTGCGTTCTTGGGCTTCCGAGTCGCGCAAGGTTATCCTGGAGATGATGAGCCAGTCTCCTAGCCACTGGGTAGGGTCGTTCCTTGGATTTTCGTCGTAGTACTTCGATGTTAAAAAAAACATGGAGGTAGCATCTTGTAAGGCAGAGAGTGAGCTGTCTCAAGCTTGTCGTAGACCCCCTTGGGATAACTTCTGCTGGGAGTCTCCAGAAAGTTATCCACTATGCCGTTCCTTCTGATACACCGACGTGCTTGCTCGGTCCGTGGCGAGTTTCCGCCATCGATTTCCATGATTTGGTGGGTGAGTGTAGGCGATATAACTTGGAACGTGTGTGTACACACCGGTGGTGGAGGGAAAGAGGAAAGCAGTGCTATAGAAGGTAGTTTAGCTTTTGTCGTGTGGTGGGTGGTAAACTTGGTGTGTGTCAAAACCGTGACTACAGCGGCCTCTCCGTGTGGCGGTGTGCGAGAGGCGGCGTAGTACTGGGACAGGCGTTAGCGCTTCTTCACCTGTGTGTCAATGAAGAGCGTTGGGGTTAGTGGCGTTGGCGCACGTAGGGTTAGCAGTGACGCCAGCTGTAGCAAGCAGTATTAGTGTTGGCGGCGTTAATCCGCAGCGGTAGAACGCGCGAAAGAGGCGCAGCGTGAGGGACGCGCGTCAGAGACGCAGCGTGAGGGACCGGCTCAGAGACGCAGCGTGATGGACGCGGCGTAAAGACGCAGCGTGATGGATGCGGCGTAAGACGCAGCGTGATGGACGCGGCGTAAGACCGCGCGTAGATGCGGCGTAAGAGACGCACCTGCGTTTAGGGACGCACCTGCTTTTAGGGGCGCACCTGCTTTTTTAGGGACGCACCTGCGTTTAGGGACGCACCTCCGTTTAGGGACGCACCTGCGTTTAGGGACAGCACTTGCGTCTAGGGACGCACCTGCGTTTACGGACGCACTTGCAGTTTTTACAGGACGCACTTGCGGCGAGACCACCGCGTTGGTGGACGCACTTGCCGTTTGTGACGCTACTTGCTTTAGTGACCGCCTTGCTTTTGACGCCGTACTTTTACGCAGCTCAAGTAAGCAGTAGCAAAAGGCACGCAGGCTGAGGCAAGGCAATGCAGTTTTAGTGACAGATGAGGGTTAGAATAGAGTATTAGTTTTGATGTAGTACAATTCAAACGTAGAGTTTGGCAGAGTAGAGTGTTATTATTGGATCAATAAAACAGCATGAACAAACACCTGACAGTGTTTATATATCACGCATGGCAGCGTGCGTCTAGCCGTGACATGCTGAGAGGGCGAATTAAAATTGTTAGTTTTAAGTTAGTACAAGGAGGTGGGGGTGCAGTACTGTCAGATCACATGTGGTTGAACAATAACGCGCATCATGCAGGAGCAGAAAGTACAGAATAGATTATTACCACGTAAGATTGTGTTTATTCATATCGTGCAGTAACAGAGGCAGAATCAAATATTAGCTTCATCCAAGTAGCAATGTGGGTTTGTTAGGTAGCAAACACAACAGCGGGAATGGATAGTAAACTTGTTAATTACTAATATGGGTACAGTGCGTCTTAGCTGACATGCAGTGGGAGGGGCCGAATTGAAGTATTAAGTTTTTGTTACGCAGTAATGTGTTCTCATAGCAACATGCCCTAGAAGTAGCAGAGTTACAGCTTGAAACTTGGCCAACGCAGTAATGTAGTCTAACAATTATGTGGAAGAGGAGAACAGAAACAGATGTTAGCTTCTGTTCATGAATAAAGCAGTAATGTGAGTCTAACAAAAAAAAAAAAAGGAGGTGATGCCAGCAGAAGCCGTTTCCCGTTAGTAAGTAAGTAAGTAAGCTAAGTAAGTATTTATTTAGTATACCGCCTCAGCCACCGTGCCGAGTAGAGCCACATTCACAGATGATTAAAGACGGGGTGCAGAATGAAGTGTCAAGACAGCAGCAATGTGGTCCCGGAAGTAGTGCCGGGACCGGAAAGCAATTTTGTGTTAGACAATAAAAGAGGTGCGGCTCGTTTAGCAGTATGCTGAGACGGCTAGCGCCTTAAGATCGTCGAAACACAGAATCAGAGTGAGATAGGATAGTACGCAAGTATAGCAAGTGGTGTTATTGTTAGACAACAGGTAGACAATGCAGCAGAATGGTATTAGCAGTGGGGATGCGGCTCTGGCTTTTAGCGCGCCAGGGCCGGAAGTTAGCCGTATGCTAAAAACAAAGGAGCGTAGCTAGCATTTAGCTTGCCGGCAACGGTACATTGTAGCAGCAGTTTAGGCAATAAACAATGAGTTTTGGTGACCGAATGCAGTTCGGTTAAACAGAGTGGTACTAGTTTTAACGGTAGAGAAGCAGCTTATAGTGGGAGCAGTAGTAGGAGCAACGGCGTTGTCAGAGTTAGCTTTGAGGCTAGCGGGGCCCGGGCGGAAGTTTAGCCTTATGCTAGAACAAAGGAGGGTAGCTAGCCATTAGCTTTCGAGCGTGGCACGTTTTAGCAGTAGTTTATACACGAAAGTCTGGAGCGAGTTATACAGTTCGCACAAGCACGTAATCACAGTGGTGGGATGGTGTTTGTCTGTATTGTGCAGTACAGTCTTGGTGTGTGTATGTCAGCAGAGGCAGGAGAAAGAGTGGTGAGACAGAGTTAGCGTTAGCCACCTTTAGCAGAACAACAGCATCACATTCACACAGCAGCCATTTACAGCCTTTTACACAGATATACTCGGTTAAAATCCTGTGTGACTTGGGTCACAAAGGGACACAGTAGATCCGTACGCCCGTGTTCTGGACACGGTGTACAGTGGAGTTATAAGAATAAATTTTTGCGCTTTCTCTTCAGAGGGGAAGCGGCTTCACATTCCACGCTGCCCGCTGGCCAAGCGGGCGAAACGTTGCAGGAGATGCGTAGTACCTGTGCAAAAGCCAGGATTTTGAGACTAAATTAATAGTCTGGTGCATGCACGAGACGCTTTATCGCAAGCGTGGGGCGCAGGGGAGCTCGATTGCCTTTGAAGTCACTATAGCAGCGGAGGTAGCGGGGATGTGGGGGTGCGGGAGTGGGGGGAAGCGCTTTGAGCGGAGCAGCAGTAAAGTTAGCGTATTGCAGATCAATCACAGAGTACGAGTTTGATAAATCTGGTCTATGTGCGCGGATCTCACAAACAGGGCACCATATATGTAGGGTAGCTACTTATATGTAGGGTAATAATACTACAGATTATGTTATGAGAAGAATAGTGCGGCTAGCCTCACAATCAGAGTCTGGCCGTCCTATTCGAGTGGGGGATCTGTCTTATTTATTTTGGGCACCAGTAGACGTTTTGAGGGTCTACGACAGATCCAAACCAACTTTTGCCTCGAGTCAGTCTTATAAATCTAAAAGGTAGTTAATTCGTAAATCGGCCAGGGATATTCCGAGATCTAACAACGCGACTCTGATGGGGTTGAGTTAAAGAAAAGGAGTTTATTGATTACAAAAATGAGGGTAAAAATATAACGAAAGGGGATTTCTGGTCACATTAAAGCAGAAGTGGCATACATTTCATTCAAATCACACATTTACCAAGAACAGTCTTACTTTGGAGGAGCGTAGAGGATGGAGAAAGGATTTGGGTTGGGAATCAGCCCACGTGGTTTCTTTGTCTGGCAGGCGGGAGGTACAAAGCCAGCGAGTTGGTCCAGCTGCTGATCCACGCGTATGCAGCTCAGTCCGGAATGGGCTGCACGCGTATAGTCCAGAGCCAAGGAAAGAGGCTGGTGATTGAACAGTTCATAAGGTCCCGAGCCAGAGGAGAGTATGTTTGGCGGAGTAGAAGGCCCGATGCGTGCTGGCGCGACCGTAGTAGGAGACACGTGCCGCGGGACGCCGATGGCCAGGGAGAGCCGTAATAGTGATTTCAGGATGGGACAAGAGGAAGTTCTATGGCATTGTTCGTGTTTATATTGACTTCCCAGGGGGCGTGTCCATGCCGCCCCTGCCCTCTGTGGACAAACCCCTTTACAACAGACAGTTTGTAAAGGAAACACACAGGATTGATGCAAATGATCATAAGACATGTACAAACACACACCACATTTCATTATTTGCCACTGATACACACATGTAGGACGCGGTACAGACGTATCGGAATAACACTGGGTCCAGGCTGGTCTACAGAATGTCCGGGCCGGGTGTGATGGTGCTCAGTGTCCGCTGGGGGGCGCCAGAGTGCCGTGGGAGAGTCTCAGAGTGTCCGGGGACAGGAATCCCCGGGATTGAGAGCAGATGGGTGATCTCTGATCTCTACAGGCAGGCAGAGACAGAGGTGCTTATCCCCGTGGTGACTTTATGGCCCTTTTTGGCATCTGTAATCCCCATGATCAATGATAGTCCTCCGGCCGACCTCGCTGTTCCTTTGAAGCTGCAGTGGGGCGTCTTCCTCCTTTTGGTCGAATGTGTACACAATCCGGGGCCTGGCTCTGTTTTACGGCCCTGTCCCTTATTTAACCTTACAAAGAATTACTTAATAAGAGCATGTTTTATTAATGCCTTTCGACAGATTAGGGCCATTTAATGATGACTTGACATGAAAATCTTACATATTGCTTTGATATTGATTGCATTATGAGTTATTAACAATATATTGTGTGTTTTTTTTTTTTTTAGAACTAGCTTTACAATGATGTTAGCCCATATAAACCTCTTACTATCAATGTATGTTTTTTTCATTTGCTAATTTATGTACATTTCCATTACAATAGTTGGTTTAAATTTCACTTTGTTGAATAGACTTAAGCAGAAAGATACCCCATCTCCAAGTCCCCCAGCGCGCCACCGTTAGTCATGGTCTGTGCGCCATCTTTATTCGTGGATGACAATGTGAAAAGTGTTTTATATTTGCCCGCTGTGTGACAAAAATCCACATTGCACTGTAGAATTGACTTATCTCTCTGCCTATTTGCCATTTGTCAGTTACTGCTCCCTTGCCGGTTCCCTCACCACCAACTTTCACGCTGGCTCAATAATTCTCCTTTTACCAGCGGATTCCCTCATTTCTCTTTTGTGTGTCATATTTATCGAGCCACATTTCTTATCCCCTCCTGCTTATTGTTGCCTCCATTTTGTCTTGGCATGGCCCATACATTACTGTTATCGAATCATCACATCTCCTCTGCATCTTTCTGTATAATTTTAATGGTGGCCAGTTGGGAATGACTAGCTTTATCAATTTACCATCAGCTGCTATACACAGACTTGTTCAAATTGTGTACATGTTGACTTAACACAAATGTAATTATCGATCCGGTATATAGATTATTCTATTAATTGGCTTTTCCATTTCATCCAGTTTCAGTACTAATTGGCCATTGAAAGTGAGTGATCTATATATAAGATGTATTCTTAGACATACAAAATTATACAATTTTAAATACATTTTGTATAGTAATAGATTTTTGTGTTTGTGTTTTATTTTGTACAAATATATACGTATATTTTTTAAATATATTCTTTAATATCATGCTTCAATAAATAAATGATACATGCATTGAATCATATCAAATTTAAAGTCTTCTTAAGCCCTAGTGTGTACTTGCGCTGCGCTGTTTGCGGTTGCGCTGTACCTACGCAGCCGCAGTTGCTGGTTCACTCGCGCGTTCCCCTTGCAGAGTTTTGAGGCAAATGTTGTAATCCTTCACCCAACCACATGATGGCGATCTCACAGGAGTTCCCTGAGAAACCAAAGTGGTCCCATTTAAGCTGCTACTTTCTCCTCTTCAGAACAAAAACATACCAAACTGTTTGAGCTCATTACATGTGTATCTAATGTAGGTTATGTGATAGTTCTATGGACTCATTATTTCATAGGTCATTTCAGCTGTGATGCTGTGAATAAACACACAGTTCTTGTTGGAAACGGTTATTATTAACTTGTATTCAGCACAAACAGCAAAACAATAAGTGACACATATCCGAGACCAAACATGAACAATTTAAGTGCAGGAGGAATGCAAAAGACACGATAAGCTAAGAGTATAGATTCAAACAAAGACAGGAACAGTGCAAAAGTAATGACTGTACAGTTTTTAAGTGATATATATGTTGGATATGCAACAAAACTTAGCAGTCCAGTCTCCGCGTATATAAGGCTCTGAGTCATGAACCCAAACTGGGTTTTCCTTCGGTCCTTCGAAGCACTAAATAAATGCTTAGAATCAATACATTAATCCATGATTGTGGAATGTACATGTTTTAAACCAAACTGAGTGACATTTCAAGCAAAGTTATAACATATCTATCCCAAGAAGCAGGTATTGGATCACTTCACTAAGAGGGTCACCTCTTGTACAGTGCAAAAATATGTACTTACATTACTATGCCTTCCCCTACACTCTTGCCCTTTTTAATTGTGCACCCTCCACCATTTTTGTGATCTGAAGCATGCAATGTCATGCACTGGAGTCTGTTTGCAGCAGAGTGTGAAGCGGATGGGATAAACATCAGCCCCTCCGAATCAAAGGCCATCGTACTGGACAGGAGAAGGGTCCCTTGCCCTCTCCAGGTGGGTGCAGAGGTCCTTTCTCATAAAGATGTTCAATTTATCAGGTATTGTTCACAAATGAGGGAAGGATGGAGCATTTGTAGTGATCAGACTGTATACGGTACTCGCTAATCCACTATAGTAAGCCTAATAGAAAAGTGTACATGGGCAAAGTTTTGCTCCATATTTGGCTCCATTCACTTTTTTGTGTGTCTCACTCACATTTTTGACAGTAAAAATACGTCCCCAAACACATCCAATCAAATGCCATGCCTCCTCTAATTCAGCCTGCTTAAAGTGATAGTCTGGAACTCTAAATGGATTACAAATTTTAAGAATTGTATTAAATTGACCTCCTGGCCTTAAATGTTGATATAAAGTAAGTCATTTTATGAATATTACAGGTAAGTCCCGCCTTCCCTTCTCTTAGCTATAGCTTAAAATCCATCATGCCGTCCACGTTATCCAATCGAGTCATGCCAAGGGCTGTCAAACATCAGCGCTGATGCTCGTAGCTGCGCGCATGCTCAGTTTTCACGGAGCCTCCATATCAAGCCTCCATTAGGCTCTGGAACTTCATGAAAACTGAACAAAGAATTCTGAACATTTGCGCTGAGTTACCCTTTTATGTACTGAACCTATATCCATAATCTGATCGTCTGCAGATGTGTCCTATAATGTTCAATTCATGATAATAGCTACATCTGGGTTTGCCGCGATCACTTTTTTTGTGCATTAAAACATTATTTTTGTCATGAAAACGTTAACAAATAATTCTGAAAACCTCCATGCATGTTTATTGATAATGTATAAAGTATTTTCCGATTAACATTTAATGTGTTGATTGTTTCGGAAACGTAGGTGTAGACCAATCAGAAAGGAAGGGGGAAGGAGCTTGCGTAGTTTTTTTCAAATAAAGTTCCTCTTTTTTTTCTGACAAACTCCAGACAATCACTTTAAAGCAGAAGAAAATGGATGGCATGTCTTTGAACCTGTTCCTAGAGTGTGATTGCATTATTTTTGGCGGCAGTGTTTCGTATGGCTCACTTATTAGGAACATCTGAATTGCTCTGACTCATGGGACGACTTTCTGTTGTGGAAGGATAAATGTGTGTTATTTAAAATGTGGGAGGGTCACAACTGTGAAGAGCTGGTGTATTTATCTTCTGTTCTCTTTTCGGTTTGTGACTTCATGCGCAATTTTCCAACTGACAGACCTCGCGTTGTCTTATACCAAGCAGCGTGCAAACTTCATGCATTTTCTTGAATCAGTAAGTTGTTGTTTTAGAGAATGAAGATGCGAATTCTCAATCTCAAGTTATTACTTTCACAGAGTTGAGAAAGATACTTGGATATCTTGGATTTCCTTTTAAAGCTGGAATATTTAAATTTGAAAACAAAAAAGAAAAACTATGTATTTTCACATCTAGATGTTTTTAATCATTATCATTATGTAGAACAGTACGTTAAGGCCATGGGTTCCCAATTCTTTCCCCCAAAATAGACTCTCAACCCCCATAATTACAATTTATGTGCAATGTAATATAGTGATGGGGCGACAGTGGCTCATTTGGTAGAGCATTAGCCTTTGGGCCTGAAGGTCGTGGATTTGAGCCCACCACGGGACCTACTCCAACTGCTCCCACTAATGTCTGCTGTCGTTGTGTCCTTGGGCAAGACGCTTAACCCCACGTTGCCTGAAGCTCCCACTGAAACATCAAGGCTGTGGCACCACTGATGTAGCAGCCATCTTCCTGTGGACCCACCACCTGCAGAGGATCAGAGGGACTGGTGCTATGAGCATGGGTGGCAGCTCTGATTCCCCCCCCCCCCCCCCCCCCCCCCCCCCGATCCAGAAATGGACTAATAAAGTGGTAGAAAATGAATTATATGAATCAATGAATGATATAGTATTCATTTGAGTCGTAAAAAATATAAAATGTTATCCTATTTTATTTCATATTATTAATAAATCCAAACAAATTAACCAACAAAATAATTGTGTGTTTGTGTCTTTGTCTGGTTTGTTTGAAACATTGTTTACTTCTTGGTGGCATGCAAATAAGTTGATTATGTTCACTTTAAAACAACTTACTGTGGACAAAGTCTACTTAACTATGGTTAAAATATGCGCTGGCAATGATGCAGTGTGTTTGCGGTGACTCGAGTCCTCAGCATAAATATAAGCTGGAGTGCAGTGTGGGCGGACGAGTGTTCTGCTGGCCTTGCTCTGCTTTTTACAGGTTTGACTCTTGAAGTTTGATGCGTTTTGGGACTATAAGCAGACCTTGGCTATAAAACATGCTAGTTTTGGCAATTTGTTTGCAATGTTTTAAGTTAACTTATCTTTGTACAGTATATAAATAAATTCCTATTAGACGAGATGAAATGAGAAGATCAACTTTATTTGGTGTTGAGTTGTACATTACTATAGGGATAAAGGGCACACAGTTGACACAAACAAAAAGAAAACGCTTTAAATATTGTTCTAGCTTTAGCTGGAATAACTTTTTTTGGAGTCAGAATACATGCTAAAAGGCTTATTGTGGTGTTTTAAGTGTCATTTAGGCCACAAAAGTTGTATTATACATTGTATTACATTAGATCATTACTTCATAGAAAAAAGTGTGTTTAAATATAATATACTTTTAAATTCATAGGTATGCAGAAATGTCTCCCTAAAAGAGAAAAGGTGTGGTTGTGAGCATCATTCTGAAACTGCATGAAGTCCAAACATTAAACTCAACATCAGAAAAGCCTCAACATATTGTATTAATATTATTTGATATTAATCTTATTATTTTCTTAGGAGGATTTAGTTCAACTTGCAGGATATGTAGATGAAAAATGTCAGGAAGCTGCCCCCCCTCACTAAAAGGTGCACAAGGAAAACGTCACAATGTTCACAAACTTTTACAGGTTTATCATATAGCTCATGCTTTTGGAACGGAGGGAGGGGTTGGACACGTCCCTTTTCACGCTGAGAATTTTGCTCTTCTGAATCTTGTATATTGAAGTTTAATATCACTTTACTATGTATATATGCTTTTAGATAGATTGATACTTTATTGTTCCCCTTAGGAGGAATTCAGGTTTCCAGTAGCTGTAGAACTACATCCATCCATACAAAACAAACAAGTAGACAATTCCAAAAGTAGCCAACAATAGCACCAAAATGCAACAGCATTTTCACAGCAGCAGAGGCAGAGTAGCCTCTGAGTGGAGCAGGACAAGGGGTCACAGCAACAGAGGTGGAGCAGGACGGGTCACAGCAGCAGAGGTGGAGCAGCCGCTTCATTGGCTCTATGCTCTAGTCCAAAAGTGAGATGATGAATGCTTTTGTTAGCATTTTTCAAAAATATACATCTTTTATATGGGATTTACATTATCCACACATACAGTACAGACCAAAAGTTTGGACACACTTTCTCATTTTCTTTCTTTTCATGTCTATTGACCCTCACACCCAGGCTGTGTAAGGTATATTTGACCGATAAGGAGAGTGGTGGGTGCTGGATTGGGTTCAGGTTCGGGGACTGTGGAGGCCAGGTCATCTGGCACCTGGCTTTCACAGTCCCCGAACCTGAACCCAATCCAGATGGTTTTGGGGTGAGCTGGACCACAGAGTGAAGGCGAAAGGGCCAACAAGTGCTAAGAATCTCTGGGAACTCCTTCAAGACTGTTGGAAGACCATTTCAGGTCACTACCTCTTGAAGCTCATCAAGAGAATGTCAAGAGTGTGCGAAGCAGTAATCAGAGCAAAAGGTGCTACTCTGAAGAACCTAGAATATAAGACATATTTTCAGTTTTCATTAAAAAAAAATGTTTAAGTATGTGCAAAATTCCACATGAGTTTATTCTTAGTTTTGATGCCTTCAGTGTGAATCTACAATTTTCATAGTCATGAAAATAAAAAAACTCTTTTTGAATGAGAAGGTGTGTCCAAACTTTTGGTCTGTACTGTATATACCCTGTCATGTCTTAGTGCTGTCCTCTTCTTGGGGAACATGTCAGGAAAACACCATCTCAGTGTTTGTCAGAAAGAGATTACGCTGCATATAATAAAAATGCTGTGTTGCAGAAGATAAGACGGTTTCCAAAGCTCTTAGCAATTCATATGTTTGTTTATAATAATTGTGCGTCATAGCTGACATGACAAGGACTGATTTATAACTATTGTAGATTGTACTGTTGTGGGAATTCGTTCCACTGTAGATTTTCAATATTTTAGACACATAATTGTGACCGTTCACTTTTTTATCTTCATTTTGTGCTCCTTACCATCTGCTTCAAACAAAGTAGAGCTTAATTACTAGGGTGATAGTGAAGCTCAAGGTTATGGAATCTGGACTCCTATTGCTTGCTGTTATCTGCAGGGTCTCCCCTCATCACCCAGTCGTCCTCCAGCTATATCTTATAACTTCTATATTATAAGATTAATATACAGTAGTGCACTTTTATTGTAAGCCACAGCTCCCCTGAGGAAGACTGAAGCAACTCTGTCAATCTAGGCCACATCCTGCTACCGCCTTTCACACACACATAGTTCATAAGTGCTGCTTTTTATGTGCCACTGGAATTCCCATCCTGACAAATTGGCAGGCCACACGGTAAGGCGGAGAATAACTAACTTTGTATTTGAATTTGTAAAGTAAGTTGGTATCTGTTATATAACTGTGATGTGGTACCAAAACTGGGATGGTTTCAAATTCAACTTCCCAATGAATTACTTATTTTAATTTAATTTTCATTTAGCAACAATGGGTATATAGGGGTTATTGAAGTCGATATTACACATAACTTAAGTTGTGTATTTGATATCGGGGAATTGGATCAAAACAATCATGTAGTAAATACAATAATGATAATACCAGGTCGTGTACTGAAAGGTTGCGCTGATGAACTCACTGAAGTCTTCAGACATTTTTAACACATCTCTGCAGCAGGCTGTGGTCCCAACGTGCCTCAAAGCGACCACCATCATTCCGGTGCTAAGGAAGTCACCACCATCCGGCTTTAATGACTACCGCCCAGTAGCACTCACTCCAATTCTTATGAAGTGTTTCGAGCGGCTCGTCATGGAACATATCAAATCTGTTCTCCCTCCCACCCTGGACCCATTCCAGTTTGCTTATCAGTCCAATCGCTCAACTGAAGATGCCATCTCCACTGCGCTTCATTCAGCCCTCACTCACCTTGAAACAAAGGACTCTTACGTTGGAATGCTGTTTTTAGACTTTAGCTCAGCATTCAACACCATAATCCCACAGCAGCTAATACACAAACTGCTCCACCTGGGGATCAACACATCACTGTGCAACTGGCTGCTAGACTTTCTGACGGGGAGACCACAGGCTGTACGTGCCGGCGGAAAGTCCTCCAGAACCATTACACTGAACACGGGGGCTCCCCAAGGCTGTGTGCTGAGCCCCCTTCTGTTCACTCTGCTGACCCATGACGACTCAAACCTCTTCATCAAGTTTGCAGACGACACAACAGTGGTGGGTCTCATCAGCAACAGAGACGAGTCAAACTACAGGAGTGAGGTGAGCAGTCTGGCCATGTGATGCACACAGAACAATCTCTCTCTAAATGTGGAGAAGACAAAAGAGATGGTTGTGGACTTTCGAAAAGCACGGGTCCAGCATGCTTCTAACAATCAACGGTGCTGCAGTGGAGAGGGTGACCAGCACTAAGTTCCTGGGTGTGCACATCACAGAGAACCTCTCCTGGACCATGCACACTACATCACTGGTCAAGAAAAGTAATCGGCGTCTCTACTTTCTCCGCAAGTTAAAAAGCCAGCCTCCGTTATGTGCAACTTCTACAGAGGGACTATAGAGAGCATCCTGACCAGCTCCATCATTGTGTGGCATGGCACCAGCACTGCCTCAAGCCGAAGGAGCCTCCAGCGCATCGTGAGAGCAGCAGAGAAGATCTGTGGAGCCCCTCTCCCCACCATTAAGGACATGTACTCCACCCGCAAAGCCGTCAGAATCACCAGGGACCCTACGCACCCATCACACAGGCTCTTCAGGGTAATGCCTTTAGGGAGGAGAATGCAGAATTTACGGAACAGTTCCAGTCGACTTAAAAACAGTTTCATTCACAAGGCCATCAGGAAGCTGAACTCCCTGCCCTCCCTCCCACCCCTCTTCCCCCACCCCCCGCTCCACAATCAAAGATGAGAGAAATATAATTTCAAACCATTCACTTGGTTTGACAAATAAAAAATCTTGAATCTTGAATAATTGATAATAGCTTTATTTTGGGGCGAGAGTGAATCAATCACAACTGATAACGTGCATATGATGTCACGTTATCTTAATTGACTCATTTATTGATTCAGTAATCTCATGCGTCCTTTAATTATTTAATTAGCTAGTTAGTCCAATTCTCTTCAATAGAATCTGAAGGTAATTCATTATTTTACTAATCACTGTAAACCCTAACTTCAATCGTACTTCAGATATCAAAGTTATTTTGAATAGATTTTTCCCAGTAAGTGAATATTACTCATTCATTGTTAGTTTATTTAAAGCTTGCCTATATTACTCAGGGTTTTCTTTTAATTGAACTGTCTCTGTTCAAGTAAGCCTCACTTTTGACATTTTGACGTGTAGACTCTTTAATAAAACAGGTGTGTCATTTACAGGGTGGCCTGGTGGCTGAGTGGGTAGAACCATCACCTCTCAACTACAGGGTTCTGAGAACGATGCCCGGTTGGGGCATGAGTACAAATTTAAACTTTATAGCAAATGCTTGAGTTTACTTGGTAATATCAAGTAAAGGATGTACTCAAAGAATTCAAATGAAGTTAACATGCAATTTATTTCCATGGTTTTTTCAAGTAAACTTTACTTGTAAGGGTTTACAGTGGCAGAGGCCCAATTTCTAGAGTTAAATCAGTACAATTTATCACTTTCAGACAAAGATGGTTTTGTAGATTTAATGCAGTATATACAATACAGTAGGGCTGGGCGATTAATCGATTTTAATCATTAATTCGAGTTTTACGTTTAGGGCGATTTCTTTTTTTAAAAATTCGATTTTTATTTTCTCCAGCGCAGAACTACAGCGCTAACGCGCTAACCGCGGGTCTATGGTGTTGAGCAGCTCTGATACAAACAACGTGTTCCCCGCTGTCTGTTAGCTACAGTAGCTGCTACAGTAGCTGTTAGCTACAGTAGCTGCTACAGTAGCTGTTAGCTACAGTAGCTGCTACAGTAGCTGTTAGCTACAGTAGCAGCTACAGTAGCTGTTAGCTACTGTAGCTGCTACAGTAGCTGTTAGCTACAGTAGCTGCTACAGTAGCTGTTAGCTACAGCATCAGAATGTAAACAGGAAGCTCGCACAATGCGGGAGTCACTGAAGTTAGTATTAGCGCCACCAGCTGGACCGAGCGTTGTACTACAGCACAGTTACTCAGGCACAGTTGAAAGAACAAGCATGAAAACCCGAGGAGGCTTTTGGAAAATACTGTCTGTTACAACATTTCTACTTTGAGTAATCAGTTTTAAAAATGTGATATTTCATGTAAATAATGCATGTGTTTAATAGGATTGATATATTTGCGATGGGCCTTGTTTGTGTGATTTAAGTTATTTTGAAGGTGCATAGTGTCATTGTAAGTGAAGTTATTATAAAACTGTTAAGCTACATTTTCACTGTTTACAATGGCAGAGCCATCTTGTTTACAAGCATGTTTTAAGGCTTAATTCCTGTTACACTTATGATCCATGGGGATTTAGATTAAACTGCATAAAGGAAAATCTATTTCTTTGTCAGTTGTAGTTTGTTTTTAAATAGAAACAAATAAATCGATTAAAATCGAAAATCGGATTTGGTGTGAAAAAATCGGAGATTTATTTTTTTTGCCATATCGCCCAGCCCTACAATACAGATTAGATATGAAATAGGCAAATTGTCAAGAATAACAAGAAGGAAACGTTGATTGCAAGATACATGGTTAAAATGCTATATGGCTAAGGTGAGATGTGGCTAAAGCAAGGCCTTTGTCCATGAATGGATTGGAAGGCCTTGCTACCATGTGTTTGCAGCCTTTGTGAGCGACTAAGTGTTCTTAGTTTAAAGTGTAGATTTTAAAAAGCCAACAACTATATGGTGCAGAGCATACAGTCCTTGTTCATGACTGGATCTTGCAGTTGAATATAGACGTCAGGCCTCTCGGCCCTCCATTTTTCTCTGGAGGGCCGAGAGAGCAGAGAGATGTTCTTCTTAAGCAAACTTCTTCGGAAGAGAGTGTTTCTAAATGGGGCTGAGAGTTTTGTCAAAACTTTGGCCGCCTCCCCCCGGATTGCGGGGAGGCAGAGGTCTTTATCAAAGCGGAGGAAGGGCAGCATACAGAGGTCATTTTATTCCTCCTACAGGTATTAGTTTACTTTAGTGTGACATTGGCTCAGTTGGTGCTTGGTAGACCACTGGTCTTCAGACTCCCATACAAATGTGTGCTGCTGTTGGACCACTGGGCAAGACACTAGAACCCCACTCTGCCGGAAGCCCTTGTTAAAAGACCAAGACTCGGTGTACATACACTGAAAAATAAGGTTATGAGTCAATTCCCAGTTATGGCAGTATTTGGGTTGCAGTGTCCCTAATACATACACACTTTGTCATGGTTATGATCATGAAGCAAAATGATGCATGAGGTTGCTATTTTAACATACAAAAGTTAATACTACGTGGAATCCCACTCTCCCGAAGCTTTCCAGCTTTTGTCCATCCACCTTCACATCAACTCTGTCACTCCTTGTCCCTGCTGATGACAAGCAGTCCCATAACTGTTTTTTTTTTTTTTTTTACTGATAAACTGCGTATGCATGCACCAACACTAAACAGTAATAAAATCCCGTTCATAAACGGGTTATTAGAGTATGTGTTTGTAAACATACTCACAGATGGAGCAGTCATCCCACCAACCATCAACTGGTTTGCTGGTGCAATGACCCAGAATTGGATTTGAGGATGAAAATGACTTAATTATTTATCATTACGATAAATAATCAGAAACCCTTTGTTTTGGGTTAAATTAAAGCAAACCAAAATGCCCAAAATTGATAAAATCTTGGTGCGAGATGACCTAATGAAAACACTCTTGGTTTGAATGGTGATGTGGTGTGATTAATTCTCACGTCACTGCTCATGTCCTGTTTACATTTGCGTCTCTCGCCACAGCTGCAGCACTGTTTTAAATTGATGTCAAAATGCCATCCTTGTGCCACAATGACTCACAGCAGTTATTTCCTCATTCGTCCGATCACACCCCTCCCCTCTGTTTGCTGTCCAAAAGCGTCTAATGAAATTCACACAAAACAAAATGGTATTTCTACAGCGCCTAGTTTGTTTTTCTTGATATTTTTGCAGATCTCTTCCTTTTTGTCCATCCCTCCATCTCCACCATTCTCCCAAGCCACTTCTTTGTGTGCTTCCTTCATCCAGCACTTGGCACACACTGTACATTACTAAAATTAGACTTTTTTATTTTTCCGCAAATTGCCCTGCAGTCATCTTGAAAAATGTATTTACCATAGATGAGGATTGCAAACGCACACATTCAGTGCACGGTCACATCCAGAGCTTTAATGAAGTTATGAAAATGAGTTGTTTTGCGTTTCGAGGCCATGTGTGGGAGGCGGGTGCTTGCTATGGGAACAATGGTGGATGAAAGAGGGCCGCATGTATGAAAGGGAAGCCAGCAGAGTCACCATCCGAGTTCTTATGTGGGCGATGTCTCAAAACAGGCTTTCTCAAGGAGGCTTTTTCAAACGGCATTTTAGGTCATCGATATTTAGGAAAAACTCCGCCATGAAACCGACTGTGTGCGCCCCATTTGAAGTAGCTAAGCCTGCGATGTCCCACTTCATCTGTTCTTGTTTATAGAATTTGGTTGTGTAAGAGCAGTGTGCTGTGGAGGCTGTTGGTATTGTCCTATACCATCATGTGTATCATTCATTGATTTGATTGACATTTCATGGTAAAGATGGGCAAGTTTGGTGGCTGATTTGATGATAGCTAGCTTTGAGACCAGGTTCATCTCCATCTAGTTTTCGTGACTACCCAGCTTACCTAGAGTACCTAGCTTTTAAATTACAAAAATGAGCGCAACATTTTAAAATACTCTTGCTTCTCATCCTCGCTTCTCATAAAGATCCTGGTTTAAAATCTCAGTTGGACACATGTACAACATAGGTAATATTCTCCAGCTCTGGCCCTGACCAAGAGCATTGACATCTGGTGAAGGGTGCTGAACAACAGTGACTACAGTGCCTCACTTGAGGCAATAGGATTGGTCAAATACAGAGGGCAAATTTCCTTATGGGGTCAATAAAGCTAGTTTCAGAGTGTCTTTATAACTTTATAACTAGCACCAATGTACAGTACAGACCAAAAGTTTGAACACACCTTCTCATTCAAAAGAGTTTATTTGTTCAGACTTTGAGGATATAAAGATTCTGAGGTTTGAAACTCATGGGAGTACAATTGGACAAACGCTGTACACACTTGAAACACACTGACCCATTTATGTACGTAACTGGAGTATGTAAGAACTTTTATAGTTCAGAATGGTCTGAAATACTAGGCAATGCACTCCCCTAATTTATACAACTCTCTGTTCCCCCAAACCTCAGCTCTGTGTCCTGCTTCGGTCGCTTCTGCCAATTGTCTCTGCTCCTCGTCCTTTTATGCCAAATCCCAATACTTCCAAAAGGCTTCCTCTCTTCAGCCCCGAGCACTTTTTATCCCGTTTGAACACTCTTATCGCCTGCCCTTGCATTAATGTTGCAATTTTGCGTCTCCGGTGTTTTGAAAGGACATGTATTATGCAAAATGCTGTGTCTCTGATATGTTATGTATATTTTAAAGCTGAAGTACCTAATATTGAAACCCCAAAATAAATGCATATAATATACCATAATATAATATAAGCTTGTCGTGTTTAGAGCTAGGAACTAGGTGGATGTATTTTATTAGTATTATTAGTATTAGTCTTAAAATACTATGTATTTTTGACCTCTGTCCATTTTTAGACCAGCTTTTTCAGTCAAAAAGATGGGACCAGCCTTCACTCAGTCAATTAGCTCGAAGTATGCAAGTTGATTTTAATGTTTCAAATAATAAAATCTGTCTCTTGTTACTCGTTCACTGTGTTTCACATACATGTATTTTTTTTACTCATCTTCATCTTTTAGATCATCTTTAGATCAGAGTATTCAGACAAAAAACTGCAGATAACTACTCTGGTGATTTAGTAGCCTTCTAAAAGTATTTGAATTGAATGTATCCTCTAATTTCTTTTTATCAATCATATCATTTGCTAATATTCTGCTGTTGAAAGAATATGTTGAGTACAGGCCGAGCTCTTCCACCATCACCTCCCTCTGTCTCGCACACTCCTGGGCTCACAGCCACCCCCAGCTCCCTGGCTAACAAGCTCAGAAAATTATTTACAATTAGTCTGAATGGTTGGCGTGTGCATATGCCCACATGTGGCAGGCTGAGCTTCAGTATGTTCGCACGGTGATAAAACGACATGTCCGCAGGCAGCTAACCGCCTAATGCATTTTCTATGTTCTGCAATAATTATTGGAGTGAGAGTTGTCCACTGTGGTTAAGCGTGGTTGGGTTATTTCTCAAAGATGTGCTATCACAATTCAGGCAATAACTTCATACTGGACAAACGCAAAGCTGGAAAACCAATGCATTTCATTGTCTGTACTCTTTGGTCCTAGTTTTTTTTTTTTGTAGTTTGGTCATATCTGATGTCACAACAATAATGGTGGTTACTTTGGTCAAAAGCAGACAAATGAACATGCTTAGACTACAATTATAAGGATTGATCCAGTTTTAATATTTCTTACAACATATATGCAGTGAACCTTGAACCTTTCAACATTTCGCCACATTTCAGGCTTCAAACATAAAGATATAAAATTTTAATTTTTTGTCATTAATCAACCACAAGTGGGACACAATCGTGAAGTGGAACAAAATTTATTGGATAATTTAAACTTTTTTAACAAATAAAAAACTGAAAAGTGGGGCGTGCAATATTATTCGGCCCCTTTACTTTCAGTGCAGCAAACTCAGTCCAGAAGTTCAGTGAGAATCTTTGAATGATCCAATGTTGTCCTAAATGACTGATGATGATAAATAGAATGCACCTATGTGTAATCAAGTCTCCGTATAAATGCACCTGCTCTTTGATAGTCTCAGGGTTCTGTTTAAAGCGCAGAGAGAACCATGAAGACAAAGGAACACACCAGGCAGGTCCGAGATACTGTTGTGGAGAAGTTTAAAGCCAGATTTGGATACAAAAAGATTTCCTAAGCTTTAAACATCTCAAGGAGCACTGTGCAAGCAATTATATTGAAATGGAAGGAGTATCAGACCACTGCAAATCTACCAAGACCAGGCCCTCCCTCCAAACTTTCATCTCAAACAAGGAGAAGACTGATCAGAGATACAGCCAAGAGGCCCATGATCACTCTGGATGAACTGCAGATAACTACAGCTGAGGTGGGAGAGTCTGTCCATAGGACAACAATCACTCGTGCACTGCACAAATCTGGCCTTTATGGAAGAGTGGCAAGAAGGAAGCCATTTCTCAAAGATATCCATAAAAAGTCTTGTTTGACACACCAAACATGTGGAAGAAGGTGCTCTGGTCAGATGAAACCAAAATTAAACTTTTTGGCCACAATGCAAAACGATATGTTTGGCGTAAAAGCAACACAGCTCATCACCCTAAACACACCATCCCCACTGTCAAACATGGTGGTGGCAGCATCATGGTTTGGGCCTGCTTTTCTTCAGCAGGGACAGGGAAGATGGCTAAAATTGATGGGAAGATGGATGGAGCCAAATACAGGACCATTCTGGAAGAAAACCTGTTGGAGTCTGCAAAAGACCTGAGACTGGGATGGAGATTTATCTTCCAACAGGACAATGATCCAAAACATAAAGCCAAATCTACAATGGAATGGTTCACAAATAGACGTATCCAGGTGTTAGAATGGCCAAGTCAAAGGTCAGACCTGAATCCAATCGAGAATCTGTGGAAAGAGCTGAAGACTGCTGTTCACAAACGCTCTCCATCCAACCTCACTGAGCTCGAGCTGTTTTGCAAGGAAGAATGGGCAAGAATTCCAGTCTCTCGATGTGCAAAACTGATAGACATACCCCAAGCGACTAGTAGCTGTAATTGCAGCAAAAGGTGGCGCTACAAAGTATTAGCGCAAGGGGGCCGAATAATATTGCACGTCCCACTTTTCAGTTTTTTATTTGTTAAAAAAGTTTAATTTATCCAATAAATTATTGTTCCACTTCCCGATTGTGTCCCACTTGTTGTTGATTCTTGACAAAAAAAATAAATTTTATATCTTTATGTTTGAAGCCTGAAATGTGGCGAAATGTTGAAAGGTTCAAGGGGGCCGAATACTTTCGCAAAGCACTGTATGCCATATTTAAACAATATATCAAAAAGTTGGCAGAGAGTTGTTGCAGAAAAATGCACAGACAGCAGCAACTACACATGCATCGTTTACAAGTCGTAATTTTGAGTTTTAAATGAAAAATTATGATTTTTAAAGTCAAAATGACGAGTTTAAAACTTTTAATTTGAAGTTGAAAAGTTGTCATTTTGAAT
Source organism: Knipowitschia caucasica (assembly GCA_964034765.1). NCBI lineage: Eukaryota > Metazoa > Chordata > Actinopteri > Gobiiformes > Gobiidae > Knipowitschia > Knipowitschia caucasica. The sequence continues at coordinate 9,914,303 of OZ035841.1, forward strand.
TTAAAACTATATTACGAGTCTCTGTTGGTCCATATTTACAAAACCACAAACTGCAAAACATTATTTTGTAACTGTTCGCTGCATCTTGTACATGCACACTTAGTCACACCTTTAGTCACAATATTGTGGTATAACCAATCATTATGAAGAATGTGAGTGTCATCTTATGCTGTCCATTGTGTAGTTTTGATATCGTTAAACCACTTTTTGTCATTAAAATACTGCTTCACTTCTGCTCCTTTCAGTTTAAAAGGATGATCCATCTCAATACAATTACTTTTAATGAAACACTCATCGCTCACTTGGCTTCAAATATGACCCGCTTTAATAACTCCACTTTTGAAGATTTTTACTTTGAAATTCATCATCTACCCTGTTCTCCAAAGGTGCATTAAGCCTATTCTGGCTAACCTAATATTCAATTAAGTGAAATGGTGAGACGCTTTGGTACAAGGCAGTTTAAAAAAATAATAATTCACGGAGCTGTCATTACTCTTTTTAGTCAGTCCAGTTTGTAGAATGATTAAGCTCTGTTACGATGGAATATGAATGGCAAAACCAAAATAAAGTAGTTTAGGATCATGTAGCACTTTTAATTTGCTGAAACCGATATCTTTGTAATGAAAAGTTGTCATAACGTTTTATTTCCTTTTGAAAAAACAGCAAAGCAAAGTAGGCTTCATTCTTGTGACATGACAAAATTTCAAATTATCTATCGTTAAATAATACCTTGGGTTCACTATCAAAAAATATACTGGCACCTGAAATGGAATGCATGGCCTGTCACCAGAATTATTACATACTAATAGATTTTATTTCTTTATTTAATTGGATCCCCTTATAGCTTCCATAAGTGGTTGCTTTGTGTCTACTCCACATAGAATCGTTACACATTCCACATTTTCAAACATACAGTATAAAAGTAGGTAGATGGCAATCGTCACTGGGTATTTTCAATTATTGCAGTTGGAATTAGTGACATTTCTTGCCGCCCAGATGTTTGCAAATTTCGTGATTACAATTCTATAACCTGAACGCAGTCTATTGGCAGAAGGATTTTATCATTTATCACAATACATAAATACTTTATACCAGCAAATTGGTTTTATTTTCTAGAGATGTGTCCTCGAGTGCTTTCTGTTTGGCAATAAAATCAACCTCCTCATTGATATTCAGAAGTGCTCACCCAATGACTTCCACTTTGTTTCCAATCCTGTAATATATTCATTACTCCTGCGCTTTAACACCGCTAAAGGACAAGTATAGTTTTGTTGACTCACCATAACTTTTTAGTTCCCAGCTGTTATGTAAATCTCTGCAGAAGCATCGAGGGAGCATAGAATCCCGGGTTTCAAATGCTCCAGTTTATGCACAATCAGAGCTGCTATGATTTTTGCACCCTCATTATTCAAAAGCCCGAAAAGTTTGCTCACAATAGATTGTAAAAACACAAATGTTGCGGTTCTAAGATATCTGGGGGTGGTGGTCATAATTGTTAATTCAAATTAAACTTGCCTATTGTCAAATGATTACTATGTGTGTGCACTGTACGTTTTCATGTTTTGTAATAGGTTCTATGTTTGGTAGGATATTTCCAATGGCGTTTTGTAATGAACAAAACTTGAAAAATTAAGGAAATTGCAACTTTATGATTTGTTATCTTTACTCCATTTCACCTATTTTTACACAAAAAAGTATAATGATTCCAGTTGAAGTATTATTGCTGTCAGAGTTATAAGAAATCATGATTCTGTCATTTCTAGTGATTATTTTAGGGTTGTAAATAACGATTAATCTCAATCTTTAAAGTAAAGTTATGTTACTTTCTTCCTGGTATGCAAAAAATAAGACTGCATGCTGTGTCTGGTTTGTTGTCATGTTTACAAGACTCTTTCAAGTGGGAGTTAAGTATCCTAGCTTTAATTCCTACGTTGTTGGTTCTTAACTACTATGGTATGATATTTCATGTCCGTTAGATCTTGATAAAGCTCATGTCAAGCCACCAGAAAATATTCTATGGTTTTTGTTTTCTTCGAACAGATAATTTTTATCCTTTTAAAAACAAGACCATTTATTTTTAATTTTTTGTACAAATCATTCCCCGTTTGTGTTAAAATCACACCTCGCAGCATCTCTGAGTTTTTTTTGTATGAAAAGTGATGCCTGGAACGTCATTTGTATTTAATTTTTAAAACAATTTTCCCCCCGAAATGACCATGCAGTATCCCTAAAAGTGTTTTTCAAAATATATATATTTAAAAACCTCCTTCTCGTTTGGGCCGTGTACCTTTTGTAAATAGAATGACTATTTCAGTTTTATTGATCATATTAGAGCATTTGGCACATTTGCGTTGTAATATACAGTATAAGTGTGTCTGTTTTGTATGTAGACTGTTTCCATAGATCTGTGCTTAAGCGCCAGCTGCAGTTGAAAGCATTCCCATCTTTGAAGACACAGAGATGTCTTCAAAGTTCAGTCAGAGTTTAGGGTCTGTCAGAAGATCCATAAAACCATTAGACTTTTTAATGTTTGCTTCTTGCTGTAGCTCATGTTGAATGCAGACAGTTCACCTTTTGTCACCTTCTCAAACCACGTAACTCTCCTAGTTTTTCACAATATCTGCTACATATTTTGAGTTCAGAACAGTTTAAATTATAGAAAAGGTTTCGGTCATGTTTTAGAATTCAGTTGGAAGGCAGGTGCCAATATAACTATGGGAAAGTAGTTTTTTGAAGGACATTTTCACAAAACGGCATATAAATTCATTTTCAATGTGTTCACAATACATTTGTAAAGGTATGCATAGGAACAGTTCATAAATGCTTCAAAGAAAGTACATAACATTACAGTTATGGTATTTATTTATTTGAATAGGGACAGTACAATTAGAGATGTATTGAGCCAGGTTATAGCAAAGATTCTAATTTTCACCTGTAGTCCCTGATCAATATGCGTAGGAGTTTGAGGTTTACCTATTTTAGTTAATTAGTTAGTTTAGTTACCTATATTTTTTTCAGTTAATATGTACATTTTTTCCAGTCCCCCAAAAGTGTTATAGTAAAATAAAACGTATCTTGATTTAATAAATTTGACTATTGACAACAAACATTTTCTGTCCATGAGATGGCATCTGGTTTTATATCTGTGTTTCTCATGGACATCTCGCAGACATACTTTTCACAGAGGAAGTAGTATTAAAGTCTGTTTGACACTGATAATCATTTTAGTTGACTGAGCATTTCCTTTGTGCTCATCATGTCGTCACAGCCGATTATACTGGAGCGCCAACTGAGCTCCGTGACTTTTATTGTTCAAAAGTACATTACAACAAGCATAGACCAACTCTAACTCGAGACAGCTGTGTGTGGAGCAATGGTGTGTGAGGAGGAGAAGGAGCAGCAACCAAAGGTAGTATTGGAAGATCGCATACAGTAACATAATAAAAAGAAAAAAATCTGTTTATGCATTTGCGTGTGGACAGAGATAACCGGAGTTTTGCGTTTTTGCACGCCACAGTATGCTCCCAAAACAACAACAAACAGAACGTGCGACTTCTGATCACTGTTTGAAGCATGGATCATACTGCCTTAAAAACTGTTCGCTGCTGTGGTTCACTGCTGCTGCGATCCTCGCTCCACATCAGAGATCAGCAAAGTGATGAGGTACGCTCGAAAACAACCAAAACAGGAACTAAACCAGGATCAAACCAGCGCTGAGGACTGGGTTCAATGCTTGTAAACATAGGTCTTCACCATGGATCTATAATAATACGTCTTCACCCTGAGTTTCTACTATGACTTTAAGTGCCGCTACAGAACGAAAGTTACAAATGTAACTACGGTTCTATGAATCCTGGATGACCGCCAGAGGCGGTGCTTAAATGCAAATTATTTCATAAATCATGCAGTTTTGCATGTACATCAACATACATTGTAGATATCAAGAATCCTCAATATATTTAGAAATTAATATGTTTTGCATTTTTGTAGTAGGTAGATCATTTTGACTTGATCATTTTATAAGTAGCTCGCATGCTGAAAAAGTGTGAGCACCCCTGTTTTAGTTCGAATGCACACATCAAAAACGTATTATAAGCTTTTGTACTCACTTCGAGTGCAGTGGATTTTGGGCTTAAGAAGTGTATGTTGTGGACAGTGTGTGTGTGTGGAGGCGATGACAGAAACGTTATTGGATGGATAAAAGTCCGTCTGATCCTCCACTATGAACATGTGTTGCTTAAGCTTATGTATTCAGTCATTATTCAATGGTAAACTAAAAATCCATGTGAAAAAATATTACTTTTCACTGTCCTCAGGACAAATATTTATATGCGATTAATCAAGATTAATTAATTACAAAGGATCTAATTAATTAGATACATTTTTTTTAATCAAGTCCCAGCCCTAATATTGTGCGTGCGCATGCGCAATGATGTTAGAAGATGCTTCTTAGCAGGCTAGGGAAGTGAGAGGGAAGGGGAGACAGGGGAGCTGATTTCATCAATCACCTGATGGTGACATCATGATCAGATCTTACACCCATTTGGGCTCTTATCTCAAAACGATGCCAGTCTGTCTTAAATGAACACAAAATGACCCACCGTAATTGAATTTAATGAATTAGTTTATTTGGATGGGGCAGTGTGCATTAACAAACCGCAGGAGCTGTAAATATGCCAGATTATAGCCATGTAGCTAATTTCCATCCAACAGTCACACTCATAAACACACTCATTCAGCCCTCACCTATTGTACATGATTTTAGTGGTAGGGAAAACCGGCGCAAAGACAAAATATTTTTTTGTAAATCATTTTAGAATTGCTTCAAAATTGATTAGTTTAATGGAATTTTAATTAAAAATACTCTGTTGTTCTGTTGACCTTGCATATATATGCTTTTAATTTGAACTCTAAAAACCTGCTTGGGGTAAGTTCAATGGCTCAGCCTCTTTTACGCGTGTCATCTGAGGGCCTCATGCATGGTTGTTCTTTCCAACTTCATAAGGAAGTTTAATTATATTTCATCTGGATCTGAGCTTCCCCCCTCCCCTGGCTAACCTACCTGGCCTTAGGTTCCCTCCTCTAATTAAACACACATTTATTATAGAATATGCTTGTGCGCGAACAAAGAAAAAATAACCAGACATGAATGTTGTTCTCATCAATATTGAGCCCAGTAATAAACCTGGACATGCCCTCTAGCTTTTTGAATTAATATTGAGAATTAGATGTGGTTCAGCTGAGAAAAGACAGCTCCAGACATCATACACAAATGAGCAGGGAAATTATGTGTAATTATAAAAGGCCAGAGAGAACCTGTGATTGCTTTTCATGCTGGAAATGAGCTGTTGTCATGTAAACGTAAACGAGGAATAGAACTTCTGACTTTAAGATAACATGTGCTTTATTTATCTCACATAGGAGAGATTTACATGTCACATTTGGCATGGATAGAGACACTCAGATTGTGCAAAAGGAGGAAATGTGCAAACATGTTACATGCAGGATATATGTACAACAAAAGTGACAATAATTATGTACAACAAAAGTGACAAGTGTCAATTGGAAACAGTGTCAATAGTAGTGCAGGTTTTCACACAGTGATCATTTAAAGTGACTTATTGTACAGTCTGACAGCGGTGGGGATAAAGGCCCTGCGGTAGCGCTCCTTCCTACACTGAAGGTGCAGGTCAGTCTTCCCCTGAAGGAGCTCCTCAGCTCCTCTACAGTCCTGTGCAGTGGGTGGGAGGTATTGTTCATGATGGAGGTGGCTTTGGCTAGCACCCTCCTGTCCCTCACCTCCTCCACAGAGTCCAGGGAGCAGCCCAGAGTGGAGCTGGCCCTCCTGACCAGCTTGTTCAGTCTGTTTCTGTCCCGCTCTGTGCTTCCCGGGGCCCAGCACACGGCAGCGTAGTAAATGGCAGAAGCTACCACAGAGTCATAAAAAGTCCTGAGCAGAGGCCTGCTCACTCCGAAGGACCTCAGCCTCCTCAGAAGGAAGAGGCGACTTTGGCCCTTCTTGTGCAGGGCGTTTGTATTATGGGACCAGTCCAGTTTATTGTTAATGTGAACACCCAGGTACTTGAAGCTGTCCACCAGCTCAATGTCCTCCCCCTGGATGTTCAGCAGCGTGTGGGAAAGTGGTTTTCTCCTGAAGTCGATGATCATCTCCTTGGTCTTACTGGTGTTCAAGCACAAGTGGTTGCGCTCGCACCAGTCGACAAAGTCCTTGATAACCGACCGATATTCCAGTTCGTTCCCCTCAGACACACAGCACACGATGGCGGAGTCGTCGGAGAACTTCTGTTTAACTAATAGTATTAACTAAATTGTTATACTATATGAATATGAAGGGATTACATTCCAGAAATATGTGGTATTTATATACAGAACTTCGAAGTGCTGATCGGAGGTATTGGTCCATTTCTGATACGGGTATCCTAGTTTGTGGTCATGACAAAATGACCATGAATGCTGTCCCATTGTCAGTTTCATGGTGTGATGATGGGAGTCCGGAACCCAGCCTCCTTCGATATGGAAATGTGGCCTGCACCCCCTCCCTGCCGGGGGGGTTGACTCAGTCCTACATTACGTAGTCTCGGCCCTCGTTCTTGGGCTTGAGTCAGCTTCTCCTTCCCTGGTTTTCCTTGCTTTGCGACACAGTCTAAGGACAGCCCCTGCCCCTTATGGACCAATGACCATTGTATTTACTGTGTGTGAACTGTTTGATTCTTTGATTTATGTCGTCGACAACATAAGTCCTCCGAGATAACGTCATTTGGGATTTAGGACTACAAAATGAGTCAGCAATGTGCAGTTCAAGTTGTGTTTCTACTTTTGCATGCCACTGTTAATGCCACTGCTAAAACATCCTCTTAAAACGTAATGATGGGAATAATTAAGTCAAAGTTCTTAATTTATTAAACAAATTAATATATCAGTCCAGTGAGGCTCATTTGTTTTTTGACAGATTCTACAATTCTTTTTTTTAAAGTTTTGGACCAGAGTCTTTGACTGTTTCCACCGCTGTGACACGCAGTCTTCCTCAGTGAAGCCATATGCAGTCAGCCAAAGAAGACCGACTGCAGATGGTGTGTCGTCCTCTGGTCAGAGGAAGACACATCACATGACCACTCTGAGGAAGACCATTACTGTGTCGCTTTCCATTTTGAAAATATAAATGACAAGCTTTATGCAAACTTCTGTCAGTATAGTCCTTCTGTATTATTTTGAACACCGTGCACTCCCCTTGTTATTGTACACGCTAATGACACCACACTTTACTGCATAGGGCTGCTCTAAGGGACAGATGTGGCTCCAGGCTCTTTAATTTGTTCGAGTCAAATTAGTATACAATGAATATCACCAACCCTCGGGGGCGTTCGATCAGCTCTGCCTCATGTTTTCAAAGTATCACAAATGGGACAGTTATCATTTATATAGGACAATGTATCCAGAGTATTTAACTTTTTTATCACACACTTGCTAAATGTATTATTCACGCAGACACATCAGTACTCTTTTAACATTCAGAGGCTTGGGATTCAAGTGGCAATTATTTTTCATGACCTGCAGCAACACTTATTACAAAAACACACAAACATTAGATTCTATTGATTTTCCCGCTGTGTAAATAAACATGAACTTGAAGCTCCGGGTGAACGTGGATCAAGCTATAAATAACGGCCACATTCGGAGTGGTGTATATTTCGCTCCACATTTTTTTTCTCGCAAAAATGCCTTTGTCTCTATAGATTCTGTCCTATTACTTAGGCGAAATCCAGGTTAACCAGTTATAAATTGGTTCCATGTCTCTTATATTTGAAGATAACTTGATGGTAATATTTACTGGCAAAAAAAAGCTTCATATCATTAGTCAAATTTAAATAAAATTATATAGTTTGTCTTGTAATTTGCAACTATTAATTACTAGTCCTGTGCACACTACACAAAAATGCTTAACATGTTCAAAGTTGGGATATCTAGTTTTTAAAACAAACAAAAAATGAACTCTGTAATACAATCCGTGTCACCAGTTCCACTTTCTCTAAACAGTGTGGTTCAATTATCCTTTTTTTTGCGTGTATCTTTAGATCAGCTCTTTCTTACACAAAAGATAACATATTTTCTTTTAAGATGAAGATGACATATTGTGGTCTTTTTTTTTGTTGTTGACAATTTTGCCTTTCTGGGACAAACAACTTGTATCATTATTAATTGGAACATAAAATACACCAGGGGCCTGAAGCTCGTGGGTTTGAGCCTACCATGGACCAAGCATGTGGGTGTAGATTTAATAATATATGTGGTTTTGGGACTGTTTTTGATATTTTATTGTTGAAAAATGCATGATAGTGGAGTGCCCCATTGTCAGAAATAATAAATAATAAATAAATAAAAGAATTAATGCAATTCAAGTTGCTGAAATTACCTTTAAGCCACCCGGTGTAATTTTTTACAGTTGCTTCATATAAAAAACATAACTAATCATCACTACTTTTTAAAGAATATTTACTTCCACCATGTTTTTGTAATTGTTTTTGCTTAGAATTCAACTTATAAATGTCTAAGAGAGCAGAGGTACTCTCTGTGTCAATGCTCCATCTTGAAATACAGTGGTGGATGAGGGACAAAAAAGATGAGAGAATCGCGTATTCGTTTTGTTTCACAAGTGCTGCTGAAATCTTTGCTTTCACCGTGCCCTCACAGGTTTGAAGAAGGGATCATGGAGGACCACAGTTACAGTATATAAAAGAATGACCAACAATAATCTTAGAAAATAATTATGTAAAATATACATACAGCAAACTGTCAACATCGCAAACCACAGGCACCGAAAGGCAGAGTTTACACAACAGGAGGCGCATTGTGTAGTTTGTATACAACATGTGGTTAAACAGTACATAACTTTTCTTTATATCAAACATCTCAGGATGTTCTGACTCGCTCAGAGTCCAACTACTATGTCACAAGTTTCAACAAAACGTTTTCAGGGGACAAGCCTCAATTTGCAAGACACACAGAATCCATGCAAAACAATCGCCAGAATACTTTATCAAAAGCGTGAGTGAATGTTGCTTTTTCTTACCGTAATGGTATGCAGCGCATGGTGAAAGCTAATAATCTGAGCTTTTAGCCTCAGTTCTGCTTCGGCTGTGTCCAAGGGAATGTCCTCCTGGCTTTTCGGACCAACATGGATTTAAGCTCCCACAGATTTCCCATGCCTCCAGGCTTCTCTTCTCTTCTCACCGTGTTTGTAAAACTAATATATTATAATATATCCACGGTAAAGCTCCTCTGTGCAGCGCTTGCCGCTTCACAATGCAGACTTTGTTTATATGTCCACCTGCGCGCACGTGCATCAAGGCCCATATGTGGCGTGGTAGTGAATGGAAAGATGAAAATTAAAGGATTCTTTCCTTAGTGGTCCGGTGAATTACCGGGTGTTGGGGACCACTGTCAAACACGACATACCTCGGAGGCTTCCGTAGTGTTGGTGGTAGGAGGAGACTTGCTATATATGATCTCAATGATAGAAGTAAAAAATACAGTGTACCTTTTAATTAAAAGGTACAACATTGTTGAATCTTATTACATATGCAGTGAAATTATGTATATTCAATAGTAAATGTGAAATTTCAAAACTTTGATCAGGAATCAGGAAAAATGTGCTTTTAATTTTATTTTTTTGCCTTCAAGGGTTGATTTTGCTATATTTAAATTTAATATCCACTCGCTTACCACAGTTTAACCTCCAGGCAATGTTGCTGTAGCAGATGGCAAATGGTGTGACAATCCTTCTCTAGTTCAAACCCTATTGTGTCATGCCAGGACATAAGTGGCTCTGTCCAATTGGTTAAAACATTAGCATATTCATGAAGTTCTGTATGTTAACGTATCCTGGCTTTGGGAAATTTGGTTAACATAGATTCTGGGCAAAACTCTAGTTTGAGTTCGTAGAGTATTCAAAAATATTTAAATCAACATATTGACAATTTCTTAAACACATTAGTTCCTCTAATTGTCCAGCATCTTTTGTGTGGCTCCATAAGTAGCATGTCTTATTGAGCCAGTCCTTGTAATTGGAGTGGGGATTTTGCCGTGCGTCATTGTCCCTGTGTTTTGGCTGGCGAGTGGAAGGCTGTAATTGAGACATTAAGAAAGAGGAGGCAGCGTCCAGAGCCCAGCGTGTTTGTAAATGTCCTCCTGTCCCTTGTTCACCCTTCAGACCTCGCACTGGGGATGTACCGAGGCTGATTTGGCTCCGAGACCTTTGAACTTATCTGCTTAAGTGAAACTTATAATCCCACACTCATTAGCAAGAATTAAATGAGACATATCATGCAAATCCAATCAATCAATACATTTTATTTATAAAGCGCTTTTCATACAGATAATGCAACTCAAAGTGCTCTACAGTTTGTTTAAAAACAATCCCACCCATGACCCCACCCTCCCGACCACCCAACAAACCCACCCCAAACCACATATATCATTAGAGCACACGCACACTCAGACACACTCACACATACCCACACACCAGTAAAAAAGTAAATCCATGAAGACAGAGACTTGAAAGGGTGCAGATGTAACCAGCTGAAGAAGCACCATTCAAGGAGCCATCTGCACCAGGAGCAGAGAGCCACCCGCAGCCACAGGGGACGACACAGGACCCAGAGGAGACACGAAGCCGAGGCTCCAGGCCCCCACCAGGTCCAAGAGTCTGACCCCCACAGACACAAATTAAAAAGTTAAACATTAAAATTTGAGACTAAAAGGAAACTATCACAATACATATTAATAATAATAATAATTATAATAGTTATAATAATTATAATAGATAATAAATATAAAAGGTAAATGTGTCTCCAAGATAAATAGAATCTAAAAATAATACTAATCAAAAGCTAATCTAAAAAGGTGGGTCTTGCTTTTAAAAATATGAACTTTCTCTGCGGCCCTGAGCTCCTCCGGCAGACTGTTCCGGAGACGGGGCCGTAGTGCTGGAAAGATGCCTCACCGTGAGTATGTGTCCTGACTTTAGGAATGGTTAGGAGTCTGCTGCCGGAGGAGCGCAGATGCCACTATGACATCACACTTGGAGCAGTTTGATGTTTCCCATTAATTAGTATTTGCAATTTCTCAATTTAATTGATATTTTACACAATAGTGTTTTTCCTGCCGGTAAATTTCAAATTTGTTAAAAAGATGAGCAAATTTTGCTCCTCCCTCTGGTGGGAGGACAGTGGGTTTCATACTTATGCTATTCACACTCTTAAACAGGAAATTACAAAGTAAATAGCCTCATTACCTGCATAATGGCCAAAAAATGCCCATTACCTAACACGATTTTGTTTAAACTAGATTATTTGATTATAGGCAATTATATACATTTTCTCAAAAATAAATCAACGTTCATACAATCCTTTTGCATAGAGTTGAAGAAAGCGGTTTCCTGACCTGTGTTTGTGTTTTTATTTTTTACAACAATACATCTTACAGGTTGCCTCTTCAAAGCATGTTTAGCAGATTTTCTCACAATAAGATAATTTAAGATAAAATTAATTGATCTCAGAAATGTACATGTCACATCAAAACAAAGGTGAACCTTTAGCTACCCAAAAGAGGCAAAGCATTATGGTATTGCACAAGTAGGAAGTGTCCAAGCTATTTGTCTCATCTCTCCAATAATTATTTATAAACATCATTGCAAAGTATTTTTTGTGATCAGTTGCCTTACATCCTGCACCTTATTTGTGTACAGTGCCTTGCGAAAGTATTCGGCCCCCTTGAACCTTTCAACATTTTGCCACATTTCAGGCTTCAAACATAAAGATATAAAAAATATTTTTTTGTCAAGAATCAACAAGTGGGACACAATCGTGAAGTGGAACAACATTTATTGGATAATTTAAACTTTTTTAACAAATAAACTGAAAAGTGTGGCATGCAGTATTATTCGGCCCCTTTGCACTAATATTTTTGTAGCGCCACCTTTTGCTGCAATTACAGCTGCAAGTTGCTTGGGGTATGTATCAGTTTTGCACATCGAGAGACTGGAATTCTTGCCCATTCTTCCTTGCAAAACAGCTCGAGCTCAGTGAGGTTGGATGGAGAGCGTTTGTGAACAGCAGTCTTCAGCTCTTTCCACAGATTCTCGATTGGATTCAGGTCTGGACTTTGACTTGGCCATTCTAACACCTGGATACGTCTATTTGTGAACCATTCCATTGTAGATTTTTCTTTATGCTTTGGATCATTGTCCTGTTGGAAGATAAATCTCCGTCCCAGTCTCAGGTCTTTTGCAGACTCCAACAGGTTTTCTTCCAGAATGGTCCTGTATTTGGCTCCATCCATCTTCCCATCAATTTTAGCCATCTTCCCTGTCCCTGCTAAAGAAAAGCAGGCCCAAACCATGATACTGCCACCACCATGTTTGACAGTGGGGATGTTGTGTTCAGGGTGATGAGCTGTGTTGCTTTTACGCCAAACATATCGTTTTGCATTGTGGCCAAAAAGTTCGATTTTAGTTCCATCTGACCAGAGCACCTTCTTCCACATGTTTGGTGTGTCTCCCAGGTGGCTTGTGGCAAACTTTAAACGAGACTTTTTATGGATGTCTTTGAGAAATGGCTTTCTTCTTGCCACTCTTCCATAAAGGCCAGATTTGTGCAGTGCACGACTGATTGTTGTCCTATGGACAGACTCTCCCACCTCAGCTGTAGTTATCTGCAGTTCATCCAGAGTCATCATGGGCCTCTTGGCTGCATCTCTGATCAGTCTTCTCCTTGTTTGAGATGAAAGTTTGGAGGGACGGCCGGGTCTTGGTAAATTTGCAGTGGTCTGATACTCCTTCTATTTTATTATAATTGCTTGCACAGTGCTCCTTGAGATGTTTAAAGCTTGGGAAATCTTTTTGTATCCAAATCTGGCTTTAAACTTCTCCACAACAGTTCCTCGGACCTGCCTGGTGTGTTCCTTTGTCTTCATGGTTCTCTCTGCGCTTTAAACAGAACCCTGAGACTATCAAAGAGCAGGTGCATTTATACGGAGACTTGATTACACACAGGTGCATTCTATTTATCATCATCAGTCATTTAGGACAACATTGGATCATTCAAAGATCCTCACTGAACTTCTGGAGTGAGTTTGCTGCACTGAAAGTAAAGGGGCCGAATGATATTGCACGCCCCACTTTTCAGTTTATTTGTTAAAAAAGTTTAAATTATCCAATAAATTTCGTTCCACTTCACCATTGTGTCCCACTTGTTGATTCATGACAAAACAATTTAAATTTTATATCTTTATGTTTGAAGCCTGAAATGTGGCGAAATGTTGAAAGGTTCAAGGGGGCCGGTTACTTTCGCAAGGCACTGTATCTTTAACTTTGCAATTACCCCTTTTGTTACCGTATGTTCATCTTAAAATTAGCCCTATGTTATATATTTGTCTTACATTCCTTGACTCCATAGTTTAGAATAGACGTTTTTCGAAGTTTGAATCTTTGGAGGTTTGCCGTGCGGGGGAAGGTCATACGGCCTCATTTTGGCTTTCTCACTATTCAAATGAATGCATACAGATGAGTCCACGCATGTGAGGGGTGAGGGAGCATATAAGGGAAGAGCAATAAATGAACTACACTTTGCCTATGTCCATTTAAATTTTCTCCTAATTGAGATTCTAATTATTGTATAACATTTACATAATGCAGTGCTATTAGCATGAGGGACTGGTGCCTGGGTCTATGGCGGAGTGGTATTCATTAAATGGCGTAAAAGTGTAATCACTGGAGTGTCAGAGGGCTGAATGTATGAAGGTGCCATTTTCCATGCAAAACTTTCTTTTGGTTTTTATGTGTCTCCTGTGTTACTCCATTGATGCATGCCTCAGGACAGGCCTTTACTCATATGATTGTCATACACTTTTAATATTCTAACTTTTAGCTACACATTTATTGATCAGACATGTATTTCACTTTTTAGCTGAAGCATCTATCAACACCTATACAAATACTCTTAATGGCCAAATCTTTGGTATAGCCATGTGCTCTCGGCCAGATGATTGTACAACACATTGCCATTTAGCCAGACTTAAACTAAACTTGAAGCAAAAACCAAAACAAACAATACTAAAAATGACCCCCCAAAAAAGAATTTAGTAAAATTAAGATCCCTTTGTCATTTGGACAAACCAGCAACATGTATCTTGTACTTGAAGGAAGAATATTGGCTGGTCTTACACTTTCATATAATTTAAAGGGGACATATCATGAAAAATCCACTTTGTGTGCCTTAAATGCCTTATGTTGTGTAGTTGGAGCCTCTAGAAGTGCAAAAAAGTTGAAATCAGTCTCTTCATGGGTTGCAGAGAACACTTCATATTCTGTTTAGGTAAGATTTTTCAACCCGTTCTGATTTTGCCATTCTCTATTACGTGTTTAGAATTATTACGTCACAGTATTTGCAGCGAGACTGCTATATAAGGGCATGGGCGTCTAACAAAACACTTCGGCCCAGCCCTCCTCTACTGTGCATCACTTCGAATTTGTAGTCCAAGCTCAAGGATTCCAGCGAACATGTACAGGGCTGGACTGGCCATCGTTCGTACCGGGCAATGCCCAAAGGGCCGATGCCCAGATTTGGGCCGGTCTGTCTGCCTCATACAAAACACATGTTTATGAGAAGTGTAAATCCGTTGGTCAAAAGCGCCTCATTTGCATTTAAAGAGACAGCACCAAAACAGGTTGCTCTCATACGCACCTCAGAACAGGTGTAGAAGAAAGGCCCGTGGAGCTACAAATAATGAGACTCAGACCCAGGCATTGTAGTTACGCTTTATATAGGCCACAAATTAATGATTTAGATGTAAAAATCAATTATTTGAAAACACGATATGTCCACTTTAAAAACTTTAAAACCAATGTGTATCTAAGGGCGTGGAGCTAACATTTGGAAGAATTAAACACACAGCAATCATCATAGAGTGAGTGATGGGAGAGGGTGTGTGTGTGTGTGTCTGTTTTGATCTGCATGTCAAATGTTTTAAATACATTTCCAAATTCTCCTTTTGTATTGGCTTGGCTTGACTACTTGCAATGGAGGAAAACAGTTTTGAGTGACATTGGCATTTCATTTTTTAAAATTAATATCAGATCATTGATCACTGAACAAATTAAAGCTGGGATACTTAACTTTTATAAAAGGAAAATTGGGTCTATGTAATTACATGTCCTTTAAAAATTGTATTTTTGGCCTCTGTCACTTGCTTGGATCACTTTCTAAATGGAGTTTGCATGTTCTCCCTGTGTCTGCGTAGTTTTTCTCCGGATGCTCCTCATTCTCATATCACTAAAAAACATGTACACTAGGTAAAAAATCCTCCAGCTGTGGTAGTCCTGACCAAGCCGAGGGTCACTCATGGGTCCCCGGGCACTTGTTCAACAGCGATCACTGCTCCTGACCGAACGGGGATAAGTCAAGTGCACCTTTACTACCTTTGATTTATTCACAAAATGTGTTCAAGACTGTCTGATAAAACCACAGAAACTGAATATAGAATTCAACAGATCAAAACCACAGTGGGGCGACAGTGGCTCAGTTGGTTGAGCATTGGCCTTAGAGTCTGAAGGTTGTGGGTTAGAGCAAACCACAAGACTTCATGACTCCCGCTGATGACTGCTGTCGTTGTGTCCTTGGGCAAGACACTTAACCCCACTTTGCCTGAAGCCCCTGCTGAATAATCAAGGCTCCTGTGGACTCACCACCTGCAGGAGGATCAGTGAGGGGCTTGTGCTACGTGTTCTGGGTGCAGCTCTGATTTCCTCCCCCCCAACCCAGAAATCGATTAAAGGGAATAAAATGGATGGATGGATGGAGATCATAACCTCTAAAATTTCCCCTCGTTCTCATTTCATGTCTGTGTTTCAGTGTCGACCTGGTTCACGCTCAGCTGCGTGTGTGCGAGGGCCGCAGTCTGCCGGAGCTGGGGCTGAAGCAGGAGAAGATCCGAGTGAATGGCTGTGCCATCCAGTGCCGCGTGACTACCGAGGATCCTGCTCGAGGGTTTCAGCCAGACACCGGGAGGATCGAGGTAGGGTCACTCTGCGGGGTCCTCTCATGAATGAGCTTTTAAACATGCACAATCCACAAGCAAATGGAGTGTTTGGTTAGCAGGGTTGAAACGGTTGAAAAGATGCCCAAGTTCGCCATGGAAATTCATTGAGGGGCAAGACAAGGCAGGTTTATTTATCTTGCACGGTTCAGAAGAAATTAATTCATTCTTGTGAAAACTACGAATAGAAAAGTTTTGTTTATAGAGCGAGGAACAAGGAGGATTTTTTTGCATGGATAGTTTTTGTTTGTTTTTGTTTGGTTCTCCAGCTTTAATCTATACAGAAGGACATAGTTCAAGAGTATTTCTGGAAAATAATTTACTTTGTCTAGGTGTATAGCCCTCCTTCTATAAATTTGAGCCTTGTTTGGTGCACTCACTTGATGAAGAAATTCTATATTATTAGCGTATAGACCGAAATGGCTAATCTTGCCCTGTGAATAAAATGAATGTACTGCATGCATTAGAAACGCAGAGATCAAGTCTGATCATAGATTTGCTCGTCAACCTATACTTAGCCACGAGCACTGAGTGAGCTGGCTCCCATGCGGATTTCATTTGAATTTCAATCGATCAATATTTCTGTTTTTTATAGATGCTCATAAGCTTGCTGTCAGCCCTGCAGTTATTATATATTTAGCATCTTTGACATGCATTTGAGTATAGACTTTTGGTTCATGTTTGCGTATGAAGAAAACTAGTGATTCATTTTGACAGGAAGGCAAAGGTCAACACAGGAGTCTACATCCTAGAGAGTGTGTCGTCAGTATGTACAGCCTAGACACGCCACTGCTCATCTTGTCTGCACTGCAGGCTCCCCAGACGCTTCCCTGTCACTTCAGCTCACTCTTCATCCTATATTTCATTTCAAGTCTGTTCTTCTTTCTCTCCCATAATGTGTTTTTTTCCCACCACTCTATTAGCTTTTATAGGCTTCTAACAGTCCCACAAATTGCATTTGAAATAATGAAATATTGATGAAGCCTCTTTGCATGGATTAAAATGAATGATTTGATATGAGAATGGGCATGGATTTAAATAAAAACAACATTGTACTTAATTTAGCTTGGGAAGATGATGGCAATTTTGACCTCTTTGACCTCTGGAGGAAGGCTAAGGCAAGATGTATTCACAATTTATGCAAGCAGTATATATTGTCCCTTTTCAGATGTCAATAGTTGATGTCACACAACTTCTGAGTTGTGTGAACTAGGGCTATGTAGATTGTTCCAAAATAACATGTGAATATACCCACCAAAAAACAAATGATTGAATATCTGTTTGCAAATTTTGGCATGCACAATTAAAGCTGCACTAATTGACTTTATTTTTGTATTCATTACGAAAATGCAATCCATATCCATGCAATGCATTGGCATATACGTCCTTTTGAAGAAAAAGTAGCGCAGATTTGTGCTGGCGTGACATTATATTTTAGATCGAGTTTTGATGAAACAAGGAAGAAAATGTGTTTCGGGTCTCAGATTGTAACCAATCACAGCGCACCACTAGCCCCCACTTTCTTGAGAAATCTACAGGTCCGTCGTTAGCACAAACAGCTGAGTTAGCACAACATGCGGCGGAGCTAACCTGAAGCTTCCTTGTCTTTGTCATGGTTACTGCTTACACAGCGAAACATCCATCCAAAAGAAAGTCTTGTTCCTCCGCGCTTCCCGGTTCTATCATTCTATGGTCACGCCATCCACGCTCAAATGTACGATACATGATTCTATCCATATTGGGAGACGCTAGCTCCGTAAACAACAGTGGGTGTGGGGTGGTGGGGGGCGATAGCTTCGTGGGTGCTGGGAGGGGAGGAGAAAGAGCGAGGCCAGCGAGTCCGCTGCTTCGAAATTCCAAAGTCAGTTAGTGCAGCTTTAATTTTCTACTACTAACTTGGGCTCTGCACCAAGTGTAGTTTTTGCATTTTCATGTCCAAAATTAAATGACAAATGGGCATACTAAAATAAAACTGGTACATCAATTGAAAAGGGGTTGTCACTCATGCAACACGCACACCCACACGCACACACTGTGGCAAGTGGAGCGGCTCGCTCGGGTGGTCACGGGGCTAGTTTTCACTTTTGCACCTCCTATAGCATGCTGGCACTTCCCCACTGCTTGCCAAAGTACCTGTGCGCAGAGACTCTGGTCAACCCAAAGTCATGTTTTTTCTTTTATAAAATTAGTCAGAATGTGGTTTATTTGGTATCCCAATGAGTCACGACCAAAGTGGAAACATGGGGGTCCATCCTGGAGTCCATCTCGAAAATATAATCTTAAAGATTTAATTCTATTGATTGATTAATCACCAAAATATAACTGCTTCTTCCAACCCCTTTTCAACCCCCAACCCCTGTAGAAGGGGTACTGTACAGTCTGTACAGACTGTACAATTAGAATTAATAGTTACCTAATGTAACTTAAGTTCTATGAATAGGTGCGTAGTCCCTTAGGACTTCGCTAGTGGGATATCACTCGTGACCCCCAGGTCACACGCCAGAGAGATCAAAATAATTTGCTCCAATCACCAGCCACTGTCCTCTAAAATGCCCCTGCACAAGGCCGCACCCCCTCTTGAACTCTGCCAAGCCGGGCTGGCCTGATGGGCTCGTAGCTAAGGGACTACGCACCTATTCGTAGAACTTAAGTTACATTAGGTAACTATTAATTCTACGTCATGGTGCTACGTCCCTTAGGACTTCGCTAGTGGGACACAACGCGGAGGCCGTAGGAACATGTACTCCCAGCAGGCCAGCGAAGGGTGATTGGAGCTCCGCCCGAGCAAGACCCTCACACAGTGAGAGGACTCAGGGCAGAAGAAACAATGCGTGTTACAGGGCCACTCCTACCAAGGATACCCCCACGTAACACAGACCGTAGGTCATCTGTAGTCACAGGACGCCTCTCCCAAGAGCTCCTGACGTGGACTACCTGACCGACCAAACACACATATATGTACCGCACCTGTAGGATGCCTCTCCCAAGAGCTCTTGAACCAGGGCGGAAAGTAAACCGAAGGCCCCCTCAGAGGAGGGACCTAACGGTCTAACTCCGTCCGCTGCACTCAGCACGGAATGGGCCACCGACCGGTCCGACACATCCAAAAGATAAGACCGGACGAAAGAGGAGGACGACGCCCAAGAAGCCGCACGGCAGACGTCCTCGACCGACGCCCCCCTGAGGAGGGCTGTAGAGGCCGCCATCCCACGCGTGGAATACGACCTGAAGCCCACCGGGGGGGCCAGACCCTGCGTCTGATACGCCCGCCGCACAGCCGTGGCGACCCAGTGCGCCAGCCGCTGAGCCGACAGCGGGGCGCCCCTGTTCTTGGGGCCCAGCTGACCACCCAACCTGAATGACGACGTCATGGCCAGGTAATGCCTCAGCATTCTGACAGGACACAGAAGGTGCCGCCGCTCCTCCTCGGGGGAGGCATGCGGTGGCGGATAGAAAGCCCTAATCCTGATGACTCTCGACCTAAAGGCCAACGTGATGACCTTGGGGAGAAAAGCCGGATTGGGCCACAATTCCACCATGCCGTCGCCCTCTCCAAAGGACAAGCAAGACGCATGGAAGAGAGCGCACACAAGTCGCCCGCCCTCTTAGCAGACGCCAACGCCAACAAGAGGGCCGTCTTAAAAGCGACACACTCGGGACTCGCCTCCGCCGCCGGTTCAAAAGGCGGACCCGACAGCCCCCTAAGGACCACCCTGAGGTCCCAAACCGGGGGCGTTCTCTGGAGCGGGGGCCTCCTCCTGCGCGCCCCCCGAAGAAAACGTTTAACCAACGGATGAGAGCGGGCTGTGAACCCCCCGAATCCGTCGTGACCCGAAGTAATGGCTGCCGCAAACACCGCCAAGGTGGCGACAGCCCTCCCCTTGTCAAAGAGCTCCTGTAGGAATCCCAGGACCCCCTCCAGCGGGTAACGCCTGGGATCCCAGGAACGGGAACCGCACCAGTCGCTGAAGAGCCTCCACCTCGTGGCGTAGGCCCTCACAGTGGACGGCGCCCTCGCCCCCTGAATGGTCTCCACCACCGCAGGCGGAAGACCCAGGTCTACGAGGTTCCGCCTCTCAGCCTCCAAACCCAGAGCCTGCGGCCGATTATCGGGCGTGAAAACAGGGCTCCTCCCCCCTGGACTAGAGCCCCCGGCTCGTCCGGGAGGGCCCAGGGCTCCATCACCGCCATGCCCCTCAGGAAGGGGAACCACCGGGCATGCGGACTGTCCGGAGCCACCAGGATCACCAACCTCCTTTCCTGTTCGATCCTCCGCAGCAGGACCGGCAGGAGACGCACTGGTGGGAAAGCGTACAGAAGGGCCCCCTGGCCAGGGGTAATGAGCCAGAGCGTCCACGCCTAAGGGCGGCTCGTCCGCGGCCCTTAAGGCGAACCAGGACGGGCACTGTGCGTTTTCTGCACTGGCGAAAAGGTCGACCACTGGACGGCCGAACCTCCGCCAGATCTCCGCAGCTACCCGTGGGGCCAGGCCCCACTCGTCCTGGAGTGGGCCCCCCCTGGACATCCTGTCGGCCCCACGTTCCGGACCCCCGGGACGTGGCGCGCCCTGAGAGACAGGAGGTGAAGCGCCGCCCACAGCAGCGTCACCGTCGCCATGCGATGGAGAGCGGGGGACCTGGTGCCCCCCTGCCTGTTCAGATAGGAGACCACTGTGGTGTTGTCTGAGCGCACCATCACGTGTCTCCCCTGCAGCTGAGGAGCAAAGTGCAGCAGTACTCTGTGCACTGCCTCCATCTCCAGCAGGTTGATGTGACGGGCTGAGTCCGACCAGCAGCCTCCTACAGAGCTCTGGCCGAGGACCCCGACCCATCCTTCGAGCGACGCGTCCGTGAACACCTCCACGTGAGACACGGCGCAGGCCAGAGTCACTCCGTCCCGCAATAGACCCGGAGTGAGCCAGAACCTGATGTCCGATGCTGCCACTTGGGGAACCCAGATCAGCCTCCCCCCGTCCCGGGAGGGGTGAAGCCTGAGGCGTGAGAACCACCTCTGAAAATTCCTCATGTGGAGAAGGCCTAGCCGCACCACAGCATGAGCCGCCGCCATCATTCCCAGCAGGGACCTGAGGCGCCGAGCGGGGACTCTGGGGCCCGCCAGAACCTCCCTGGCCAGACGGGTAATGTTCATCCGTCTGTCCACGGACAATGCAGCACGGAATGTCACAGAGTCTAGCTGCAGGCCGAGATAAATCATGCACTGAGCCGGCTGCAGCTTGCTTTTCTCGCTGTTCACCACAAAGCCCAGACGCTGTATGTGGGACAGGACCCAGTGCGTGTGACTCACGGCCACTTCCCTGGATGAGGCCAGAATTAACCAGTCGTCTATGTAGGTTAAAATTCTTACCCCTGCGCGTCTGAGCGGCTCCAGTGCTTCCTCCACGCACTTGGAAAAAGTCCGAGGCGCGAGTGCATAGCCGAAGGGGAGACGGCAGTATTCGTAATTCCTCTCTCCCACTGCGAAGCGCAGAAACCTCCTGTGTTCCGGCA
The DNA here is from genome assembly GCA_964034765.1 of Knipowitschia caucasica. Classification (NCBI taxonomy): domain Eukaryota; kingdom Metazoa; phylum Chordata; class Actinopteri; order Gobiiformes; family Gobiidae; genus Knipowitschia; species Knipowitschia caucasica. The sequence goes on from OZ035841.1 coordinate 9,935,920, forward strand.
CTATCGGCACGTGGAAGTATGCGTCTGTCAGGTCTATGGAGGACATCCAATCTCCTTGCCTGACACACTCGAGGAGCTGCTTTGTGGACAGCATCCGAAACTGCCGTTTGGAAATACACTCGTTCAAAACGCGCAGATCCAAAATGGGACGCACCCCGCCCGACTTCTTTGGCACTAAGAAGTAAGGGGAGTACAGCCCCCTGGTGGCGTCCTGTGGGTCTACCTCCACTGCTGCGCCTCGACTCAGCAGAGAGGAGACCTCCGCTTGTAGTGCCTCTAATGATCCCCGTACCTGAGAGCGTGCTGCCCGTACGCCTCGGAATGGTGGTGGCTTTCGGGAGAATTGCAGTGCGTAACCCCTGCACAACGTTTTCTCCAGCCATGGATTCGTCAGCAAACCCTGCTCCCTCCAGATGCTGTAGAAGTCTGAAGGGCGGAACGGGAGCTGGAACACGAGACGTCACTGCCCCGCCCTCTCCTGGTGTTCCTAGCAGGGAGGGGGGGTGGACGAAAGGGCCGGGGGGCCCCCTGCGTCACACCGAGAGCGCCGGGGGCGGTCACGTGTCCTGCAGGCCCGACGTCATAAGTACGGGACTGCTCATTCCACATGACTCGGCTGCTGTGCCCCCCCCTGGCTCTAGCCTCATGGAGGGGGGGGCGAGCCCCTGGAGTGGGAAACCCCGTGTTAGCCTTGTAGCTCAGAGATGCTAACACACGTTCGGCCGAAGCACACACATCACTACTCACCAGATCCCTCCGCCTGACCTCTCTCTCTGAGGGCATAGCATGAACCAGAGAACCGGAGCTCGTAGCTCGCGTAGAGCACTGCACACCCTGCTCTGGGGGCTGCAGGCCTAGCGAAGCAACGTTATGTGCTCGAGAAGTAACACAATCAGAATTCACATTATTTGACATGTTACATACCCCCAAATGAGACTCAGACAGCGAGTAATGACGAAATGCCGGTGGGTCTTTATTGAAAGAATTCTTCCCACCCCGACCTCCTCTGCCATAGGGAGGTCGGTGGTGGGTGCGTTGGTCCCGCGAGCCTCCCCTGGGCCTGTCTGGACCCGGGGGCCTCGTTGAGGGGGGACGATAGGCCTCAGAGCGTGGATATGGGCCAGGGCGCCACCCGGGCGAAAGCTCCCTGCCTCTGTCCCGGCTCCGCGCTGGTGGGCGGGCCTCGCGCCTCGGCGCTAGGTGCTGGGCTAGGCTAGCCGAGTCCTTGGCTGCGGTCTCCAGTCTAGCCACCAGGGTCTGCATGTCCGGGCCGAAGAGGGACGTCTGGGAAACAGGCAGGTCCAGCAGCTGCCTCTTCTCCGCCTCCCTGATGTTAGCTAGCCCAAGCCAAAGGTGCCTGGCCCCGACTTGAGCTGCTGCCATGGAGCGGCCGCCATCCACAGCTAGCGCCTGGCACATGCGCAGGATCGCCGCTGAGGTGGTCCTCGCCTGTGATAAGGTGTCTCCACTGAGCGCCTGGCCAGAAGAGAGCGACCTATCCAGGGCCATGTTGTTCGCCACAGCGACGACCTGTGCCGCATTGGCGTAACATCTGTCCAGCATAGCCAAAGACGTCCTGTCCCGCTCGGAGGGAAGGAGAGGTCTGGTGCCGGGCCACACGGATGCGGAGGGGTGCAGGGCCATGCGGACCGAATCCTCGATGTCCGGGACCCCGCCGTTCCAGGACCAGTCCTGCACGCTGCAGTACATGCCGTAGCCCAAAGCGGGCCTCTTGGCCGCTAGGGGCTTTGGCCACTCACGTGTCGCGTAATGGACGATCGGGTCCATCCGCGGGCACAACGTGGGCTGTATCCGCCTCCTCCCTCGAGTGGTGGCGTAACTCGAGGTGAAGTCCTCCGCCCTCTGGGTCGGCTGCGGTGGCAGGGGGGCATCCATGATGGCCACCGCGGAGGAGTAGAGCCCAGGCATGTGGTCCAGTGGGAAGCGGTCCGGCTCCGGGTTCGAGACCACCTCGTCCAGGGTGAGGAGGGAGCCGACCTCCGAAACCTCTCCGTCCTCGCAGTCACCCCACTCCGCGGGCACGGGTGGAAGGTCGAGTGGGGCCCAGTCAGTCTCAGACTCCTCGTCCTGAGAGGAGTCCGGACGGGGCGCTGCAGCGGCGAGGAACGCACGCCTGCGTTCGCTCTTCTCCCTGGGGAGAGCGAGACACGAGGTGCAGGTGGCGCTCAACGCCGCATGGCCCGGGGTCAGGCACATGAAGCAGCTGGAGTGCTGGTCCGTGCGCTGGAGCCTGACTCGACACGTCGAGCAACGACGACGTCCGACGCCGGATGGCGAAGGGGAACTCGGACGAGCATCAGAAGACATCTTTTTCTCTGGAAGTGAGTACTGTGGTAGTTCTCAATCGGCGCCAGAGTGAAAGAGGGGGTGCGGCCTTGTGCAGGGGCATTTATAGAGGACGGTGGCTGGTGATTGGAGCAAATTATTTTGATCTCTCTGGCGTGTGACCTGGGGGTCACGAGTGATATCCCACTAGCGAAGTCCTAAGGGACGTAGCACCATGACGTAGAACTGCTGAGCCTGTAAATTTCATTCATATGTAATTAAGTAAATTCTTAAATCATGTGCAATGTGCAATACTGCAACTTCAGGATGTCACAGAACAATGTCACTTTACCTCATGTCACTTTACTTATATACTTTTTATCCTGCACTATTTAACTGTACAGTATATAACTCTGCACTACTACATATATATTTTTTGACTGCACTGTAAACTGCAATAGCCCCTTCAATTTAAAAATTCAATTCCACGGGCTGCCTTAAAATGTTGATTCCAAACAATTAGAATTGTATAGTGTAATCAAGTTATTTTCCTGTGTTTATTCAACTTATGTAATTCATTTATAGTACTTGATAATACAAATCAATTCAATTGCTTTATTTCAGTTGAGTAGAATAAGGTAACGTTGTTAACTGAGCAAGCTTGAGAAAGTTGAGTCAACGACTTTCCCTTATCCTACTCAACTGAAATAAAGCAATTCAATTACACTATACAATTTTAATTGTTTGGAATCAACATTTTAAGGCAGCCCTTGGAATTGAATGTTTAAGTTAAAACAAATGGTTATTTTTAATCGTTTACCTACTGGTTTGTTACTTTACACAATCCATTTTTACCCTATTAACAATTTACAAGACATTTAGCTGGAAAGACCATTTTTATTGCCACAGACTTAATCATACTGAATGTTATTCAAGATTATTCAAAAAACTCAAATAAAATCAATAAGTTAAATGAACAATTCAGTCCAAACTTTTACAATGTAAATATATATGTTTTAAGCTTAAAAATAGCATTAGCTTCAAAATAAACTTAAAACTAACCCAATACTTTTTTTAAACCCTGGCCCTTGTCCATCAGCCCTCATTAAAACATACACATGGTTTCATTTCAAACTCAGACAAAAGGATAAAATTACCCTTTAAATAATGTGAGTTTTCAATTACATCCAATTAGGGCTAGCTTTAGTATAGCTTTAAATGGATCTCTAATCAAATATTTTTTTTTATCCAAACATTTATGACTGACAGCTGTATCTACCCCAGAATTAAATGGTATATTCATTCAGAAAACGATTTTAACTCCACAATAAAATCCACGCAACTTGTTTTCACACACAAGGACCATCCTCACTCTCACAACTGAAAAAGTTGTGTTCTTGAAAAATATCTAACAAAATGTGTTATCCCCAGATTTAAACTGAGCTTTTGAGAATGTTCTTGATTTGTTGGCACAATTCATTTCATAAATCAAAAGGGGTGATCACAACTACTACATACAATCATGGGTCGGAAGATGTTACATTTTCCTCACACCATGAACTAGTGAAGAACAATGTCCACCTCTGTTTCTGAAGGAGTTCCAACGTGTACCTCATTTCTCTGGGATAGTCCATGTTCAAACTGTAAACCCCATGAGCATTGCCATGGCTGTGCGAATATCACCAAGATCTGTCAGTCACTGATTCCTTCAGCACGACGGACACATTCAGACCTCTTCAGAAGTAGGCCCCACTTTGATCTCTTTGTAATTCTCTCATCAGCGGTCTGTCCAAAAAAGGACAAAAGTCCAAACATGAGTTTGAACCCAAACTGAGCTCACTTGGTGGAGGCAAATTACTAATTATGCATGTACGTATGCCTTTAAAGATTGCTTAAAGTAATATGCCCACATCTGTGTCTTGTGAGGGCCGATTGTGGCTCTTTAGGCCAAGCGAGGGGCACGTTTGTTTTTTCTTCATAATTTAGAGTCTGCGGTTTTTATTCAAACTTAAAATAGATCTGGACCTTCAGTCAAAGCTGAAATAGGTTAAAATGTATACAAATCCTTTAAAGGAATAGGCCACCGTTTTTACATACTGACATACTGTATGGACTTACCTTAGACTAGTTGATATGTACCTGTCTGGTCTTTGTCCGTGCGCTCTGTCATGCAAACGGAGCACAAACTTCCGTCAATAGAAGCAAGCTGAGCGGGAGAGAAGTCTTTAGGAATTAGTGCGTGGACGTAGTGCTCCATATAGTACCCCTTTTTTATCCGCTGAAAAAATTGACATGCTACATTGTAGTGTAACACGTCACGTAACTGTATTTAAATAGGAAACACGTGGAAGAGTTTAACGGGAGCTGATTTCGTTACTATATATACAGAATGTGGAAGAGGCTGCATTTGTGCTCCGTTTGCATAAGAGTGCATGGACAAAGACCAGCCAGGTACATATCAACTAGTCTAAGGGACGAACATATGTCAGTATGTAAAAACGGTGGCCTATTCCTTTATGATATGCCCTTTGATCAAATAAAAATACATGTTAATATTATATAGATCAAAGTTTAGACGTAAATGTTGAAATCTTACCTCTACCGCTTTAACAAATGAAGAACAATCGTCCCCGAAGAAATGTGGAAGTCCAAGTAGAAGGACGGCCCTCTTAAAAGAGTGAGTTGTCAAGAGTTCTCCTAGAAAGAAAGAAAAAATTATTATAAATCCTCAAACTGAAAAGCATTATGTAATCTGGATGAAATTTCCCCCACAACTGTAAAGATGGGTGGTAGTTAAGAGTTTCTATTACTGAGGACAACCATTTACTTAGAGAACTTGGGTTTATGATCAACGGTTGCTGCAAATTTGATTCATTTTGGTCGACTAATCCAGTCATATGCCTGGATATAAAAAAATTATTCTATTGAGTTTTAGAAAGAGGTAAACATTAGGTCAAATTGAAAAAACAAAAGTTGGTGGCCAGGTGGGGGATGTAACATGGAATGATTGAATTTGACTTAAGTTATTTTACTAAGCAGATTAGTGTAATGATTGGAAAAGATTTGGAGATGTAAATAAATGAAACCAAAACCACCTAGACGAAACTCTTTAATCCCTGCCTTAAAGTAATCTACATTGTTCCAACAATTCAGAACAGAGCCAGTCACCTTTTCTAGAAATCTGCAACAAGGGGTTCATCCTGGACAATCTCTCTTCTTCAGAGCAAATATGTGTTCTTCATTCATTCAACCATCTCCAGTCTGTTTTTATCTTTGCCTCATATGCATGTGAAAACTTAAGAGATCAAAGTGTTTCAAAGTTGTGATTGTAATTAATGATATTTATGTTGTCACACATACCTTAAGATCAGATATCTTCCAAGCACATAGTATGATGCCAACGGAGTGTAGGGGTTCAGCCACCACCAGACTTTGTAGCACCTCACATGGTCCAAGAAAAAGGCTGTGAAAGGTTTTTGAAAACTGTGACCAATATTACAAAAGTACAAAGCACAGTATGACCTTTGTCTGTGCACTTATAAATACACAGCATGATTGGCATGGAACAAATTTACAAGAGGAAATATACCTAAAATTAGTCCTTTAATAGAAACTTTCCTTTTGGTCTTTATTGTAGATAATCCACAACAAAACTGTCAATCTAGCAGTAAAGGCATGCTAAATGTGAATTATACAAGAAATATAATAGAATTAACTTCAGAGTGTAAAATGTGGATTTCTTGCAACAAGCATACTACTGGAGCTATTCTGAATGGCTAAACAAACAGAACACACGCGTGCAAACAGAGCAGATGCCATGTATAAAACACATTTTGTTCATACCTGATTCAAGTCGTCCAGGAGCCTCGACCAGTGGACAGTGTGAACTCGCTGTACTCCTGCGGTAGAAAATAAGAGGCATTAAAATGAGTCCATCACGTGAAAACAAAATTAGCAGCACTTTACGTTGCACAATGCTCATAGATGGGTCTAAAACTGCTGGTTAACATTACCGTGCGACATGCTATGCTTCTAAATGAGTAGCTACCAGTCAAATGTAAAGTTGTACATCGCTTTTTTTGTCGTATGTGCAAATAAATCAATACCTGCGCAGGCTCCACTGGAGAAACCGGTCTCTCCTGAGCAGCCTCCGCGAGCGCGAACGCACAGAAGTACATGTCGTGAGTGAAGAGCCGGGTCCCGCTGGTCCCGCTGGTCCCGAGCGAGTGCTGTAGTCCAGCGGCACCCGGGGACCGTGCGTGTATCAGCGGCCACTGTGCATCTCATTCACCGAGACAAACAGACTGTAACCGAAAGTATAACGGATTAGATCTGTAGAGCGTATCCGAAGCCATGGCACTTTTGTACTGGTTAGGACTCAGTAATGCAGTAAACACAGCTCACATGTCACTCCGGGTGTGTGAAGAGGGACCAAACAAACGGCACAGGCGAGTGGCGCAGCAGTACAACGAACGTCAAAGAAATAGTCCCACTATAAACACAAACCCACTCAAAATTGAATAGAAAGTTGAATACCCACATATATAGCACCAACACCGATATATAGCGTATGGTTATGTGACCTATCAACAAAAAACTCGAGAAGTTTCTTTTCTCTTTACATTGCTTTGAAGGCACGAACAACACGGTCCACCTCCGCCATTCTCGCAGGTTCATGACGACACAGCCTATCGCTAAGGCTGATATCTTAGATTATTTTGCAAGACATACAGCTGTCTACAACAGATCAAAGAGTTTACTTACCAAAGAAAGATGTGAGGAAGATGTCAAAAGTCCCAACAGAAGTTGTAGATGAAGTCCCAACCTCTGCTACAACCATGCGGTCATGGGCGCGAAGAGGCAGCTTCCGTGTCACGCAGACGTGATGACGTCCTCAATTAAAAGGTGTTTACCAAGAATAATCAAGTCAATTAACTCAAGTTATCTTGAATTGGATTTTTACGTTTACTGCTGAAGAGTTGTTTCAATTCATGATTTCAATTTGTGATAGCTTTTTGGGAAAAACATGCTGATTTAACTCAATATTATGGGTTGAGATAACTAAAACTCAAAACAAGAATTTACAGTGTGGTATTGAAGCATTTTCAGCATCTACAGCTAGTTATGTTAGCTAAGAAACATAGCTACTACTTATTTGTATATAGTGTATATATTGTGTGTGCTCCCTGTGTGCTCTTACTACTGTCCTATATGTGCGATGCAACATCGAAATTTCCCCACTGTGGGACGAATAAAGGAATTCTTATCTTAAGTGTGTTCTGAACCACTGTGTTCTGCTCAGTTGGTAGAGCATTGGCCTTTGAGCCTGTAGGTCGTAGTTTTGAGCCCACCACGAGACTTTCTCCACCGACTCCCACTGCTGTTGTTGTGTCCTTGGCCAAGACACCTAACCACACTTTTGTTTTTGTTTCAGTGGCTTCTGCACTGAGGTTTTCTCCATAATACGATCTTTGTATGTCGTGTTGTAGCAGCCAGCTGAGCGGTACACCACCACCAGCCACAGGGAGACTGATCAATGATGTAGTATTATTTTGTGCATGACACGTTCGCTGCAGTTGGAAACTATAAATTCCTGAGGCCCGGCTGCCTGCTTGTCAGGGATGCTGTGAATAAAATACGACTTGTGCGACGCGGGGGTTCTGGTGCTGGCGATTCACACCAGATTGAACTGGACTTGCACCGGTGGCTTTCAAATCAAACAAATCATCTGGTGCTGAGAAATGTGCTGAAATAAATGGAAAGTGTTGTGTTGATTTATTTCAATTGAGTTTCTGTCAATTAATTCACCTCCTGGTGCTGCTGAGCAGGTTTAGAAGAGCTTCCTCTGCCTCAATGATTCGCCTCGTCCAGTTATCACAGCCAAACTCCATTCGAGGCATTTTCAAAGTCTAATTCAAAGTTTCTCCCTTGACACTCAGCCCCAAAATCTACTTAAACATCTAGTCTTTTCCGCCTCCTTACACACAAGCCCCTCCTGATTAAATTGTTCCTGGCTTTTCCCTCTTTCTTAAATTGTCCAGACGCAGTAGCCGTATAGTCTCTCTTGACCTTTCCACTTCAAGGACTTTCCGCCGCCTCTATATTTTTCAGCCTGAAGCCCTTTTTGCATTCATCTCGACGTCTCCGCATTCGATTTTTGCGCTACCACCTCTCCCTCTTTTGAAGTCAAATAATGTGTATTTTCCCATCCCAGGCTTTTTATTCTTGTCATTTTCACCTTTCTGCTTTTTGAAGTGACATGCCCATCCCCAACCTAGACCATTACCATATAGGTCTCTCTTCGCTCATATCTGCTGATCTTTCTCGCTCCCTGCAGCTCTAAGTAATACTCATGTTTCTCTATGTGCACTGAATCTTTTGAAAAATACCTTCGTACTTTAAGAATTAACCCCTTCTTGAGGTCATCTCAAAAATGCGACCATTGATAATGTTGGAGAACGTGCGATAGGGGTTTGTTTGTAAATAGGTCATGTGTAGATTTTGTTGACTGTAATGCAAGGATGTGTGCAATAACGGGATGTGTGTGTAATAATTGGATGTGTGTAATAATTTGTGTGCAATAACGGGATGTGTGCAATAATTGGATGTGTGCAATCATTGGGTGTGTGAAAAGACTGGACTTTAACATTGTGGATTTTGGTGGACTACGGCCTGTGCTGGAATTTTTTTGTTTGTTCTTTTCCTCTTTTGTTTCTGTTGATATTGCTGTATTTGACCCATGTGACCCTGACCCTATGGGACAACAGATGGAAATTAGTTTTTGGCTATAATCTGACATGTTTACATTCATGTGTTAAATGTGTCTGTTCATTGACATGCACTGCCCCATTCAAAACAAAAAACATGTTATAACTTGGTGACCACTGAGTAATTCAACAACTTCATTGCAGATTGTGACATGAAGTGGCATATCAACCTGGGTCAACAGTTCTTAAGGTTGGCAAACTTCCCACTTTCAAAATATGTTTTCTAAAGTCACAGAGCAGTGCACCCAAGACCAGAGGGATTGTCATTATAATGAATTACAGAAGATTTATAAAGCAACATTTTTTACCAGGGAAACTTGAGTACCAGCCCAATCTTTGATGAAAAAGGGTTTGTACAGATCCTTGAAAGTCGGGAAAATGCTCAAAGGTGTTTTCAAGGTCTGGAAAATGCTTGAATCTTGAACACTGTGCCTGAATAGGCTTGATTTTCTCCAACTTTTGAGTGTTTTAATATAAAATCAAGACATTAGCCTACAAGTAACATTCCGTTTAAAAAAAATATACAAATTTAGACTATCTGAAAACGTTGCTCCCGTGTTTTCATGCGCTCGCGTTAAAAATAAGTCCACTGCTTGGTGACAGTTGTACATCTATCGCTTTGTGTGGTCACAACTTCAGTGTCGCTTTGACAATAGCTGGCTCACCTGATGGTTCAGTAAAACATTGTCTATATCCCAGTCCCAGACATGATATAGGGGACACAGATGGATAGGAAAATAGTTAAAAAAAACTTCAGTTAACCTACAGTAGGTCCCATTCCGTTTTGTCGCCTTTCACGCGTGAATCACACGAGAATCACGTGTGATTCACGCGTCTTTTATTTTCCCCCCTCCCAGTGACGTTGCAATGACCAAAACAACCACCAGGTGGCACTTGTGAGCAGGGTTACATTGGCGAGTTTCTGCCCCGCGCACATCGACAATCTGGTTTAAACGGGCAACTCCTTGTAGCAGGCCAGTCTCTGGAAAACCCGCAGACATTAAAACTACTGCATATAACGTAAACTTTTGCATCACGTTGGTGATCTTTCCAAAAAGAGAGAATATCGTTATGGAAAGAGAAACTATTGGCTCCGCTGGTGTCTCCTCCCACTCAGAAAAAAAGCAGACGCCTTTTCTCTGGCATCTCTAACATTTATAATAAATACATAAATATAACAATCATAATGAAGATGCTTTCAAATAATTTAGCAAGCTGTAATTCATTTATTTCAACTGCCAAACTTCTCTCGCTGCTCCTCTCCTCTCCTCCGCAAATCACTAAATGAGGAAAAGGGAATATTCACTCAATCTATTTTGAATGTTACACATACAATATTAATATAGTCTAAGCACGTGTACCACATGTAGCCCGTGTATTTACCACAGACTGTAAGTATTAAAGTAATGAGGCCCCTGCTTTAGGCCTCTGCTGTGAGGCCCACAGTCATCAGTCTCGGTGCCTCTGTGTAGATCACACGTCTGTCCTCGGGCTGGAGTGTTCTGAGGCTTTAAGCGGGGAGTCAGGAAGGAGCGATCCTGTTTGTCAGCATGATTTTTTTGTTTAACAGCCTCCCTGCGCGATTGCAAATGTACTCAAGGGACTCCCATACCGTGGCTCACATATATTATATTATATAGGGATCAGGAGCTTTCTGACCCGACCCACCCGCACCTGACATGACTCATATTTTTGAGGCATCCAACCCGCCCGAAACCGCGGGACCCGCGGGTTGACTGCGGGTTTCGGGCCGACCCGCGCACCACGCATGTCCTGTTCAGGGCTGCAGGAGCAATTGTCCATTATTTTAATTGGACTTCTGGTCCATGCACACTGTAAAAAAGATAAAGTTAGTTCAACTCAAAATTTCAAAGCAACCAGCTGCGAAGGATTTTTGAGTTGAAGGCATTAACTTAATTCTTCAAGTTTTGAAGAACTACACTTATTAAGTTGTGTCAGTTAAGTTTTCCAAGTTCTGCCAACTAAGTGTTTAAATTTACTGGAAATTTCAAGTCTGTAAAAACTTACTTTTTTAAGTTCAGATTACTGTCGCGAGCAGAGAGAGAGAGAGAGAGGTGAGCAGAGAGAGAGAGAGGCGAGCAGAGAGAGAGAGACGCGAGCAGAGAGAGAGAGAGGTGAGCAGAGAGAGAGGTGAGCAGAGAGAGAGAGACGTGAGCAGAGAGAGAGAGAGAGGTGAGCAGAGAGAGACGCGAGCAGAGAGAGAGAGACGCGAGCAGAGAGAGAGAGACGCGAGCAGAGAGAGAGAGAGACGTGAGCAGAGAGAGAGAGACGCGAGCAGAGAGAGAGAGACGCGAGCAGAGAGAGAGAGACGCGAGCAGAGAGAGAGAGACGTGAGCAGAGAGAGAGAGACGTGAGCAGAGAGAGAGAGACGTGAGCAGAGAGAGACGTGAGCAGAGAGAGAGAGCAGAGAGAGAGACGTGAGCAGAGAGAGAGAGACGTGAGCAGAGAGAGAGAGACGTGAGCAGAGAGAGAGACGTGAGCAGAGAGAGAGAGACGTGAGCAGAGAGAGACGTGAGCAGAGAGAGACGCGAGCAGAGAGAGACGCGAGCAGAGAGACGCGAGCAGAGAGAGACGCGAGCAGAGAGAGAGAGACGCGAGCTGAAAGAGAGAGACGCGAGCAGAGAGAGAGAGGCGTGAGCAGAGAGAGAGAGAGAGAGGTGAGCAGAGAGAGAGAGAGAGGTGAGCAGAGAGAGACGTGAGCAGAGAGAGACGTGAGCAGAGAGAGACGTGAGCAGAGAGAGAGAGACGTGAGCAGAGAGACGCGAGCAGAGAGAGAGAGACGTGAGCAGAGAGAGAGAGAGAGAGCTCGGTGAACTGTAAAAACGACAACTCAAAATTGTTCACCTTACAGTTTTGTATGTGATGACCAAAGCGATGAAATGAGGACTACTGGTTTTACAGAAACTATTCAGTCGTGAAAAGTATGTTTCATTCTGATTGACAGGACAGAAGCAAATGTTAATGTTATAAAACAGCAGAGAACTGTATGAAAGTAACTGATACATGTCCAAAAGCATTTGTAAAGTGTTCAAAGGAGAAACTGCCGCGATGATGTCACACACGACTCAATGTTGTGGAGGTTCTACCGTAATGATTTTTTGTATGTTTTTCTACGTAAATACTGTATGTGTACTATTTTTGTTGCAGAATGCTGTAGAATTGCAAAGAGCATAAGCAGTAAATATGTGAACATACAGTACATACATATGTATCACTAAATACAGTCACAATGAAAACATGACTAAATCATTTGACTGTTGTTCATAAACACTGGTGTCAGGACACAGACACAGACCGTTTCATTGACATGAAGACTTTCTTTTGAGGAATTAAGTTCATTTTGAGAAAGTGACTTTTTAGCAGGTTATCCATGAGGTTTTGCAGTTTGCACCAAAGACACTGAGAAAAACTGATTACAAAATATATACAGCGCATTCTCAGGGTACACAGCACTGCCATGGCATCTCTTCTGCATTGCAGCTCTCCCTCCCCCACACGAATAAACAAAGCCCACCCCAGCCCCCTGCTGTTATAAGTCATTACCTACATTTGTAAATCAATACATGCAAATGTTAGCAGCCAACCTAGCAAGTTAGCTCCCTGTTCTCAAAACAGGGGCCAATTTCGGTTGGGTTTTCTAGTGTTAAGAAGAACAGGTGCGAGAGACGTGAGCAGAGAGAGAGAGACGTGAGCAGAGACAGAGAGCAGAGAGAGACGTGAGCAGAGAGAGAGAGACGCGAGCAGAGAGAGACGTGAGCAGAGAGAGAGAGACGTGAGCAGAGAGAGAGAGACGCGAGCAGAGAGAGACGCGAGCAGAGAGAGACGCGAGCAGAGAGAGACGTGAGCAGAGAGAGACGTGAGCAGAGAGAGAGAGACGCGAGCAGAGAGAGAGAGAGAGAGGTGAGCAGAGAGAGAGACGCGAGCAGAGAGAGAGAGCAGAGAGAGACGCGAGCAGAGACGTGAGCAGAGAGAGAGACGTGAGCAGAGAGAGAGACGTGAGCAGAGAGAGAGAGACGTGAGCAGAGAGAGACGTGAGCAGAGAGACGCGAGCAGAGAGAGACGTGAGCTGAAAGAGAGACGCGAGCAGAGAGAGAGAGGCGTGAGCAGAGAGAGAGAGGTGAGCAGAGAGAGAGAGAGAGAGGTGAGCAGAGAGAGAGAGACGTGAGCAGAAAGAGAGACGTGAGCAGAGAGAGAGACGTGAGCAGAAAGAGAGAGACGCGAGCAGAGAGAGAGGCGTGAGCAGAGAGAGAGAGAGAGAGGTGAGCAGAGAGAGGAGAGAGAGGTGAGCAGAGAGAGAGAGAGAGAGGTGAGCAGAGAGACGTGAGCAGAGAGAGAGAGACGCGAGCAGAGAGCAGAGAGAGAGACGCGAGCAGAGAGAGACGCGAGCAGAGAGAGAGAGACGTGAGCAGAGAGAGAGAGACGCGAGCAGAGAGAGAGAGAGGTGAGCAGAGAGAGAGAGAGGTGAGCAGAGAGAGACGTGAGCAGAGAGAGAGAGACGTGAGCAGAGAGAGAGAGAGAGAGAGGTGAGCAGAGAGAGAGAGATGCGAGCAGAGAGAGAGAGACGTGAGCAGAGAGAGAGGGACACGAGCAGAGAGAGAGACGCGAGCAGAGAGAGAGAGAGATGCGAGCAGAGAGAGATGCGAGCAGAGAGAGATGCGAGCAGAGAGAGATGCGAGCAGAGAGAGAGAGATGCGAGCAGAGAGAGAGAGATGCGAGCAGAGAGAGAGAGGCGTGAGCAGAGAGAGAGAGAGCAGAGAGAGACGTGAGCAGAGAGAGAGACGTGAGCAGAGAGAGAGCAGAGAGAGAGCAGAGAGAGACGTGAGCAGAGAGAGAGAGACGCGAGCAGAGAGACGTGAGCAGAGAGAGAGAGACGTGAGCAGAGAGACGTGAGCAGAGAGAGCAGAGAGACGTGAGCAGAGAGAGACGTGAGCAGAGAGACGTGAGCAGAGAGAGAGAGACGTGAGCAGAGAGAGAGAGCAGAGAGAGACGTGAGCAGAGAGAGAGAGACGTGAGCAGAGAGAGAGAGACGTGAGCAGAGAGAGAGAGCAGAGAGAGACGTGAGCAGAGAGAGACGCGAGCAGAGAGAGAGAGACGTGAGCAGAGAGAGACGTGAGCAGAGAGAGAGAGACGTGAGCAGAGAGAGACGTGAGCAGAGAGAGAGAGACGTGAGCAGAGAGAGAGAGACGTGAGCAGAGAGAGAGAGACGTGAGCAGAGAGAGAGAGACGCGAGCAGAGAGAGACGTGAGCAGAGAGAGACGTGAGCAGAGAGAGAGAGACGCGAGCAGAGAGAGAGAGAGAGGTGAGCAGAGAGAGAGACGCGAGCAGAGAGAGACAGACGTGAGCAGAGAGAGAGAGAGAGGTGAGCAGAGAGAGAGACGTGAGCAGAGAGAGAGAGACGTGAGCAGAGAGAGAGAGACGTGAGCAGAGAGAGACGTGAGCAGAGAGAGGCGTGAGCAGAGAGAGAGAGACGTGAGCAGAGAGAGAGAGACGTGAGCAGAGAGAGAGAGACGTGAGCAGAGAGAGAGACGTGAGCAGAGAGAGAGAGACGTGAGCAGAGAGAGAGAGACGCGAGCAGAGAGAGAGAGAGAGGTGAGCAGAGAGAGAGACGCGAGCAGAGAGAGACGCGAGCAGAGAGAGAGAGACGTGAGCAGAGAGAGAGAGAGGTGAGCAGAGAGAGAGAGATGCGAGCAGAGAGAGAGAGATGCGAGCAGAGAGAGAGAGACGTGAGCAGAGAGAGAGACGTGAGCAGAGAGAGAGAGACGTGAGCAGAGAGAGAGAGACACGAGCAGAGAGAGAGACGTGAGCAGAGAGAGAGGGACGCGAGCAGAGAGAGAGACGCGAGCAGAGAGAGAGAGACGCGAGTCCGCGTGTCTATGGTCCGCGCTCGGAGCCCAGACGGCAGTGCGTTCACTGAGCGGAGGATGTAACGTAACGTTCGGTTTATCAAAACATATCACAATATTTAATGTATATGGCTCAAGAATGGAAGGCTGCAGGTGAAAAGTTTGATGATGTTCTCTTCACTGACGAGTCAACTGTGGCACTGGAACGTTTTGCCTTGAAGTGCTGGAGAAAGACCAACTTCAGGGGCATTGCAAAACCAAGAGTGAAGCACCCGGTCAAAATGCATGTTTGGGGTGGAATTTCTCGATGGGGACCTGGTCCGTTGGTCATTTTTGACGGTGAGTGATGATGTTTTGAAAGCAATGCATGCAAAGTAGGCTATGCTAAATAAATTGTTACAATATGCTAACATATTATTTAAACCCGCAGGTATAATGGATCAACACTTCTACGCGGAAGAAATCATCAAAAAAGCTGCTGGTCCATACTTAAGGGAGCATTTCCGTATGTCTACACATAGATTCTTCCAAGGTAGGCTAACAATCTGTATTCCAAATCTTCAGCATGATTATGACAAAAGCAACGTCGTGATGATTAGGCTACTAATGTTTGTTTAATGATTAAGTTGTCCTCCTAATTTGTCCTGTTTGATTTTTTAAGACAACGATCCAAAACACACAGCAAAAAGTGTCAAAGCCTGCATTGAAAGTGAGGGGATCAACTGGGTACCGACACCGGCAGAGTGAGTTACCGTAGTTATTTTATATATATATATATATATTCTGGATGAATACATGCTGTATCGGAAAATAGGCTAACAGTGCTGACATGTCCATGTGTTTTTGTTTAAGGTCGCCGGATCTGAACCCCATTGAGTTAGTGTGGGCGTCCATGAAAAGATACATTCGCTGTGAGGCCAAGCCGATGAGCAAGGACGCACTGATCTCCGCAATAGAGTTTTTTTGGCTAAACAAACTCACAACCCAGGTCTGCAATAAATATATAGACCACCTGGACAAAGTCATCGACCAGGTCATAGCCTTGAAGGGAGAGGCAACTGGCATGTGATATCCCCACGGGCCAAGGGATGTCCACGTTAGCCTATATTAGCCTACTATTGTTAGGATTTCTATATCCAGTGTTTTGTCAAGGTGCCAATTGCTAATTTAATAAACATTTCCTCCAATGATAAAACTGAATGGATCTTGTTTGATGAGTATTGTGATGTATTCCATTGATTGCACACTAGCGCACTGAGCCAAAATGCGTCAGCGTCTCTCTCTCGCTCTCTCTCTTATTTACATCACGCCGTGTTTGAAAATGGCATTATTTTAACCAATACTATTAAAACTTTGCTCAGCCAAACAGTAAATACCAGAAGAAGACCTCACTAAAAAATCACGAGAGGCAGATCGCTTTCAGAATGTCTTTATTTTCGAATTCGCATAGAATTCTATAGACAATACATAATTATTTTAAATATATACGTTAATGCAATTCGTATTATAAAGATAAAGATTATAAAGAAAGAAATAGCATTCAATAGAAACACATTTACATTCACATGCACGGCCCAGCCGCGGCCACGGATAGGCCTGGGTAGGCCGGTGCCTACCAGTTTTATTCTTGGCCTTCCCAATTTTCTTCTTCGCCTCTCAAGTCATTAGACTTTTTTGTTTAAAGTCATAATTTCAATATTTTTTATTTTTATACACACATTATTAACTAAATGTTGCGTTCTAATCTTTTTTTAGAAAATATAACCCCCTGAGCGTCATCACGTTCCTACGTTGCTTCAAATATAGTTCCGTTTATTGGCTGAACAATTTTGTCCAATAAGCTGCATGATCATATCACACAGCGCGAAGCTCGTTCCCCGAGAACAACAGCTATTCCTCCTCTTGAATTTTGACCTCCTCTTCTTTTTCTTTCTCTTTATAATTTACTGAAAATTAGATATGTATTAGACATTGCCAGTATTATTCTATCAAATCATGCAGTCTAAATATCCACAACCACCAAGCATTTTTAATGCAAGGAGAAACTTAGGTAACTTTAAACACAAATAAAACAAATGGACCTGTCCCTCGAGCATAGACGTCGGAACTAGGGGTGCGGGGGGTGCGGCCGCACCCCCTCCGCGTGTGCCGGGAGCGAGAAGTTATTACTATCCTGCGTTCCTTGCAGCCCAAAACCCGCTCCATGCTGTCGGAGAAGCTTATGAAGCTCTGTCTGGCTAATATCTGTCGCAGCCTCTGAGCGCTCTTTCTCAGCCTTGCGCAGATTAGAGACCTGGCTACACCAGTGACGTGCGGTGGGGGATCAATCATGTGTTCATATGATTATACATCATATAAACCAACAGGACCTACAGGAACAGGAGCGGCTTATACACAATTTGTTTGGCTACAGCAGAATATGATTTAATGTCTGCATTGTTTTCTCATACAAAACGCAAACGTTTGTAAAAAGTACAAAGTGTGTTATGGGCCTTACCTTAGGTATTAATGAACAGCACAGACCACTTCAGTTAGGACCAGTTTCATGTTTAAGTCCAGATAATAGTTTGAGCACAGACATGTAATCCTCCATTTGGAAATAAGTTCAATGAGTTTTAAAAAGTAAAAAAAAACGGGTGTCTCCTCCGTAAACTTCGAGTTTTGCTGCAGCCGACTCCCGGGTAAATCCAATTTCTAAATTCAACCTTACCCTTCACCTCCTTTTCTTATGATTCATATCATCATTGGAAGCAAAACATTACTCTAAGTGCATTTTAAATTATCTTAAAATGTATTATAGGTATGTTAGCCAAACCTGTAGCTGCCCTTAGCAGAAGAAGAACAAGAAAGGAGCTTTCTGATGGAATTGGATGCAGCCAAAGTTTGGGCTCACAAGCGCCCCCTTGAGGCTTTCCTCACTTACAAGCAGTGGTTGAGCGCGATTAAGACCCATATTTGCTTCAAAAACACAATTTATGAGCCATCCTCTTAAATGTAAACATGTTGATTGTAAATTAAATATTTTTGGACTTTTTAAACTGTGATAAACAGAGAAAACAGTTTGATAGCACCTCACAGGACTCTCCCTGTGAGCTGTTGCTTTTTACGTCTCCCAAGAGAGGCTCGCCTCACAGCACCGCTCTGTCAAATCTGCGATTTCAAGGTATAAATAAATGAAATAAGGCACAGCACAAATCACTTGATAAAGTGACCAAACATTATTGTATCCATTTTATTACTTTTCTTTCTATGATCTTAGGTGAGGGCCTTGCCTGCCTCATCTGACCGCACGTCACTGGGCTACACAACACAATGAAGCCACCGGAGAGACTGACGCATGAATGCGTATTGAAAAAAAAAAAGTTCAGTTTGATAAGTGACTCGCTTGATATATATTGTTTATTTTGTTTTTCTTAACAATTAAGATGGTATGTTATTATCCAGTGTAATCCAAGTATGAGTCTCTCCCTCGACTCTCCCAACAAAAACCCGCCCCCCCTCTCAGAAAATAGTTCCGACGTCCATGGCCTCGAGTGTCTATGCTTCGTGTGTCTCTGGTTCTGTCCAAGTATGATCCGCGTGTCTCGCGTGTCTCCGCCTGTCTGGGTTCTGTCTGCGTATATGTAAATGTAAATGTAAATGTCTGTCTGTGGTTCTGTTCGGGTGTCTATGGTCCTGTCTGTGGTTCTGTTCGCGTGTCTATGGTCCTGTCTGTGGTTCTGTTCGCGTGTCTATGGTCCGCGCTCGGAGCCCAGACTGCAGTGCGTTCACTGAGCTGTCAGAGCGGCGGTCACAGCAGCGGAGGATGTAACGTAACGTTCGGTTTATCAAAACATATCACAATATTTAACGTATAACACTAGTGAATTTCACCTCGATTTTTCCAGACATTAAAGACAAGATGTTATATAATAATTGTTTAATGAAAAAACAATTTTGCCACAAGCAACCAAAAGATGTGCCTCAGACAAGAATCGAACCTGGGTTCTCCAGGTCCCAGTCTTTGATGCTATCCATTCGGCCAACATAGCACCTCTGGGCTGAAAGGTTTGCACGCAGTATGATAACTGAGCGTCTAAGTAGCTGGCAGAGCTAAAGCGGACTTAGCCTGCCACCTTGTGGCAATAAGATGTACTATTTTTCACGCAGCTGCGTGATTCCCGAGAAGCGCGAATAAAGACGACAAAACGGAATGGGACCCACTGTAGTCATTTAAGACAAAAGGCTTTGTCATGGGTATTGATAAATCCCAATCCATAGGAATCATGAATGCATTTGGACCAAAAGTTAGATTTCAGAATAATTTCCCACATTAAAACTGGTACATCCCATCTGACTGGTTTCTGGAAAAAAAGCCTCCTGATTCAATAAAGTGTGAGGTAGTGCTATAAGTATAATCAACCAAACGCACTTTACAGCTTTGATTACGGCATTACACTAGTGATATAAATCTACATACAAATCATACATACACTACAATTCTATTTTCAACATTATTTAGTCATTGTCTTGTAGACTAATCAAAAAAATAAATTCTTTTGACTAGTTCACTTAAAAATAATCGTTAGTGACAGTCCTAGTTTAAACAGGCTTGTGATTGAATATAATTTATGAACAGCTGAGCACTATCCAGAACTGGTTCAAATGTTTTGTTCGAATCTGAACTTTGGCCAGTTTTCAGCGCTGACTTCCAGCCTTTTTTGAGTGAAAACGGTTCACAAAAGGGAGTCGGTCGAACAGGTAGAATAAGTATAACCTGGCTTGCCTTGAATGCTTATATTTTTCTTGGCTTTTCTACCTTTCTCAGCTCTTGTATTGGCGCCATCCTCCCCATTACCATACAATATAAATGAAACGATCATTATCAATTATGGACAAGTGGAGCTATGCCATACTGCGTGCAAAATTAATAATTTATTTGCACTGTCCGTGAGGTAGGTGAGGTGGCATGCAAAAAAAGAGTGCAAGTCCTATTATGTAGCGGCTGAAAGTGCCAGCAGCAGAGGTATTTCTGTAATGACTTATTTTACATGTAATTCATAATCACAGCCTGAGAGCTGGAAAGCCGCAATTTTCTGCAATATGTAAAAGTATAGTGAAGTGGTGTCTGTCATTTGTCATTTGTTGCATCGGAGAGACAGGAGTGACCGGAAAACAAATGACTCCTTGTCAACTCGTCAGTGGAAATTGAACTGTTTGTAAAAACGTTGAACAGTTATCAGCATACATGCCATTCTAGATCCATAATTTATAGTTTACTAATGTCCAGTACTAAAAACATCAGAAAACCATTTACTTGTATTATTTATTTATTTTAGTTTTAGTAGATGGGGTAAATTACAATCCATGAAATAAGATATGTAAAAGACTAAATTGGGCGGCATGGTGGCTGAGTGGATAGCACTCTCGCCTCTCAGCAAGAAGGTCCTGGGTTCAAATCCCGGTTGGACCAGGGCCTTTCTGAGTGGAGTTTGCATGTTCTCCCCGTGTCTGCGTAGGTTTCCTCCGGGTGCTCCGGTTTCCCCTACCACTAAAAATATGTACAATAGGTCTGGCATGTGCCTCCTGTACTGGCACCCCCACTCCCAAAAAATAACAATTGTAAACCGCTTTGAGACTCCGATGTGCAGTGAAAAGGCGGTATATAAATAAAGATTACTATTACTACTACTACTACTACTACTAAATTGGAAATGAAGGGATGTACCATTTATTTTCTGTAAATACTCAATGTCATTTTGTCTGATTTGTGACAAAATGCTTAACTTTTTTCTTTCAAAAATAAATCCCCTTCAACCCCAATAGAAAGAGTAAAATGTGAACAAATCAGACCTTGCTGTCTCCATTTTCAGACATGCTATCTTGTGTATACAGTACATACAGTATGAGAAAGAATCCTGCGAGTCACTATTCAACTTTTTGTGCCAGAACCAAACTGTTTTGAGGGAGTAACTAGTTACATGGATTTCATTACATACAGTAGTTATTGGTGGGAATATCATTGTATCAGGTCAAACTCTGTAAAATACCACAAGAGATTATGTTCGCTGGTCAAGTACAGATGGAGACCTTGAGCAGTTCAAAATGTGATCTCTGCTTGTTCACTTTTTGTGTAAACTTGCCAACCGTGGCCTCCGAGTCCCTACCTCTTTTTTGTGTGGTCTCTGTGGCTGCTTCTCTGGGGAATATTTGAAGAGAAAAACACTGAACATAGAAAATGACCACAGCCACAGAGCATCAGCCCAGCATTATATTTGGCCTTCCCTCACCCCTCCAATCATGTCCATGACCCACAGCAAATACAAACTGTATAGAAGTATTTAATTTGTTATCAAGGTTTACTGCATTAATGACACAGCATACTATACTGCAGTGTCTCCCAAAGTGGGGTCCGCGGCCCCCTGGTGGGCCGCGAGGGTACTGCAGGGGGGCCGCGGGAGGTCATAAAAAAAAATATATATATATATTTAATGTTAAATTTATGTTTTGTTTGTAATATTAAAATATTTGTGTTCATTATTTGACTTGAATAATCCACTGTAATCATTTTTGTATTACAATGTTTCCCCAAAATAAAATAACCAGAAGAGCCTATTCTTAATGTTGTCTTCTTGGTTATTATTTTGGGGGGCCACGCAGACCCGTCAGATTTTTAAGGGGGCCTCGGTGTTACTGAGTTTGGGAATGGCTGCTATACTGTATATCCCACTTATCTCACAATATCCTCAGGTATTACTCAACTATGAGAGACAAAATGAGAACAAAAAATCCATGACATCACATTGTATGATTTCTAAAGCATTATTTTGCAAATTATGGTGGATAATAAGTCCTTGTTCACTACAAACAAGCAAGATTTCTGTCTCTCACAGACCTGTAACTCCTTCAAGAGGGTCCTTTGTCCTCCACTTGTTACCTGTATTAATGACACACGTTTGAATTCAGTATCAGTATGACACACATCTGTCCACAACCTCAAACAGTCACACTCCAAATTCCACCACTCCTCTAAGACCAAAGAGCTGTCAAAGGATACCAGAAACAAAATTGTAGACCTGCACCAGTCTCGGAAGACTGAATCCGTGGGAGCAATTATTAGAAAATAGACATAGAAGACCACTGATAATCTCCCTAGATCTGGGGCTCCATGCATGATCTCACCCCGTGGGGTCACAGTTACTCCCAGGGTCAGAACGGAGAACGGAATCTTGTTGGAGTACGTAACGCGCAAACAGCCCGTGGTCACACATTCCACAGATTTTTTTTTTATACATTTAGTTTGTGACGTATAGTGACAAATCTCTCTCTGAATGTTAAGACTGGTTAATAGTTGAATAGATGCAGGTAACTTTGAGAGCCCCAATATATGTTTTGAAAATATTGAATTCATAAATGTATTACCCATTTTTTTTATCTGTTAAATGTGGACTCCGTGATGCTGTCCTCGAATCGCCCTCCTGAACGCATCCACAGCTCATAATACGGGATAATTCTCTGTTTGGTGAATATAATTATTGTAGTACTCTCTAAGAATTTTTGGGATTTTACACTCGAGAAGCATCATGAAATATTAATTCATCTAATTCAATATAACTTGCAAATAATATTCAAGCTTCCAAGAATGAATAACTTGCAAGGTTATGCAATGTCAAATTTCCCCCATTGTGTGCGGTCCTTTCACTAAAAGAAGCCACTGATCATTTAACTGTATACTGGTACAGAATACAGTTAAACTTTCCTATATAATGCTGTAGTACAGCTGTAGTACTGTGTTATATAAGGTTAATGTAATCCCTTTAAAGTGATTGTCTGGAGTTTGTCAGAAAAAAAGAGAGAGGTACATGATTTGAAAAAACGACCCAAGCTCAATCAACACATTAAATGTTAATCGGAGAACACATTATACATAAGCCCTCGCTGAAAGACTCGTCAATGACGGAGAAGCCATCTTCCCGTGGACCCACCACCTGCAGCAGGATCAGCGAGGCCCTGGTGCTATGAGACTTGGGTGGCAGCTTTGATTGCCATGTAGTTTCAGAGCCTAATGGATGCTTGATTCGAGGCTCCGGGAAAACAAACAACTGAGCATGCGGCCAGCTATGAGCATGAGCGCCGATTATTGACAGCCCTTGGCATCACTTGATTGATTAAACTGGATGGCATCGTGGATTTTGAGCTATAGCTAAGAGAGGAAGGCGGGACCGTAATATTAGAATTCATAAAATGACTTATTTTATATCAACATTTAAGGCCAGGAGGTCAATTTAATACAATTCTAAAAAAAATGTAATTCATTTAGAGTTCCAGGCTATCACTTTAACTTTATGAAACATATGCAAGTAAGAGCAACAGATTTCAAAGGCACAGTATACAATATTTTCATTTAATACATATTTGTCCCTGAACTGTAAACACGAACTGGTGACAGTAGCTCAGTTGGTGTAGAGTATTGGCCTTTGAGTCTGAAGGTCATGGGTTCGAGCCCGCCACAAGACGGTCCACAGACTCCCAATGATGTCTGCTGTCGTTGTGTCCTTGGCAAGACACTTGAACTCTGGGAACACCAGATGCCACAATGGGGCGGCTGCGGCTGTAAAGTGCTGAATTGCCGTTGTGTCCTCAGGCATGACACCTCCATAGCCTAAAATGAGTGGTGTGTGTGTGTGTGAATGGTTGGTGGTAGTCGGAGGGGCTGATGGCACACATTGGTTGTCTCGCTTCTGTCAGTGTGCCCCAGGGCAGCTGTGGCTACAGTAGTAGTTTATCACCACCATGTATGGAGTGAATGAATAAATGACATGTAAAGCGTCTTTGAGTGTCAAAAAAAGCGCCATATAAAACAGATGCTTTATTATTTATTAAATTATATTTGCCCTTTTTCTGAGCAAAAGATGAGATCAAAACTACAATGGACCTGATTTTCTTAATATTTATATTTTGGGTAGCCATTTTGTAGGTGAAATTTAGCTGTTTCTTTTATTTATTTTTATTGTCTCAGTAGACATTGGTCATTAATTGGTTCACCCTTAGCACCTGTTCTTTGGGCTTTGATCTCTCACTAGAGATCTAACTATTGGACTATTGTTGCAGTGTAAAGCTTGTAATGTCCATAAAAATAAAAGATCTGTTTTCTGAGTTGTCAAAAATTACACACCTATAGATACTTTTCATCTTCTCTCTACTGCTTTGTTTAACATCTTTGTTTGATGGAGGTCTGACTTAAAGAAATGAGTGCCCTGCAGCCCATAGTGCACTATAGAGGACCACACACACAGAAATGACTGCAGGGGAGTGTTAAAGTGTCCCCTTGACATTTCCTGTTTTAGTCTTCTCTTCCAGCTCAGGTGTTTGTCACAGTGAGAATATTCCTTGCTTTTAGTTGCAGTTTTCAAGACAATAAAGACGACATAGCAGATTAAATCTGTGCCATTCTGCAATGTCTAATTCATTCACATTGGTTTTTGTCATTTAGATAAAAACTAATTTAGTTTTAATTTGAAAAATGCAATGCAAAGTAATTTGAGTAGAACTTACACAGAAAATGCTACTGGAAGTGAGTGGATACTGAAAATAAAACCCATTAGTTTGCCGTAGAAAGAAAAGTAATTTAGTAGATTCCATGAATGCAAATTTTCCTTGGAACCTGTATATCAGTAAATGACATGTTACATGTCTGTTATCCTGATCAAGATAAGTACACACATGGTTGTTTTTTCAGTGCAGCATAATTTATTTATATTGTTTTCAATTTGTTTGCTCTTTTATGGTGTAATCTAATACACAATTCACATAATTGAAGTCTTCAGAAGAGACGTTTCAATGGGGTGTTTATATGCTCTGATATACATACAGAGTTAAGATGCATTTACCTTGCGCAGGTAAGCAGGCATTTAGGTTTCTTAATAGATACATATCAGTGTGATATCGGACATTTAGTTGCAGGTACTTTATCCAGATATCCAACATAGTAGTAGTATCGGTTTATCTAAAACATATCAGCTTTTTTGCCCCTCCAGACATGCAGAGAAACTCCACTCTCTACACTTTAACTCTTTCTTCTATCCTCAGGTCAAAATGACCCGCCATAGTAATTCAAAGTAGAGGGGAAAAAAAACCCCAAATTACGGTCTCAAAGTCTCTAAATGACCCAGGGATGGTCAGTTAGGAAAAAAATCATACAAATTCAGCTGGAAAAAAATATTTATGGCGATGATGAGATTTATTGTAATGTTTCCTTTACCCCCCTTTATTTGCATTAATAATACGATTTTTTTCTAAATTCTATGGACTTCCTTTGTATTGAAGATGAAATAGAGTACACCTCAGCCATGAAGCATTTTGATATAAAATCACACAAGATATTCTACTGGCATGTACACTGGGCAAGGCAAGTTTATTTGAATGGCACAATTTCATACACAAGGCAACTCAAAGTTCTGAACAAAATACAAAATGTGAAGCAGAAGCCAACAAAATACAATGAAAAATCACCTAAAAGAGGATGGAGAAGTAGCTTGATATTCTGGTCTCAATCAAAAAAATTTTTTTTATATTCTCCCCATTTTTTGCATTTTAAAACAATAAAACAAGAAGGAAAAAGCACCTCTATGCTGAAGATCCAACTACTGTTGGTCAACTCAAATGCTCAACTCGTTTTCTTCCAGCACACATAGGCCTTAGATTGGATAAGACAACAGTGTTTTGTACGCTGTCATCACAGAGCAGCTGTCACCTGGTGTCAGCCCAAGACCTTGTTACCGGTGTGTTAACAGTGAGGATGACCCCTTCTCAGGTGATGGACCACTCCGTCTCATGAGCAGCAGAGAGACAGCCTCCCCCTGGCCTCACTCACGGCTCTGCTTTCAGACCAACTCTGCTGGTACAACATGTAATTCACAAAGAACCACCTCTGCCCTTGAGAAGGTCGAGCACAGACCCCTCCAACGTGAGTGGACTTGTATGTTAGACATTCAGTGCTGCAGTGGGGAAAATACTTCAAGTTGCCATGGTGCAGGTGTTCTACACTTTGAATGCTGAGTGAATTCTGAAAAGGATGTTCTAAAGATGTGACGGAGGGAAAAACAAAAATGTATTTAGTGATTGACCTTTACTCAAACAGGGATTACAGAATATTTTTCAGGGGAGTCCTGGCTCAAAACAGGGGAAAGAAGTAGGGTCAGGGTGTTACGGGGCACTATTGTGTTCTGGTAGTATGAGAAACCAGAGCATCCTTAAAAACGCTATGCAGGCACAGGGAGAACAAGCAGTCAGAAGGCACTGTCCTGCCCAAGCAGTCAGAAGGCACTGTCCTGCCCAAGCGAGAATGCTAACAACTTTAGCTTGCAACTAGCGCGATAGGGTAACGACAGGTGCCTGGTCCCTCGACCGTTGCTACCAACAAAATGTGCATACTTTGGTCTCCACATTCCAGCTAATATAGCCTTTTCGAACGAGCTCTAATCAGCTTCTTCCACATTAAAACTAATATCATGATACCATAGCTCCAACTTCTCATTGCAACATTATGTATTCAGAAGATAGTTACATATGACTGGATAATGAATCTCATGGAGCAGTCAAAAGTGTTGCAGTGTAATCCCCTGAATTAAATTGCCTTTGCTCATATATACACTACTCTCTTTCACAATTACTCTAATTAGTTAGTTCCTAATTGTTTTGACACGATATCTGTTTCCATCAAAAGCTTATTGAAAACTGATTAGACTGGCACACCCGGAATTCTGTCACTTCACTGTGTTGCTGACGGCTCAATCAAATTAAATCCTAACTATTACTGACAATCAATGCCATAGATTCTGTAAGGATCTCTGCCACTGAAGGCTTTATGAACCGTCTCAGACATGATCAATTCTTGTAAAATCAGGCCCCAAGTTCAATCATTCCTGTGGTGAAATTGTTCGTCTGCCGCGAGAAATGGCAAATGAACCATTAGTCAGCAGGATGTAACAGAATCATGCAGGTGAAATGAGATGCACGACAACTGGGTGCTTTGATATGATTTGAGCAAACAAGAAAAGAAGCAGCTGAATTACAATGTTAACAAAACATGGCACCCTCATTTTTTGCATTTGTTCAAGATTATTCAATATGATACCCATGGATTTTTCTTTATTGGTCAGACATAGATAGCAATATCCATGCACTGAATCTTAAGCATATATTCACAACAGTGCGCCAACATTTCAATAATCCCACATTCAAACTCAGTCCCTAAGTTTACACATGTCAAGTCGGCTTTCGTAGGGTTTGCCTTTCCAGGTAGCTCGATTTGGTTTACATGTCAGTGAAGGGTGCGTGCATTTAACAACCTCCCCACAGACACGCACAGTTTTGCTTGACATCTCAGTTATATATTAATCATATATTTGAATATTTATTTTCAATATTGATCTGCCTGTTCTTAAGACTGATCTTTTACAATCTAATCTTTTTAGCCTCTTATTTCATACTGCCCCCATGAACACAGCATGAGATTGGGCATAACAAAATTAAGTACAACAGGTTTTTTAGATTTCAGAGTGGATTTACAGCTTTTTAGAGATTGGAAACGATAAACCAACCAATAACGTAAACATCATTATGGGTAGTGGTTTGAGTGTTTTTTTCAATATTTTGTGTAAATAATTCCTGCAAATTGCTTATACTAGCTTCCATCCATTATGTGACTCTATATTAAATGTATGTTGTTTGTCTGTCCTTTTGGTGTTGTCTATTGTTTTAATATTTTGTACTAAATTTATGATTTTAAATTGAATTTGAATTGCCATTAGCATTACATTGATGATATTAAAACACATACATAAGGCTGTTTCCAACAACACCAAAAAAATACTCATTACTAGATTATTAGATTTTTTTGATACAAACTGAAGATGTTTAACATAATGAAAGACAATTATTTAAGATATACATTTCTGTAATACAAAGCCATTAAAGGAAACGTCAGTTACTTTTGTAGTTGTGAAGATGGAGAGACGTTTTTTGAACGCAAGCTCCAGTTAGATCAGCCCCCACAGCTCCCTGATTGGAAGCAATTAATTAAAATCCTTGTCGAACAACCACTGGTCTAACTATTCTCAAGTGAGGCTTATTCCAAATGGAATTTTTTTATATGTGTATATACAGTACAGACCAAGTGTTAGGACACACTTTCTCATTCAATGAGTTTGCTTTTTTTCATTACTATTGACTGTAGATTCACACCCAGGCTGTGTAAGGGCTATTTGACCAATGGGCCAGATGACCTGGACTCAACAGTCACCGGGCCTGAACCCAATCTAGATGTTTTTGAAGTGAGCTGGACCACAGAGTGAAGGCGAAAGGGCCAACAAGTGCTCAGCATCTCTAGGAACAGCTTCAAGACTATTGGAAGACCATTTCAGGTCACTACCTCTTGAAACTCATCAAGAGAATGCCAAGAGTGTTTGAAACAGTAATCAGAGCAAAAGGTGCTACTTTGAAGAACCAAGATATATTTTCAGTTGATTCATACTTTAAGTACGTATATAATTCCACATGAGTTAATTCATAGTTTTGATGCCTTCAGTGTGAATCTACATTCATAGTCATGAAAATATAATAAAAAACTCTTTGAATGAGAAGGTGTGTCCAAACTTTTGGTCTTTACTGTGTGTGTATATACACTGCTCACAAAAACTTAGGGCACACTCAAAAAACCCAATGTAACTCCAAGTCAGTCAAATTTCTGGGATATCAGACTGTCCAGTTAGGAAGCCACACTTATTGTGAATCAATTTCACCTGATGTTGTGGAAATTAAACAGACTACAAGTGGAAATGAGAGGCAATTAGCAAGATCACTCCAAAAGAGGAATGGTTTTGCCCTTACCATTTCCCTGTCTTCATCCTTTGTACCACATTTTTGGAACACTTTTGCATTTGTCCAGTGTTCTCACCACTAGAGGTATCATGAAGAGGCATCTACAACCCACAGAAGTTGCTCAGGGAGTGATGCTCATCCAAAATGGCATATCCATTCTTGCTTTGGCAAGAAGGTTTGCTGTGTCTCCTAGCACAGTGTCCAGAGCATGGAGGAGATACCAGGAGTCAGGCCAGTACACCAGGAGAGCTGGGGGGCCAACAGAGGTCAACAACCCTGCAGCAGGACCGCTATCTGCTCATTTGTGCACAAAGAAACAGCAGAAGCACTGCCCGAGCCCTACAAAATGACCTCCAGAGGGCCACAAATGTGCATGTTGGTACTCAAACGGTCAGAAACCGACTCCAAGAGGGTGGTATGAGGGCCCGACGTCCACAAGTTGGGCTGGAGCTTACTGCCCGTGCAGCCCGATTGGCTTTTGCCCGAGAATACAGCGATTGGCAGATTGTCCAATGGTGCCCTGTGCTCTTAACGGATGAGAGCAGGTTCACCCTAAGCACATGTGACAGACGTGACAGAGTCTGGAGAATGTTCTTCTGCTTGCAACATCATCCAGCATGACCGGTTTGGTGGTGGGTCAGTGATGGTCTGGGGAGGCATTTCATTAGAGGGCCGCACAGCCCTCCATGGGCTAGCCAGAGGTTCCTTGACTGGCATTGGGTACCAAGATGAGACCCTCAGACCTTTTGTAAGACCATATGCTGGTGCTGTGGGCCCTGGGTTCCTTCTGATGCATGATAATGCCAGGCCAGATGTGACAAGAGTGGGTCAGCAGTTCCTGCATGATGAAGGTATTGATGTTTTGGACTGGCCTGCCCGTTCCCCAGACATAAATCCAATAGAGCACATCTGTAACATCATGTCTCGGTCCATCCATCAATGCCACGTCGCACCACAGACTGTCCAGGAGCTGACTAATGCTGTAATCCAGATCTGGGAGGAGATACCTCAGGAGGACCGCCGTGGTCTCATCAGGAGAATGCTCAGGCGTTGTAGGGAGTGCATTCAGGCACGTGGAGGCCACACACACTACTGAGGATGATAGACTCATTTTGAGGAATTTCTACAGAATTTGGATCAACCAGTTACCTCATTTGTTACTTTGATTTTGACTATAATTTTGGATTCAAACCTCCAGGGGCTGAGAATTTGATTTCCATTTATCATTCTTATGTTATTTTGTTCTCAACACACTATGAATAAAGATTTTCATCCAAAAAATCGAATTGACATCTAGGATTTTTTTTGAGCAGTGTGTATGTATGTGTGTGTGTATATACACACACATACCATTTGCCATTCGAGCTTGAGGGTTGTGTGCGGTATCTTTGCTGTTCCTAGCACTGTACATTTCTGGACAGTTTCCATGTAGGCCTTCCCTGCCAGCATCTTGCACCTTCCAGTTATGTGTTGTATTCTCCTCCGGCAAATCTTACTGGTTATAGTTACGTATGCTAGTGGGAGAGTATGTTTTAATTGCATGACCTACTGCACATGGTAGTACATTGTCCCTTGTTCAAAAATATGCAGTAATATAAAATCCTATTAATTAATTTTTTAATTTAGTTGCTTTGGTTAATACGGTATTTGGTTGACCAAAATATTGGACCTGTCCTATATGTACAAGTAAAAACATTTCTTTTGGCCATGAGGTTTACTGAAGGAGGGAATAGATCTGTGGATACAAAGACGTGTTGCACTCTGTAAAATGATGTTCTCCAATCATGTATTATGTTGTTGCTATGCACTGTGTAACCCGACAATTTGCTGCAATGCCCTTGAAAGAATATTATTCCTGTCTGCATTTGTACCGGAGCAGAAAGTCCAATGTTTTTCTCATTGTATGAACACAATCAGAAAGGTTTGGCTCGAAGTTCAAACATCGCACAGAGCGAAGACCACTGCCACCACATAAATGTCATACTCCTGGAAATGAAGCAAAAATGTGGCCCTTAATTCAGTCCAGGGGCCACAGAGTCCAATGCGCGCCCAAGTGACAAATGTTAATAGGATCTACACATTTTCTATAGTTTCGAACTCAGACAAACACCACCCCTACCTTTACTACAATAAACAATGTGTGACTCACCTATCAAAACATTATGGCAAATGGGAATTTATTAAAAAACATGATTGAAATGAATTCTTTGAACCATGTCACAACTGTTCCCCTCATCATTTACATATATTGATTTAAAGCCATCCATATGAAGACAAGGCAGTGGGTCCCAAAGTGGGGAGGCAGAACATTAGGTAAACCTCCAGCTGCGGTATCATTCCTCAACTTGAGTACTGATACCTCATACCTATAAGAGTACTGCATCGTGTTATCCCTGGGAGTTTATGAAACGGATACAACTGATAATATAAAGGTTTTATTTCTCATTTCATCAATAAGAATGTTTCAATAATGAAACATTTTTGCAATCGTTTCAACAGTCAACGATAAGAGCCCTGCATTATCCCACTCATACAAATGGTACAAAGTTATAGAACCAGTGCTAGCAAAGGTGGTGGTGAGTGTTCAGATGTTTAAGTTGCTGGTGTTATGTGTTTGTTTTGGACCCACCTCGCAACAGTTTTGCCTTACACAAGGTACAGTCCACTTTACTCTTGTCACTCTTACTTACTTACTTTAAAACCAACTGACATACAGCTGATATCCTGTCCACTTTCCGCCTCTTTGCGGGCAGCTACCTGGCACGCCTTGCTTTTGCGCTAGCTTGCTTTCTTGCTGCCGAATTCGTAGATCACCATGGCAACACATGGCACGGCTGTTTGCTGTCGTGACTCTAATGGATGCATTGCAGGTTGGGTCAAATGAAGAGGACAAATTACAAAAATAGGGACAAACCCCTAATAAACAAGGGTAATAAATCTAAATTTGCAGAAGACCATTCCTCTGCCCAATCCATCCAAATGCTGCTACTTCCCTTTTCTACACTGGTCAGAATCTTCCGTATCAGACTAACAAAGGATAAGGATGTTGTTACTTTGACATGTTTCAACCGTAACTTCAGTCTTCCGTTTCACATCACGTGTCGAATCAGCTGATCTTCTCTGACACAGTTGGCCCTCATATCTGTGAGGTTTACATCTCTCGCTACTCGGCACACGATAGAAGAAATTAAATAATACTCTTCATCCAAAGTGCCTGTCGTATTCTCTGGGATACATTTGTGGAATGGCAAAAGATTCTAAGAAGCTTTTGAAGCGCCACATCATCCTCTATAATCATCTGTATATCGACTCTTCCCAGACGTAATCACACATACATTTCGGCCGAGGGCCTTACTGAATATGCCACGCTGCTATTATCATGAGTCAGGCTAATTTTCCTCATGATCACCAATTACAGATAATCCACATTTATTCTACTTCACGACAAGTAGAATGCGTTTAATTATAATATCCACATGAGTCACAAAGAGACAGGAGGACTTTTATACCTCGGCTGTTTCTAATCTGTTTTGAATAAAATAACGTTTTCAGATTAGTACTTCTGCTATTGTTACTACTACTAGTACTTTGCCAAATTTGACAGCTCTCAAGGCTGCAAGGTTTCACGAAGAAATCTTAGTCACTCTTAAATATAGTTGTGTCCTGGGTGGCTTGGAATGTGCTTAATTATGTGGTGGCAGTCTTACTGCCACCTTACAGCTACCACTTCAAAGAGTTTTTTGCCTTTTTTTCTATGTGGGTTTTGTCAATTATTTCCTAATTACAAATTTGATTCTTTTTTCACTTTTTTATTTTTTTCAAAACTTAAAAGTTGAAAAAAAATTGAAAGTACATATGTTTGGGCATGTACACAAGTAATGTGAATACTGGTTGTAGTTTTGGACCTGCAGCAGGACAACTCGAGAGGTAGGTAGGGAGGGAGGGTGTATTTACTTGGTGTTAAATATAATAAATAAAAAATAAAAAATAAAAAATCTACAAATAAGCACAACTGTCACATTTATTCATTGACTAACTGCTACTTCTAATATGAATTAATGCTACTTCTATTTATACCACTCTTTCAAACCAGTTTCTCCAATCTTCCTGTGGAACAAGCTATTTAATAACATTTTTCTCCGCTTAAAAGACCCGCACTACTTTTTTCTGACTTATAATCATCAATAATCCTTGATGCTGTCGGTCATTGTTTCCTCCATGTAAATTCTGTGGAAGCTCTGGTGTACACAATGTCTGTCCTCTGTCTGCACCATATCTCTGTGCTCTTGAATCTTTTCCCAACCATTATCTGCCTTTCACCCTGGCCTCCCCTCTCCCCGCCGCTTCCTCTTGTCACCATCAATTTCTTCCCCATGTGTTTCTGTCTGGGTGTTTTGTTTATGAGGGTTTCCACATATATGCAGCGATTTATGCCCTAGTTTGCATCAGTTTTCTCCAGAATTAGAATGTTATTTTTATTCACAGGGCAATTTAAGTGCCAGTCTCTCAATGAAACACAATGAACATGCAGTTCCTATTCTATGAATTTTCGTGATTTTTTTCCTTTTTAAAATATTTTCTTAGCTAAAGGAGCGAGAGTCTTATTGTAGCCTTAGTGTTAATAAAAGGTGTCGTATGTAATATTTTTGAATACGTCTTTGTCCCCAGATAATGCGTACATAATATATTTATTTTATATAATTTCCGTTGTTATTCTATTATACAATAGTTATCATCTTTTTCAAACTTGTATTTCTTCAAAAACAAACAGGATACAAAAAGCAGAAAAGTGTTTTTACAAAGAAAATATAATATTAAATTCAAGGCATTTAGCCCTTTAAATATATTAACTTATTTATTTTTGAATTCATGCTTGCCGCATAAAAGGCTCAAAATACCATTATTTTCACTTTGGAATTGTAAAAAAAAAAAAATCACAATTTGGCATTTGATAAGGTTGCAGGAAATAAGTAGCCATATGTAGTAATTTGATATCTATATATAGATTGAACAGGGATATAGTACATATCCTTTGTACCAGGCTGAAGCATAACTGCTGATTTCCCAGGAAAAGTACTCGGCCATCTTGTTCTACGTATTTCATTACATCACAAACAAATGCACACATTACTGTATGCATTCATCTATTATGGACCTACAATAGCATTAAGCCACATTTACATTATACAATTTGTTAAAAAAAAAACAACTATTCTTCCTAATAGTCTGCATTATACTGGTTTTGCACTTCACTCACTCTATCAGGAGCTTATTCAAAGTAAACACATACTCGGTAAATATTCATCTGTGTGCACATTTTTGACGTGCGAACCCTATACATCCTGTGTGTTTTTGTTCTGGTGCATATATTGTGGTCCCAGCGCAGTTTTTATTCAGGTCATTCCTCAGCAGCGCTGCTCTCATTTCTCCCTCATCAAGTCTTCCTCCACAAGTCTGTGTTTTAAGATGTTTTTATCTGTAATTTGCTTTCAGGTGCAGGCAAATACAAATTGTAGAAATTGTGTTTTCGTCAGACGCTTCAGGTTCAACAAACAAATGAAGGCTTCTTTTTTGCATTTTGCTGTTTTTCTCTCTGGAAATATTGTTTTATTTGTGCCGTGCTGGTCTCCCATCCCTCATGTTTCCTATCTCAAACTCGTTTATCTGGTAATCTGATTTCTCTTTCCAGTTTCATGGTTGTCTTTAGACCCACCTGCTGCCTTGTTACTGCACAATATACTCTCCTCCCATGTGGTATAGCTGTTCTTTTGTTCCTCCTTGTTCCATTTCTTTTTGTGATCATATTCGTCATACTTGCAAATAGCTGCGTAGTGTAATAAAAGTTTGTGGGTATGTTTACAATGTGATTTCAAGATTTTGCTGAAGGTGAAGCTCACAAAGCAAACATTTCTGCCCATACAAAGCAAAAATCCAGATTAACTTGTTATCCATCCAGTTTCTTACATTGTTAAAGCTAGGGTACATAACTTTCACACCACATTAAAATGATCTGTGTTTTAAAAGCGAGGAACTAGTAGGATGGATTTAATTACTGTCACTAGTTTTCACATGCCTTATTGCCCTGTCACATCTTTTGATCTGATTTTTTCAGACAGAAAAGTGAACAAGAGTGGACCATGCTCACTCGTCAATCTTTTTTTCAGAGAGCCATTATTTGATGCTCTGGGCAGAGAGCTGATCCACTTTTCAGTCTGAAAAAGCTGATCTACAGAGGCCAAGAATACCTGCATGGGTACACTAGTGAGAGAACCAGAAACTAGTCACATGGATTTACTGTATATACACCATTTTAGTATTTCTAAAGTTAGGTACCCCAGCGTTTCTTTTTGCATGATTTTTTACAATTTCCTTTGCTCTCAAATTGGAGAAATAGAGCTCAGCAAGTTTAGACAATCTCCCATTTTTCATCCACGCTAAAACGTCACTATTGGTTTAAAGCAGCTCTAATTAATGAGCTTCATTTGTCACAGAAGATTCCGAAACGCCCTCCAAATGTTCCACCAGCACAAAGTTCAGTCTCGCCCATTCAGAAAAGTCTTTTAGAAAGTGTTGAACTTGTTTATGAAATAGAAGTAGTAGCAGATGTAGCAGCAGCAGTCCTGTGTTTTGAAGGCAGGTGTTAGCTGTTAATAATGGTTATTTGTACCTTTGGGTGTTGGATATCTTTTTCACAAATTTGATGTGAATATAGAAAGATCAATCAATGCTCACACTCAGAGAGCAGCCGTCCTCCTGTGGACTCACCACCTGCAGAGGGTCAGTGAGGGGCTGGTGCTATGAGACTTGGGTGGCATCTCTGACTGCCACCCCCCTGACCCAGAAATGGATTAAAGGGTAGAAAATGGATGGATGGATGATGTGAATATAGACAAAGGTAAGTGCTGAACCTTGTGTAGCAATAGAGGACTTCTAAAATCTATGTTTGGAAAAAAAATCCTCACTGTCAATCATTGTGCTCATTTCCAATCACCATCGCCGTTTTCAGAATCTTTTAAATTAGCCAAATAGCAGCGGTGGTTCTCTGTGAATTTGTTAAAAGTAGAACTGCAAATGTTTGTATGGGTTTGTTTGAGATACATCATGACTATGTTGGTGGGGCTGAAGTTGGTTGGATGACATGGTGAAAGCACTTTAATGGCTCCTTTATATTACTGAGGCAGAGGGCCACATAAAATGCAGGCTGTACTTTGGACATACAGTATCTGCACTAGGCCAAATATGAGTGGATCCAAATACTTGTGTGGTCCACTGGATAAAAAGACATGGGACTTTTGGTGAAATCTCTCTAGTTATCTTTTGTGAAATATAGATGTTTATTTTCCAACTGGCTATTGATTTTTTTCTTTTTATGAATGTAAAATTTTGAGAAAAATTTTTATCTTCGAGAAGTGTCCTGGATATCCAGGCACTCTCCGAAGGACTGTGTCTAAACTTAGTGTGGTTTGCATCGTGGGCATAAAAAGCTGCTGAGGCTGAATGAAGCACATTCACTAATGTACAAGAGCCTGGAGTGAACAGACACTCGGGAAGTTTTTTCACACGACACGGCAGCCACAGAGCTGCTGAATGCAGGAAAGGGATTGATATTCTGTGATATGTCTTTCTGCCATTAATTTGTTGAAAGTGTAAGAATGATGTCATTGTGTTCATGTGACGTCACAATATACTCAAGAGGCCATGGTTTAACATTTGAGCAGTGTGTGCAGTTGCAAAGTCTTCCCTGGTAACTTTTTTTCACATTTTTTTTTGAAATAAGGTTGCGCACCACGACCTTGGTTTTGGAGCAGCTGATCTTCATCCCAGTGCATGCAGAAGGCCCTGGTTTGTTATTTAAAGCCAACAATACAATATTGTCTGCATAGAATAGATGAAATCCTGTGGTCCCCATAACGGGCTCCCTCTGGGTGTGCTGAAAAGCCACAAAATCAATGACAAATCAGTGACTACAATTAAATGTCTAATTATATGTGCATTTTTCGCCGTATATTTATTTTGTTGTCAGTGTAATATAGTCACTAATTTTGCTATTATGCATTTTAATAATAAAAAAAAAGGAATTTTTTTTTTTTTTCAAGATATAACTTTCTTTATTCCGTTTGTCAGTTTAATGATTATTGAGTCATAGTTAGACTTCACATCAAAATATTGCATGTATCTGTGGCAGTTTGTCCATAATTAATGACGTTCCAAGCCGCTCAGGACACATCTATATTTAAAAGTGACTATGATTTCTGTGTGAAACCTCGCAGCCTTGAGAGCTGTCAAGTTTGGCACAGCAGTATTTAGTCCCAATAAACTGAAGCTTGCCGCCTGCATCAGAGTGATTTCTCCAGAGAACCTTTTTACATTTTGTGACCCTCTGTTGCCACGGCGGCGCAAGCATAACCGTCCAATCACAACGCAGCTGACCCCGTTTTCTTAGGCAAAGTCACAACTTTTAATTGGTATTGGTGACAGCCACTGCACTCTCCCTCCACAGGCCACTCGCTCACGGCATTCAGGCCATTCTCTGCCTATTAATTAAACATCTTGTTACAAAAAAGAGATTTGAGATGAATACATCAAATACAAATTGTTTTACTTTTTATTGTACAGTAAAACATCTTCTTTCAAACTATTCAATAAGACAGCTTTAAGTATAAGGTCTGCTTATTTTTTATGTCCTTTTTTCCCCAATTAGTTGTTTTGTTATGTTACAAAATTCTTATTGCTAAAGTTTAGTTGTGCAACACATTTGGACAGTTTAAATATATCGTAAGAAATTAATGCTTCTGTCTAGTGGAAAGATCGTTTCACTGACAAATCCTCAAAAAAACTCAAATTATGCAACAGATTCTAGTGGATTTTTTTTTTTTCACCGGTTTACCGTTTTATATTTTTTGATTGAATCCATGAAAAAATTGTCCAGTGTAGTTCTTTTTCTTTGTGATTTGAAAGTTGGGCACCTCATCTTTTAATTATATTCTTCTCTAATTCCTATAGTTGACAATGATAATAATTGACCGCTCTGAGCTATTCTAGTAAAATCTATCGGATTCCTTCATTGACCAGGCTGTGTATTCGGGATCATTGTCATGCTGAAAGACCCAGCCATGTTTCATCGTCAATGCCCCATCTGATGGAAGGAGGTTTTCATTCAAAATCTCAAAATAAATGTTTTCCTTTACAAAGATATATTTTCCTGGTCCCTTTTTAAAGAAAATTACCCCCAAAGATGTTTCCACCCCCATGCTTCTCTGTAGGTATAATGTTCTTTGGATGTACAGGATGAGTTGAGTTGTTACCAAAAGGTGATATTTTGGTTTAATCTAGCCATAGGAAAATCTGGATTATCCAAAATGTATAAAAAAATTTAAGACAGGTTTTTTTGGCTAACCAGGGGGACACGTCTAGCACTGCAGCGGCACAATACCTACTGTGAAGTATGGGGGTGGAAACATCTTGCTTTGGGGCTGCTGATCCGTAGAATGGAAAGAATGACTGAAGCCATGAATCGTGAGATTTTCAGTGAAAACCTCCTTCCATTAGCAGAGGCATTGAAGGGCAACACAGGCGTGGCTGTGTAAGAATCTCTTCAAGGTCCTGGAGTGGCCTAGCCGGTCTCCAAATCTCAACCCCATAAAAATATTTGCAGAACCTTGAAGACTTACAGAAAGGTTTGACCTCTGTGATTGCCAACAAAGGATCTATAACAAAGTACCGAGATGGATTGTTATTGATTCAGTACTTCCACCATCATTAGCACATTTATTTTTATTACACTGGGTAACAAAAAAGTATTTTTGAAAATAGTCTAGGGTTTTCCAGCTGAATTAGACTAATTGTGATGCTCTGAGTCCGAAAATTACCTCAGGTCAGGATCCGAAAATCAGGTCAGGATTTTTTGCTACAGAAATATTTTTTTAATCGATTTTGCGTAAAAAACAAATTTCTGCGGATCATCAGCTGAGAAACCCTTGACGTTTTTTCCATTTTCCTCAAGAAATAAAAGTCAACGTATCCAAAGTCATTCAGTTTTTATTTACTCCATCAAATTTGATAAGCAGAATTCATAATAACGTAGACGTACATAATCCGTAACACAATGCCTGTATCTCAAAAAGTTGACCTGATAGCGCAAAATGCATGTGATATTCAGACTCAGAACACGAAAATTAGTCTAAATCAGTTGAGAAACCCCTGAAAAGTTTTTGGCTCTCAACTTGTGTTATACGTGATTTTCTGTCTTTTTTACATTTAGTCTCTCACTGTTGATGAATAATTATTGTGACAATTACAGACATCTAATCTTTTTAAGTGGGAGAACTTTTACGATTATTCACTAATTACTTTTTTTTGTAGATTCTTGAATTACTTGCCTCATTGTGTTTCACATTGATCGTTGCTGTATTAATTTGACTTACTTGTATTGAAAACACCATCTTTACATTACAGACATTATACAGTGAGTTCTGTCTCCTTTTGGTCGTCACACATTTATGGCGTGTTGGCTTTTTGCCCTCTGGGTTCCAGCCTCCCTGTTGACCCCGTACTTCCTCTCTCCTCATCTTTATTCCAGCTCGTTTTTACACTTCTTTGCATGGATTTGATTTGAAGTCTTTTGGGTTTTCGCTTAAGTGTCCTACATTACGGTCCTACACTGCACTATTTGAATATGTATTTCTATGTTTTCAATCGTATGTGTGTTAAGACAAGGCAGTACTTCCACACTGCCATCCCACTCTGAATATATTCATAGTACAGTTGAAGTAATTTACTTGGTTTTGTTTCGAGAAATAAACCATGCCTTTCCCTTATCTCCATATTTTTAGACCCTAGTATTATGTGGTATACATACTCAATGTCAGACAAAAAATGGTAAAATAGTATTTACACCGGAGAGTGAATGTCTGTTACTTTTCGAATGGTACAGAGACGAGGGTAGTTTTGTGAGTTGGACCAGACTCGTGCAATAAGGCCCTAATCACGTTTCTATGGGGTGTTTGCTTCTAATTGAATGAATGACTGAAGGCTGGCAACTTAACATTTTGGTTTATACATAGCCACAAATACAAAAAAAGAATTGCTTTTTGTACAAATACAAATGATTACACACTGGATTTTCTTGACAAGTTGGCATTCATGCTTCTCTTTTCTTTTTCTTTGCCTTTATATTTTTTACAGATTTGTTTTCATCAACTAGGTTATGCAGATGTCTTCCATATTAAATTAAATTTTAAATATGTGAAAACTGGTCTGGCCCTATACAATATGCTGATATCCCAGGGTGGCAACTCTGAGTTATACCCTGAATGCTGTTCAGTGATAATTTTATTGATAAATTATTTGGTCATTGGTAAAAAGCAACAAGAAAAGAAAACAAAACTGAATTCTTCAATGGAATTCACTGATGGTGGTTATGCCATTATTTGAAATATGCAGAATTTACTTTACATTATAGACCTTTAACTGTAAAATGTTTCTTGAGCATTTTGTTTTTTTCTGTATTCATAGCCATGTTCCCTTTCACTATGAGGCCATAACTATCATGCCTGTATACTGTATGTCAACAGTATATTTTCCGCTGTGATGAGGCTTCAGTATCTCCTATTGGCTTGTTGTTTTTCTATGCCAGTATCTCCGTCCGTGTGATGTGTGACTGTTTGAGAATGCTTTTATCTTCTGCCGCACATGGCTTCGGCGTCTCATCCGTCGTTCCACTGAAATGAAGAGCCCTCTGAACAGTGAAGGCACAAAACAGCACTGGACACACAGGGATGGAGGCGGGTGTAGAGATTTGGAGACAGAAGAGACTGCTTAATATATTTGAAAAAAAACATGAAAAAGAATTGAAAAAATGACAGAATTCATATAGGTGATGTTTATTGTCAGACGCAATATCACCAACTGTCAATATGCTGTTATAATTTGCTTAAGTAACATGTTGTGAACAAAACCAGACCACAACTTTATCTTTTACATACTGAGCTGAGTGAGGGTAGTCCTCTTTTCCCTTTTTTTGTCTGAAAATGCAGATCTTACGATGTGACAGCGGCCAAAAATTCATGCATATGAAAACTAGTGATAGAACCGAACTGTTTTGAGAGCAATGAACTAGTTATGTATTTTATCACAAAGCTAGCATTATTATACTTTTTAGTTTCTTCTCAGTTACCATATTTTAGATTAATTATTATAGATAGATTTATAGATACTTTAATGATTCCTGTAGAAGAAAGGAAGGTGTCCAGCAGCAGAAGACTCTTCCAGGTCTGTTGTACAGTCTGACAGCCGAAAGAACAAGGGATCTCTTGAAGCATTCCGATCGGCAGCGCAGTGATATAAGCCTTTTGCTATCATTACTCTGAGCGGCCATAGTGTCATGCAGAGGGTGTCTGGAGATACCCAGGATGCCCTGCATTAGAGCCTTCCTGTTTTAATGTAATATGTTTTGGTATTTTTGTAGAAACATAAGGATGCATGCACTATAATTTGCACACATGAATTGTATCTGTTGTACATCGCAGTGTACTTGATGTAAAAAGTACATAACCACTTTACTTTAACATATGTATGCATTCTTGACTCCAAAAATATCCGATTGTCTCCCACTGCCTGGCATGCCTCCCCATTGAGCAGTTCAGCAGCTATAGGCGAATACAAGGCAGTTGGCTGGCATTAAAAAGAGCTCCTCTGAATTGCTTTGGGATACAGTGTTTGTGACACAGCACTCACCAGAGAGAAAACAGAAAAGTGTTTTATGAAATCTACAGATGAAGAAAAGAGGGATACAGCGGGGCGCAAATGTCCTCCTGGCTACATCAACAAAGGATGGTATGAGCGCTCTAAAGTTAGTAAATGCAATCCATACAAATGCAGGCAAAAAGCTATAGGCTGTTTTCATGTTATAGATGTCTTATTGAGAAGACGCCATTTTGATAACAATGTTGAAATCGAGACAGTCAAATTGTTGTCTCAGATCATTTGATCATTTGATTGTGATTAGCTTCAGAAATCCGTCCATATTATCATATCATCATCATATCAAGGGACTGAAAGTCCCTTGTTCTGGCCAACATCTTGCATGTGTTCTAAACACGTTTATGGGAATATAATTTTACTGACAAAGATTGACAGTTTTAGTTTTGTGTGGATTGGTCTGGCACAGTGGTTAGTGCTTGTGCTTCAGAGCAAAAAGTTCCTAGGTTCTATTCCACCTCTATTCCTTTCTGTGCGGGGTTTGGTTAGGTCCTTCTCCGCCTCCGCCACTAGAATTATTTACAACTGTCCCCTAATATTCCCCCTCCCTGACCCCACTCCCACCCCACCACAATGTTAAACTATTGGAACGTTGTGATGCAACATGAACACCTATTGCAAAGATTCTAATCACAAACTAGTTATGATTAGGATTAATCAATTTATGATATCAGTCATATTTGTATTAGGATTAAATCACATTTGAATTTGATCGAAAGCCTGATGGAAAGTAACAAAGTTAGAAATGCTCATATTTTTTGTCTCAGGCCTAATGCCACATTGAAAACTGTCCCTTAACTCAATATGAATCCCAGTGCACCCGCCTCAGCACACGTCTTCATTTGATTGTTTATGTAAATTCTCTCTCTGTGATCCTAATCTGTAGACTGCTGCCTGCTTGCTTTGTTTACTGTCTGCACTGGATGCAAACTCTTCCTACAAAAGCCTTGTTACTTTTGGCAACAGTTAACCCATTGATCAATGTTTCAATAATAGCTAGGTAGCTATAAGCAGCTATAAAAGCATTTGTGTCTGTTTGCCTTTGTCTATACAGTGTTTCTGTGACTAACAAGCTTTTGGATAATGGGTGAAAAACGTTTATATTTAAACAAGTTATATGGAAAGTTAATGTTAATGTTGATGTCTTCTCACTGAAGCTATTCTATATTTGTTAAATGAATTTTATTTAACTGTAATATGCTTAGAAGTGAGAAGTAATGATGCAGAGGTTCCAAGTCAACCAGACACTAAATCAATGAGAGCGAAGCTGATAGCCCCAGGTTTGTTTCCAGCCCTAAAGCAGAACCATTTGTTTGTCATTTTCATATTAAAGTAATAATATTAAATTGGCACGTGCCTCTCCAACACAGCAGCGCTCTGTGGCTTTAGGCGCATGGCAGTAGTGTCCATTTGTTACATTTCCCCATTGAAATTGTCCTTCAGAATACTCTATCATCTAAACCCGCAATGACTTTCTGGGTTACAACTTATTTGATTGGTACAGTTGTATTGAATAGCAGGAAAGGCCAGTCTATTTTTTTATAGCACGGTTCAGGCAAATCAAAGTGGTGACCACAACGAGAAAATAAATATTAAAATCATACATAATCACAGTACATTAAAAAGAGAGAAGATACAATCCTTCACTTGTATGCACAGCTAAACAGAACTGTTTATTTGTGTTGAAATCTGTCTCACATTTTCAGGAACACGAAAATGTGGATGTATGCATGATATTCGCCGGTTGAAAAGACTTTAGGATGTAAGAATAATATGGCAGCTGGGAAAACTTTTGGGGCGACAGTAGCTCAGTTGGTAGAGCATTGGCCTTTGGGCCTGAAGGTCGTGGGTTCGAGCCCACCATAAGACCTACTTCACGACTCCCACTGATGACTGCTGTCGTTGTGTCCTTCGGCAAGACACTTAACCCTACTTTGCCCAAAGCCCCAACTGAAAGATCTCAGCTCCTGTGGACTCACCACCTGCAGGAGGATCAGTGAGGGGCTGGTGCTCTGTGTACTGGGTGCAGCTCTGACTGCCACCCCCCCGACCCAGAAATGGATTAAGGGGAAGAAAATGGATGGATGGATGGATGGATTTATAGTTGTATTGATACCTCCTTAAAAAAAAGGAAATGGAATTCTATGCAACAAATTGTTTGTAGCTTGCGTTGTGTGCATTATGTGCAGAGCTAGAGTGAGTAATTTTGTCATTATTGTGGTATTTTTATGTTTCAGCATTTCTCATATATATTTGTATTCAAACAATAATCAGTAATAACAGTTCAAACAGAATAGGTCAAAGCAAGGAAGCTTGTAGTGCCTTTTCGATATACAAAAGTGCATCATCAATTTTATGCAAATTCTGAGTCAACCAAACTTGAAGTACTCTGAGTACTTGTTACTGACATGGCTGGACTGGCCATTGGGCAATGCCCGAAGGGCCGAAGAGTGCACTCGCAGGGATATTCTCCCTAAGAAATGGAACACCCTTGGAACTAGAGGAGGTTGTCATACACAACATCGATATTTCTGATTTCACCACAGATAAGACACATATGACTTTATG
Organism: Knipowitschia caucasica; assembly: GCA_964034765.1. Lineage (NCBI taxonomy): Eukaryota > Metazoa > Chordata > Actinopteri > Gobiiformes > Gobiidae > Knipowitschia > Knipowitschia caucasica. The sequence goes on from OZ035841.1 coordinate 9,980,024, forward strand.
AAACAAAATATTTATTCAAGTGAGACGTTTTTATTTGTATTTCATATAAAGAAAATTAGAATGGACCTTTATTACTCTCTTGTTGTTGACTATTTTAACTTTATTTTAATTGTCAAAACTGATATCCTCCACTTTATGTCCTTTCGCATACTGTATAAATAGCCATAAAAACATTTGAAAAAAAACCCCCGCCCGGGCAATCAAGAAGGCAAAAATGCCCAGGCCGTTTTTTGGTCCTAGTCCAGCCCTGGTTACTGACAATCACTAGTGTTCATAGTTGCTTTTCGACTCCACATAGTTGTGTTGTTTGGCCCATGACAGTGACCTGACAAGGCCTGCCAGCTCCATGCAGAGGGGGGGCATCCTCCACAGTGTGTTCTAATGAGTTGGCAGGGGACACCGTGGGCAGCTCTGGCTCCGATGAACTCACGATGACAGCAGAGCATTCACACTCTGAGAGGAATCGACCGGACAGGGATGAGGGCCAGCCAGTCGGTCATTCACACTGCGCTTAATCACATGCACTCTATTGTGACATACAGCACATTTACGAAGAGCTGTGGATCTGAAAAGTGGCACTTTTCTAGTCAATGTTTTGGCACTTGATGGTCTAGATCAGTGTCTCCCAAAGTGGGGTCTGCAGGGGGGCCGCGGGAGGTCATTAAAAAAAAAAATATAATTATTTAATGTTAAATTTATAATGTTTTGTTTGTAATATTAAAATATTTGTGTTCATTATTTGACTTGAATAATCCACTGTAATCATTTTTGTATTACAATGTTTGTAGCAGAGGCTATTTCCCCAAAATAAAATAACCAGAAGAGCCTATTCTTAATGTTGTCTTCTTGGTTATTATTTTGGGGGGCCACGCAGACCCTTCAGATTTTTAAGGGGGCCTCGGTGTTACTGAGTTTGGGAATGGCTGGTCTAGATCAGGGGTCAGCAACGTTTGTGACATGGAGTGCCAGTTTGAAATGTTCTTCTCATCTAGTGTGCCATTACCATCGATGAACGCAGTTAAAATATGACACAAAATACATAAACATTTCCAATATACCTGGAATTTTTTTCTCAACAATAACAGTATCTGTATTCAAAATAATTTAGCCATATCAACATTTCAAAGACTGAAAAAACAGCTAGTGTAGCATATAACAATATTAAGTCCAGTAAACTGATTGTATTTGGGCTCGGACCAGAAGCTAAGATTCGGCTCACAGAGGGAGAGGTGTTTAAAATCACAGACAGAGACAGTGGTATGATCCAGATGTGAATTATGTTAAGAGATAGATATTAGGGATGCAACGGTTAGAAAAAAAATCCCGGTTTGGATCGTTCCTCGGTTCAAAGGCCACGGTTCAGTTCATTTTTCAACTAAAAAGTTTTGTCTTTGTAATAAACTCTGCTCATGTGGACTCAGCACCTGCAGGAGGATCAGTGATTAAATTTGTCGACTATTTAATCATCAGTATAGTTAGTGGAGCCAAAATGCTCTCATACCGGGGATTTAAATGACGCAGGGCTTTCAAGTTCCTCCGCTCGCCATGATTACGCTGTGTGTGAACTAAACAACATAGTGGGAGCGCACAACTTTTTTTTCATAAATCATACCGCGGATCACGTCTGTACCGAACCGAAGACGTTGATCTGAACAGATCACGGATCAGTGATGAACCGCTGCACCTCTAATAGATATTTACAAAGGCAGGGGATAGATTACACACACACACACCACACATTCACAATATTTACAATATTTACAAAATATAATTGAACGGGTTTTGAGTGAGAGAGTCCGGTTGAGAGTTGGGTTTGGCAGGTTGGTTTGAAAAGGTGGAGCGTGTACTTTGCAGTAATCCAGTTCAGGTTATTGTCTCAGTTTGTGGTGGTGTGTGGGGGAGCAAAGACTGCCCGCCTCCTACCGCACTGAAGGGTTGGCAATCTCTAGGTTTTCGGCCTGGGGCAGCTCGCCATCAGAAGAAGTCCATATGGACGGACGAATCCAAGGAACCTGGCCTGCATGACAGGACCAATATAAATATCCAACAGTTTCATTTAGCAATATATCACTACTACAAAAATACATGTACATGTTCAATAAATATATACTCAATAATCAGAGTGCTCATTCTCACTTCATAATTCACAATTAATCCTCTGCACCATAAATCACAATACAATTCATTCAGTTCAGTGCACATATCAAAAATAAATGTATTAATACTTTTGGTTCAAGAGCACACAAGCAAATTTCAGGCTCTGGTAACCATACATGAGCACATAAAAAGGCATAGTCGGCTACACAGGGAATCAACATGAGAACAACAACAATCGAGTTCAACATCGCATCAGAGGCTAGCGCTAGCATTCTAGCTCTGTGCAGCACAAAAATGCTTAAACTCACCAGTTCCCTCTTTGATTTCACGCACACAGTGTTGACAGCGTGTCACAGTGATTGTAGGAGGCGTCTGCAGTGAATGGCAGTGAACCAGTTACTACTTTGAATGTGCAAAAAGAAGATGGCGCCCTATTCAAATGAATGGTTGTGCTCAGTGGCGCTTTGTGACGGCATGGGGGCTGAAAAGATTAGCGGAAGTTGCCTGAAACTCGCAAAGAACTTTGGGAAACTCGCCTGTATTTGGGCATCGTCTGCTCCTCCCGGTTCTGCGCAGTGGATGATCTCCCATAATGCGTTGCGTCAAACACGCGTGTCTGGGTCTCACACCAGGTCTCACGCACGTGCACAGAGGGGCTCGGCCGCGCTCTGACCAATCAGAGCAGTTCATCAGAGCGGGAGTTAGAGCGAGAGCCAGAGGAGCAGAGTTTGTGGACTAAAGTGTGGATTTAAACAAAACCGAAGGATTTAAGAAGAAAAAAAGTTCAGGATGACAAGGGACACTAAAATCCCCACAAAATCCTATCTTTATTAAAGCTGTAGGTTCTCTGTCAGCTGAGGTCGAGCTGTTTTAATATGCATTGAGTCCTATGGGGAAAATTTCTGGGTAGCCCACGTGAATTTAGTCTGGTTCAGTCTGCAGTACCGCGAGAATCCCCTGAGCACATGAGTTATTCAGCTACAAGCTAGTAATACCCTATCCAGTTAATATAATACATCCATGAGCTACACACACACCGGTGAGGGAAGCACGCAGCTTATCCCCGCAGTGGTGTCCGCTGGGTCCTAGTGCCGGCCTTCAAAAAGCGCTCAGACATAGAGGCAGATGCTCTTATTTTTAAAACAGGACAGATACAGTGAGAATAATGCGGAGGTGCCGGCGTGCCAGTGTTTATTCCGCGGCGTGCCACATGTGGCACGCGTGCCCTAGGTTGCCGACCCCTGGTCTAGATAGTGGTGTCAAACTCATTTTGTTCAGGAGCCATATCTGAAAAGTAAAAGGTGAAAGGTAATCACAAGCCTGATTAAAAGTGGATATCAAGATAAAGGTAAAGGTAAGTCATTTTTATTTATATACTGCCTTTCACAGACCAGAGTCACAAAGCGGTTTACAATTGTTATTTTTGGGGATTTGTGGGAGGCACATGCCAGACCTATTGTACATGTTTTTAGTGGTTGGGGAAACCGGACTACCCGGGGGAAACCTACGCAGACATAGGGAGAACATGCAAACTCTACTAAGAAAGGCCCTGGTCAGACCGGGATTCGAACCCAGGACCTTCGTGCTGAGAAGCGAGAGTGCTAGCCACTCAGCCACCGTGCCACAGATTGCGCAAAGACAAGTACTGGCAACAAGCAGAGAATGGTCCAGTATGGTCTTGTGCGTTTTTTGGTCTGCGCTATGGCCACGTTACAGCTACACACTCAGTGTGTTGTTGTCAAAGCGGCCTCGCAGGCCGCTGGAGAAAAAAGCCCACTGTCATCACAACGCGGCCGCAGTTGCTCCCGGGTCAGAACGCTGCGGCCACGGATGTTGCGTATTACTGTACAGCAAACAGTAAGTGCCCCGCGTTCACCTGCGCCCCTGGCATTGCACCACGACCCCCTGGGGAGGCGCCCCACTATTTGAAAAGGACTGGTCCTTGTGACGTATGCAAAGGAGCTTAGTGACTCAAGTGATACTACGCATTTCTGATTTTTGTCTCTCATGTGTTACCTGTGTACCAGTTATTTGCACCCCTGCCCATAAGCATTCGACAAAAAGGACACACGCACATACACACACACACTCACTGGCCCTAACACTGTCTGATCCGATCATCTGTCTTTTAAACTCATCATATTTGTACACATTTTCCCTCCTCTCAATCTACATTGTTTATTATGGTCATAACTGCATGTGAAAGCCAGATCCTGTCAGACCTCTGGAGCTGGGAGGAGCAGTGCCTGGTTAGTACTGTGATGGGAGACCTCTGGGAACACCAGGTGCCACAAGGGGGCAGCTGCAACTGTAAAGTACAAACTGTTGTGTTCTTAGGCAAGACACTTCACCCATATATTGCAGAGAATGTGTTTTGTGTGTGCATGAATGGGACAAGGGCTGAGAAGAGCCGAGAAGGGCCACATACAATGGCTTTGGTCATGGTCTTGCTTTGCTTCGATTGTTCCTTTAGCTATTGTTTGCCTGGGTATTGGTCATCATATGGTCCCAGGGGCTTTGCAGAAGGGGTCACTTGTATATAACAATTGTAGTGCATTTTATCTTATTCAAAAGAGTTCATAGGATGATGGTAGCCTTTACACTCATGTCTCTTGTCACTCTATGACCTACCAACGTGTGGTCGGCTTCTCGGATCTTGAAATCCAGTCCCAGCTGTGAAACTGTGTCCATTTACAACACGAATTTGACCCTTCGCTTTAGATTTCCATTACTCGATACAGAGTTACTGGCTCACTAACAAGCTATAGGTCAGTGTACCAGCGACACTCCGTCCCCCTCTCCCCTTTTCTCCAAGAGTCCTTTGAAAGTACACAGCAGGGGAGCAGGAGCCTTCGCTGCACCTCGAGACTTCAATAAATCATTGTATGACCTTTGATTTTGAGAATAAAGCTTAAATCTAGAGAGTCACTGAGTTTGCTGTCCACTTAAAACTGGAATAGGGGGGTCTGCTCCAAACACGGGGGAATTGCCTTATCTACAGCTTGTGGGTTTTTAGTATGCCCTTTCCTCTTTTTCTTCCCCTTGCACTCAAATGTGTCGCAGGCCTCAGTGTAAGATTTAAGCAGGTCTTCGGAGCCAGGTACAGCTCTGATTTTTACATAAACGTCAGTGTTAGAATCAGAATTGAGTCACTGCTCCCTTTGGTGCTGTCACCATCATCGCAGCCATCACACAGAAAGGAATATTAGATGCACTTGTGGCAATGGGTCTCAGGAAAGTCTGCTTTAAGATGACAGTAAGTGGTGGCGGAGGTGGGAAAAGCCAAATATAAAGAGTACAGTCGATTAATAGGATAACAAAAGTTGTAGTATTTTGGAATAAGATTTGAAAATTTGTCAGACTTCTTGCAGAATAGACCACTAACAAATGAAGAAAAAATACACATAACTGCAATAATGCACTTTGTTTTTTGTCCAAAATCAATCAAGATAAATCAAATCTGGTGCAAAACATATCTGTCTTGGAGCTTAATGTTGCTGAGATGGGAGTTTTAGTAGTTTGAGAATTCTGGGCGTGCTATTGTTTATAGTGGACAATTAATCTTTTTAAAATGTTGTCACTCTATCGTGGCCCCTCCTTATGTTTGCTCATTTCGTATCACAAGTCTTTGTTGTAGCATTGTTTACTATTTGACACTGAAGCTGCAGAGATGCCTACATTTATCCTCTACAATACATTCTACATACAGTTTCACAAGTGCAAACCTCATCACGTACACCAGTTGTCCACTAAGCTGTCACCTTCACCTTACAACGCAAACACGTGATGACAAACTATTAATTAACGCCAATCAAGCGACGTTGGGCATACATCCGGCTTCTACTGCATACAGGAGATATACCTGAGAGGGCATGGCTTACACCAGAGCACAGCAGACTCTTTTCTGCGTTGTGGCCATCTGTACCTAGAGCCATTAATCATTGCACGTCCCCCGACATAGCACGGCAACACTTCAAAAGCTGCGCCTGTATGAAAGCCGCCACTAATACCCTGTCCAGACTGGTGTGTGGATAGGTGTGTACATGTGGAAGACTCTGTTGGCATTTCTGACACATCTGATTTGTTTACCCGAGTGCCGGTGGTGGTTAAAGCCATTCCCACTGGCAGCCAGGCTTCATTGATGGTGGTAATTAGCGACAAGTCCCCGATGGTCGGCAGAAGGCATAGCAAGAGAAAATGGTACTTGTGGTGCAGTGATGCGGAGACAAGATGTGAAGTTAAGAGAGTTAGAAAGACTACCTGTAATAAGCAATGCGTGTTCTTGTTTACAGCTGGTTCGGTGCCAGAAGACAAACGTTAATTAATCATTCCCCATTGTTGTGAAATATTTCTTGCGTGGTCTTTGTGCTGTTATCTGATTTTAGAAAATGAAGAGATTGAAACTGAGCAGGCGTTGTGGTAACAATAAATACTAACTTAAAGGCACACCGTGTAACTCTTGGCCACTAGGGGCGCTAGACCTGCAACTTTCACGTTTAGCGCCCCTAGTGGCCACAAGCAACTCAGCACTGTCGCAAAAGTCAACAAACAGTCAGCCGGTGTCTTTTGAGTGTGTATTCAGACAGCATGCACTGGTGTGTGTGTTCAAACTGTAGAGACATGCCTACAGATATTGAGAGACTCTGCTGTGGTCAGCCTCCAGACCGCTGCATTAGTAATCTACCACACATGGACTTCTATATCCTGGATGAGGGAGTTCTGCGTCTAGCTCGTGCTGCGTGGAATGACATCTTTGCAGTCGATGACATCCAGGAACCAGGTGAAGAGCAGCGCTCATACAGACATGCAGCTTACAGCACGATCCCTTTCGCGTTTCCTCTTTTTAGCCTCCTCCGAAGGTTTAAAATTTTTCCTTGCCTCAGCCATGACCAGGAGTCGAGCAGGTGAAAAATGAGTAGCAAAAGCCTTAGCTCCATGAGTATATCAGCGCCTGTAGCCGTAAAGCAAGTCTTTCTTCCAAGTCACGTGACCTGGTGGCAGACGGTCCGTCTGCTCGAAACTTACATGGGCGGTATTTCAAGAGGGCAGCCCCGCTCGGAGCATTGCAAGTGTCAAGCGCTGTATATTGGCCCAAGTATTCATATAAAATAACTCATATGTGTCAACTCTTTAGGTCACAAAGTCCGCGGTGTGCCTTTAACTTAATAACTTTCATATTATTTTATATTAGACAACTTTTTCTGTATTTGATTTCTCTCAAAGGCTCTTTGTACAAACTTCAACAAATGCATTTACAGACTGATGTGATTTTAAAACACATCACATACTCCTAATTACGGTAATTAGGAATTGTGTAAAGGCCATCCTACTGGTCAAAAATAACAATGATATTATTGTTAATCTTTTTATCAGACTCATAAAATTTGTCCATGTTTTTTTAAAAGGGAGAGAAGATACAATTCAAAAAACATGCATTAGTCTACTGCACGACAGGACTGTTGTAACCTTTGTCCTGTATATGTGCTTGAACAAAGAACTTTCTGAATAGGTCAGTAACTTCAGTAACAGGAAAGTTTAATTGGGATTAATTCAAATCAAATACAAGTCTTCATCTGTTACCTGGGAGGGCTCTCTAATTCTGCTCTTACATCATATCCACTCTACAGTATATAATTGTCTATTATTTTGCCTGTAGGGACATTTTTCTTCTGCATTTGAACCATCTTTCTCTACGCCACTGTCAGGAGCTGTGGTCGGCATAGTACAAAACCGGGGATTAATCTCTAGATTATGACGTTCTGATAGGTCAGGACCAGATTTGGAACATTTTGCCTGTTGTTCAAAGGTTCATCAGCATTAAAACATGTAAAGTGTTGAGAATTGTACTGAACAAAGTATTTGGACAACAAAATTTTCACACATTATCAGCCTCCTTGACTACTAACTATTGGTATAACATATCAAGCAACATCTATTTGCCTTTTGTTTGTAAAAAAAAAAGTGTTGTGTAATCATTTATATTGATAGATACTTTATTGATCCCTAAAAGAGAAATTCAGGTGTCCAGTACCAGAAAAAAAAGATCATTCTATAAAGCATGTACATTCACTCACCTGTAAACAAGTGGCACATGCCAGATTCATTGGACATACTTCTTGTGGTTGGAAAAAACGGAGCACCCAGCGGAAACCTACACGGACTAGGGGAGAACAAGCAAACTCTACACAGAAAGGCCTTGTCTGGCCCTGTCTGCTATAGATGGGTCGAATTGAGATAAATTACAAAATTATGAAATCTGTGTTCAAAACATCTTATCAATAATTAACTTATCAATTCTAATAATTCTTTAGCTACAGCCTCATTAGTTAGTGCAAGAAAAATATTTTATGTAGTTGTTCTATGTTATTCAACTATATTCACTGACCGTTTGACTCTAATCTAACCTGTCGGTGTCACTTTTTAAACTTTCTCTATCCAAAAGCATGGGAAGAAGCAACAAACTTGTGTGAGTTTGTGTAAGCCCTCAGTCGTACAGGGATTAGTCAAAGCAAAGGAAGGTTTCTCACCCATCATCTGTACTTCTTAGCAAGTTTTCCCGACGTTTCGTCCTCAACCTGGGGACTTCTTCAGGGAATGAATTCTCGGACCGCGCGTTGGAGATTTATAACCTATGGGTGTGGTAAGCCACACCCTAATCCTGATGGTAAGCCACACCCTAATCCTGATACTCAGTATCAGGACTCAGTATCAAACTTGTGTGAGATTTCATAACACTTTTAAGCAACTTTTGTTAAAGTTAAACTCATCATTCTATCAATGTGCAGAAGCCAGTACTTTTCCCTTGTTTTGTCTATCTGAAGGCCAAGCTACAAGCACACCGTGGAAGCTGCTGATTGGAGGTCTCCATGCCTCCGCTCTGTATAATACACTTGCATTCTGTTGTATCTGTTGTTCGTGCTGTCTCTACCATCGACAATAAAACATGTCTTCTGTCTGAATTAAAGACGCGATCCCAGACTATGACATCTTCTTCAGGTGGTGGAAGGATGCGGGCATTGTCTGTAACATCTACAGAACAGAAGACTTTTTTTTTTACACAAAAAGTTTTTTTTTTTTTTTCAAGCCAAAACTGAAAAGCCTCAAGAGAAACTATTCATCTGGATCAGCACACTTGGACAACCTGCACAGCCACTGACTCCACTCAGGCCTGCTGTGAGCTGCTGAGACATGGACAATACAATCGTCCTCTTTTGGATGGACATCATTTGGAAAAATTGGATTACACAATTTGGACATGATTTGGAACAATTGGATTTCTGAATTTGGACATAATTTGGACTGAATTGAATTGCTGAATCTGGACACTAAAGCTGAAACGTGTGATTGAAAGACACGTCACAGAAGAATTCATGGCTCAACACAACAAATGCAGCCTGAAGAAACCAACAAAGAGAAGTGGGAGAGACTGTTTTCAAAGCAATATCTGGAACCACATCGACTGATGAAGTTTGGTATTTTACTGAAGATTGTTGACAAGTTTTATGAAAGATCTGAACATGTTTTATGAGTTTTCTGAGTTTTTGAAGTATTCTGAGTTCTGAGTTTTTTGAAGTACCGAGTTGAAGTACCAAGTTTATGAGTTTAAGTATTGAGTTATGATGTTATGTTGCTGTTTATCGATCCTGATGGTCACACGTGAATGTGTGACCAGAGGGGGGAATGTGAGATTTCATAACACTTTTAAGCAACTTTTGTTAAAGTTCAACTCATCATTCTATCAATGTGCAGAAGCCAGTACTTTTCCCTTGTTTTGTCTATCTGAAGGCCAAGCTACAAGCACACCGTGGAAGCTGCTAATTGGAGGTCTCCATGCCTCCGCTCTGTATAATACACTTGCATTCTGTTGTTCGTGTTGTTCGTGCTGTCTCTACCATCGACAATAAAACATGTCTTCTGTCTGAATTAAAGACGCGATCCCAGACTATGTCATCTTCTTCACTTGCAAGTGTTTTTTTTTCAATGCTGGAAACTTCAATGGCTTCAGTAGCGAACCTTTAGTTAAAGCCTCATTTGAGTGACCTCATTTCACTTGCTATTCTTTCCCCTGATTTCTCTTGACCACAGCAGATTGTGGGTCAGATGTAGCTAATGGTCAAGTGTTGAATTTTGGGCTTCGAAGCTGAAAAATTATGCACTACTAATTTGTGCAGCCAGCGCAAAAGTATGTGCGACCGTGACAGTGCACCCCAGCTGTTTGGCCACATGAGTAACACTTAACTTAAACACAATGCAACAATTTAATCTCAAAACCCCAACAAATGAATACACAAACACTACATTTCCCATGGTTTGGTTTGGTCTCAAGTTTATTTTCATTCATTCATAATAAAACATTTACCTAGAGATTTTTTTGCACCCATGGTACAAAAAAACATTCCAAAGAGCTTTTAATTTAAAATGGTAGTGTCAAATGTCAGATTTCTTTATTTATTGCTAATATCTCTGTAATTCTCCGGTCAATCCACATGAAATATTTTCTAATAAAGGTGTTGAGAGGTGGCGCGACAGTAGCTCATTGGTCCAGCATTGGCCTTTTAGCCTGAAGGTCTTGGGTTCGAGCCCACCACTAGACCTTCTCAACCTACTCCCACTGATGTCTGCTGTCGTTGTGTCCTTGGGCAAGACACTTACCCCACTTTGCCTGAAGCCCCCGCTGAAAGATCAAGGCTATGCTCTCACTGACGGAGCAGCCATCTTCCTGTGGACTCACCACCTGCATGAGGATTAGTGAGTGGCTGTTGCACTGTGACTTGATGCAACCCCCTCAACCCAGAAATGGATTATGGGGTAGACAATGGAGGTTTTCAGAACTAGTGACAATATTAAAAACCATAGAATAATTTTGAGCTTTGTTAATCTAATCCTTATCAAATTATGATCTGGGACATTTTTCTTTTTCTAATTTTTGGAATTTCTTTCAAAAGTGACTTCATTGCTTCTTTCCCAAGCAGCCGTATTGGCACCTTCTTCACAACTGAAATAGAATTCTATGCAACTAAAGGAATGTTTTGTCTGTAGCTTATCTCGTATAGAATGTAGCTTTAGGGAGACGGCGAGAGAGAAGAGGGAAACTATAGGACTCAATTCGGGCGTTCTGCTCTCCCAAAATTTCATCCACTGAGCGGCGCTGTGATCAAAAAATGACACCGTTTGTTGCCCAGTTCACTTCCGGTTGATTTCATACAATGGCGAATATGGCTCACGAAAACAACAAACGATTGACAGTGCCTGAATTGCGTGAAAGGTTGAAGCGAAAGGGTATTTGCAGTGTGGGAAAACGAAAGGAGGAATTGTTGTTGCTAGTTCAACGAGCGGATGGTGTTTATGAAGATTTAGAAGAAGATGACAGCGAGCAGAGTGAACGAAAACGGCTGTGTGTGCGAGTGACAGATGGTAACAATGAGAATGAAGTTCAGCTAAGAGGGAAGAATGTGAATTGGACGGATGATTTGCGCGATATGCCACTAGTTAGAGACGGGAATGTATTTGCATACAGAAAATGACGAAAACACTCAACCATTTAGAGAAAATGCGCCGGGCAGAGAGAACCGGAAGTTGCGAAGGCAAGTGTTACCCATAATGCAACGCAAAATTCAGTCGCTCCCCCGCCCATCGGATGGAATTTTGGGAGAGCAGAACGCCCGAATTTGGAAATACATTTTCCTTGACATGTTTTTATTTTTTAAATAGAGCAGCTGTATTGGCAGATAGAAATGTAAAACAAGAAGAAGCACCAAGGTTAGCAGTGAAAGTGTTGGCTCGGCGATGAGATGAAGGTGCAATTCATGAAATAGGGCGGGACCAAAGTGTTCTGTTCTGCAAAGCCTCTCATCTCCACTTTGAGAAGACTGATTATAGGCTTGAAAAAGATTACAGTTATCACAGGCTTCGAAAGTGGTTAATGGAAGAAATGTAAATGTCAACATAGATGTCCCCGGAGAGGAACCGCAAAGAATAAATTGATTTTTATTCTTTATTTTTTTAATTTGATATAATTACGTTCTTAAAGATATTTTGATTTCCCATGTTGTATTATTGCTGTTAACATTAAATTCCTTTCATTTCATTTTCTGATAACAATTGTAAGGCTGGTATGTGAAAAATGTCAGAAATCACGTCCACATTTTTACTACTCTTATCATATTCAATTTGATATAAAGGGAAATATGATTCAGAAAGCAAAGTAAGCCTTGTTATCGGTATCTCATTTGGGTTGCCAGTGTCAATTGCAACCCAAAACACATGCATTACATTGTTTTTGTACTATGATATGTTCATAACTACTACATTCATAAATGTACTTTAAAAGAATATTAATAATGAGTATAACAAAGTAGAGTGAAGATGTGACTGGGAGAAGGAAAGCTGGTGCAGGAGAAAGTGTGGAGTGAGTAGGAGGCGATGAAGAAGTGTCATGGCCGTCTCAAGGCTGCTCGGACTAATGAGGATTTTTTTCTCTCTCGACTTTGCGCCAACCGAATAGAATCAACTTTCTCTTCATGTACTCCCTCTAACAGAAATACTTTACCTAATGATATAAAGTGTCTCCCAAATTGACTGTGTTTAAGAGTAAACTAAAGACTCATTTGTTTAGGCTATCCTTCCGATCTCTGTGCTAGGCTCACTCTCACCTGTTGTTTTCTATCTTTTCCTTTATCAGTAGAGCTGTGAGTTTAAACTAAAGAAGGACTGAACCCTAGTAGAAGGCATGCTCCTTGTTTATAGTTTTACAGGTGAAGAGGTACCGTTTACTTTTCTCCTGTCAGAGCCACACTTTTTATTTTCTCCATAAAGCTACCTTTGTCCCATTCCCTTCATTACTTACATTAAACACGCTAATTATCAGACTCCTAATCTGCTCCTGTAGATGCCTCTTGAGAACTTTGTCAGCAAGAAAAAAACGCCGGCATTAAAGAGTAGGGGGCCACTTCCTCATGGCTGTGGAACATGTACAAGTTTTTACCAGCACTGGGTTTCCAGATTTCTTGCTGATTAAATTTTGTATAAAGGAGAACTGCTACTAAATTGCTGAGGGATTGATTGATTTGGTCAGTATGGAATTTCAGATTATGAGAGCATTTTTAGAAGGACTAGATTTGAAAGATCGAGAGCAAAAATGTATGAGGCTGTGATTTTCAAAATGTCTCATGCAAATGTTTTTTTCTTCAGATTGACATTTGGTACTGATTAAATGATTGACCAACGACTATAAAAAGCTGTTTTTGAAAAATGTTTTTGTTTCCCATCCCTTTGTTCGTATTTGGGCCATGTTTCATTGAGAGTGCAGCTCTAAGACTGATTAACCAAAGCCATGAGTATTAAACTAAAAAGAACTGCACCTGTTGATTCTACTCCAGATAATGGCTTTAAGATGTTTTAATCAGTTTGAGCCCTGTGCTGGCAGACACAGAGGCCCCAAGGCAACAGGAACACTGATTCTGGAAAGACCCTTGGGTATTTACTTCTAGACCAGGGCTGTCAAACTGATCCTCAAAGGGCCAGTGTGGTTGCAGGTTTTAGTTCCAATTTGTGCTGGGGAGCACACCAAACTCCACACCAAATTGGATGTAAAACGTTCAGTCACACTGGCTCTTTGAGCACCGGTTTGACACCTGTGCTCTGGTAACAGCTTCCGAACTAAAGTGTATCCTTTTAGGTGTCTTAGAATTCATATGCCGCTGTGTGCGCTCAAATCATTTCAAACGACACTACATCCTGGAAACTCACGGATAATTATTTGTATGGTTTTGGGATCAAATTACTGAATGGGGAGGGAAAGACGTGATAACACACTATTCTACAGAATTTGGGAGCTCATAGTTCACAGATCCTGTAGATGGCAGCCGAAGCAATCTTCTGACTGTAATCATTCGGCAAAATTGTGTACACATTTCTTTTTCTCTTATTCCCCTAATTTAGCCAGACTAGTAAAAAAATACAGATTCTCGTGACATACTTTGCCCTCCCCTCCTGCACGGCTGCACTGCCTTTGTGGCGCTTCACTTCATTATGCATTATGTAAATTAACTGATTAATTGAGGTAATCAAATTGTCATAAAAGCTAGGATTTATTTTAATAACTTGATTCATAGGTTCAGCCCTTAATTATATAGTGACACATCCACGCAGCCATCTATTTGTCAGGTGTCAATTTTCCAGAAACATGTTTAGTGCATGGTATTTCCATACTTTGCAGTTAATTTGAATGAAGGTGATAGGAGAGTAAAGCCAATATTTAGCTTTTATAATGAGTGATACTGACCTTAACTAGAATCTGCATCCAGTTTTATGGCTTTTCCAATCATTAAATTCTGAGCCTGCCCCTTCATACAGTAGTTCAATTCTTAAGTCCAGACCTTTCCCAACCTAACCTACTTCATTGTGGTATTGAAAGTGAATGGATCCAGTAGTGTCATCATAGGAAACATGTTCTCTCTGTCAGCTCCAATAAGGATCGTGTTCAGTCTAATGGCATTTGTGCTTGATTGACGGTTGGTTTCACACTCCACTTCGCTCTGAATCATATCAGAGGCCACAGTCATTCTAAAGTGACTCACTCTCTGGCTTGTTTGCACTGTAGCCCCTGTTGTATATTTACTGAAAAAGGCCAAGGCATACATAGCAAGTCTAAAGTGGCCATGACTAATAAACTGGGATGCATATGAAAACCCTTGGCACAACTACAGTACGCCTTTGCTGAAATTCCTGCAAAAGCATAAGTTGAAGCTAGCAAAAAATGTACTTGTAGCCTCACAGTGCTGGGAGGGATGTCAGAGCGTATTGGAATCAATGTCTTCTGCATCTTTGTATACTGAATCTTTGCTAATCATCATCATTCATACAAGAAAATATCCATGGGTTTGAACTGCTCTTGAAGCTGATGATTAAATCCATAAAAATCGCTTTCACTTTGACCTCCGTCTCTTCTTTAGATAGTAGATTCTAATGTTAGCTGATTTATGCATGATTCAGTACGGGTTGTGAGGCGCTTTGCTTTGCCTTGTGTAGGAAAAGCACTCTACAAATAAAAGTTGATTGATTGATTGATGCTTGCAAAATAAGTTTGGCAATCTACTCATTCAAAAGCCCTTAGCCCTGTATTTTCACACTTGTAATAATATAATTGGCTTAGTTTGATCCATACCTTGAGCTACACCTTGCTAGCAGGAGTCCTAGATTACAGCCTTTTTAATTAACTCCCACCCAAGGCACCGGACATGTATTTAATTTACTTCATATGTATGTGTTTTGTGGCTCGCGGTCCCAGACTGCTTTTCTCGTTGTCAGCCCATAACGTTTAGCGGCCTGCTGCGTCTGGTCCCGATCTCGCTCTGTACAGGGCTATTGTCTTTAAACGAAGGCATTCTCTGGGGTGGAATCGGCTCGATTTAGCACGTCTGGACGGTCGTCCGCTATTAAACAGGCTTTTAAAGGAAAATAAAGGAGCTGGCAGCTACAACCAACAGATTTCAAAGGAAGAATGCGGAAAGGACAGAGGCCGATGAATAATAGATGTTGCTGCAGAGGTAATGAGAAAGACATCGGAACAATTTCAATGCTGGCTACTCAAGTTCAATAGAGAGGAGTCAAAACACAAAATGTTTGTAAATGTGTAAAATAAATAATACAGTTATGTTAAAAGTAAAATGCAACCTCTTCTATATCCATTATTGAAAAGGAGCGATGTCTTTCGTCTTGGCAGCCGTGAAAAATATGCTCTGGAATAATTTCTTGCAAAGTCAATAATCTCTGACTGCAGAGTTGATTCAACACCTGGTTTATTGACTGTTTTTCATTGCTGCATTATGGCATTAACTTATATCATTGATTAAATACAATACATCTCCTGCATAAAGTAAGTGTTCAGTGTTTACAATCTTTTTGCAGTTCATGTCATCGTAATTTGGTGAGTATATATTGCATATTATGTTGCCTATTGCTAAAACTCGTGTGATTGCCCAGATTTTTCAGGTTGTTTATTATTCAGTCGACCAAAAGTTTTATTTGTTTTAAACTTATGTCAACTTTATATATTTTTTTTATATTTTTGTCCAGTACTCCCTTGAAAAAGAGGTTCTTAATCTCAATGGGACTTTCCTGGTTAAATAAAGGTGAAATAAAAAAAATATAGCAGCGCCTCAACTTAAGTAGGGTAACCTTTCTACATGAATACGTCTTGTCTGCTTTTTTATACTAGATTATCTTTGCATGTAATATTGTTGGAAATTTGGCTGTATTTTATATCATCTTTTGGGCATAACATTCCTGCTGACGGCATTCATACATAGACTGTTGCTCCTGGGGCAGTAGTTTACCTTATGTGGATTCTATGGCTGTTTTTTTGTCTCTGTCTTTTTTATATACTTAAGCAGTGTGATCATTTTCACTGGTAGTGTGGGGAAGAAAATCATCAGACAGAAGATCCCACAGAGCTCCAAACATGATTTTACTCCAGTGACCGGTCTTTCAATTAGACATTTTAACTGTGGGCAGCTGTAGAAGCAGTAGTATAAGGTGAAAAACTGGCTATCCTTTACAGTTTTGAAGGAAAGAGAATGTTTGTGCTCTCTTTGAGGTTCTGCCTTCTGTCTACACTGCTCAAATGAATGTTTCTTTTTGAATCTTTTCCTGTTGGTATCAAGCAAATTGGAGTTTTGAAGGGAGGGGTGAGCAGGAGGCTGAACAAAAACACAAAAGTAGAAGCATTTGGGGGAAAATTGCAAATCAGCTGAAGTTATTTTAATTCACTTTGATATAATAAATCTGTCCGTGGTAAATACTATTTTTTCTATTTTTTATTTTTTAAATTCTATTTTTTTCTATTGTAAAGTTTTATGTGCAGAGATAAATACATTTGAAATTGTTGCTTTGAATTTCATCATTGTATTCTATTTGATTTGGATATTTGGGGGAAGAACTTGTTTGTTTTGTATTCGCCACTTATTTGATGTTGGCCGAAGACAATCAAATGAAAATGACAAGGCGTGCTTTTACTCAACCAAGATTTTCTCTAGTATTTTCAATAGGCCTTACTCTGCTTCTAAGATGTATGGAAGCAGGAATTGTATGAAGCACAAGAGTGATCTGGCTGGAAGCTAAGGGCAGAGCACATGTCACACCGGTCAGCGCACTGCGGTTTCCCCGCTCTTCGCCTCCAGCCACACTCCATATCTGCACCACGCACCTTCCACTTCAAACAGGTCCTGACGTTTGGAAGTCTTTCTGCCCCTTCCCTCCACACGTTACGATGGAGCGTGAGAGATATGGAAACGCGTTATTTAGTTGTCCACCGATACTCTGGTTAAGACACACTTTTGACCGTCAAGTAGGGCGTCCGACGGTCTGTGCTTTTAGGTGAGAATGACTTCAAATGTGACTACAAACAAATGCCCTCGTTACGATGAGCTGGACACGCTACATTCGGGGTCTGGGATCAAAGTGGAATACACTGGCTCTATTGATGTTGTGCGAGGAGATGGCAATACTTCACATGGAAAAGAAGGAACACGATTGCAGTAGCGGTTGTATGACTGGCATGCAAACCAATCTAACGTTTCTCATAGTAAAATAATAAAATTTTACATTTTGAGCTATCCACTGCCTTCACAACATACACTTAGACATTTTACTTAAACACTCAAAGAAAGCTAATGTGTGTAATTTGAAAACAATACATTGTAAAATTCAGTAACCAAATCTGTTTAAGATTAATGTGTTTTTGAAATTTGTCTTATCTTGTCTGGCTTCCCCAGTTTTAAAGTTTAAGTTGTAACTCTTTGAATGAAAGTTTAAACACTGCTTCACAATTAGATCAATTCCATTTAAAAGCCTAGCATTATTGCTTATATTTTCATATGCATGGTGTGTTTAGTTTCATAACTGAAAGATGTAGCATGCGCACACACAGGAAATCTTTATCCTAAAAGGTCCATAAGAAAACAGTGAGACACTTTTTCTTCCTTGAATCTTGTGACCACAGTCTTGCGATGCGTTCACAATTTCTACATACTTGGCCCGCAGTGATTTTCCTTTAATCTTTTTGATGTAAATTTAGCCTCAGTAAAAAATATCAAGCACTATTTTTTACATTTTTTTCTGAGACATTTACTTTGTCATTTCATGTTGAAGAATTTAATTTTGTCTTAAAATTGAAGTTTGAGTTTTTTCTTTCTTTTAATTCAGTTACCAGCTTCTGTTATTGCACACATGTATAATCACCATGCTAAATTGCCCAAACTAATTTATTTGCTATATTGTAGTTTGCGTGTGATGTCATAGAACTTATAGTAGTAGTTATCTTGTTTTTTAGCACTTTGAGTTGCCTGGGGAAGGAATTGTGCTATACAAATAAACTTGCTTTGCGTTGCCTACAATGATAACTTACTATTACAAGTCAGAGACAGGAGTTTTTAGACGAATGGGGCGCAGGTTTTTTGCTGATGTTAGCATGGATGGATCTAACCCCAGGTCCGATGTGACATGCATGTGAAAACTAGTAATTGGCCCAAAACAAATTGAGAGCGAGAAACCACTTAATTGTGTGGTTTCAAATTTGGGTATGCCAGCTTTAATAATAATCATTTTGTGACACAATTTTCAAGCTAATTCATGCAAGCACAGCCTAGTGTTTTATGCTGCGGTTTCTATCAACATGGCATTTTGCAGAAACAACCGCACACTGCAGTAACTCAATACAATACATCTTTAGTGAGAAAACGCATTGACGGGGATTGCTTTGCTTTCCTAATTTAGATTAAACAAAGAAGAGAAGGAAGTGTGCCACGGAGCTGGTGCCTGGTGAATGATACATAAGTGCATTTGGGAGATCAAGGCTCGGAGTGGTGATGAAAGCCAGTTTGTCCTTGTTGAAGAATAAAGAGTGTGTGCACAAGGACAGGCCTACACAAACACGGCGCGGCACCGTTCATTAGCCGTGCTGATAAAAACCTCCCATGCTAATTGATTTTTTGTGTTTTTCCGAGAGAAAAGATGGCTGGGAAATATTTGCAAAGTGGGGCAGGGAAATGTGGATTGTGTTGAGAGAGGAAAGCTTTTATCAGGCGTTACATTATGACCACATCTTTACTGTATGTAGTATTTAACCTGAACTAACAAACCACACCACATGCTGTCTTTGTCTTATTACTTGGTGCCATTGTGATTTTTAAGTCAGGTACCCCAGCTTTAATCAGTACACACTTATTTTGTTTTGTGTTTGACTCACTAAATCTCTTATGGTCAATTACTGATGTTTATTCCCAAGGATAGAAATTCCAGTAACATAATTTTATTACCAGAATCCGATACCATAACTTCCTGAACCAAATCATTGTATTTCTCGTATGAAATTATTATTATCGCGATTTTGAACAGGAATAGTTCAATATATCTCAAGCATTTTCTTTCTGTATAATGATCAAAACCAGATCACATTATGTATCCTCATAAGAGTTAAATCTGATAGAACTGGCATCAACGTGATTTTAATCATATTATAATTGACATATCTATTGTACAAATTGTATTGTACAAATCACCCATGCGTTTTTGAATCATGATAAAGACAAATACACTACATATACACTATTCAACTATTTCAATCCAATTCCCAAAAATGTGAAATGTGTTCCAGTTTAGTGAAATGATCTAAGTTTGTTTAGTCGCATTGATATGGCTGATCAGTTGAGAAGGATATTTCCAGATTCAGGAGAGAAGCAGGTACAGACATTCTTACTGATGTAAAACTTAGCAGAGGTTAAGTTTGAGGTGAATTGGAAGAAGCTATGAAAGTGAAGTGAAAAGAGGATTATTTTGGATAAAGTCGTACCTAAGTGCAAGTGAAGAATATATAGACTGATTTGAAAAGCACTTGGATCAGTCCTACTTTTGGGTTCAGGCGCTAAACACAGTTTCCTGCAAGTCATTTTAGGCATCGTCAAATTTAATTGCCTCTTGAAATATTTACACCAACTTTACTGCGACTCAAGTATGCAAAAGTGAGGATTTTTTTTAAAGTGCCTTTGCTTGAAAAATAGATGCAATCTGTTTGGGCTTTCGAAGATTTGCCTGTGAACTCTGCGCTCCCCCGCAATGGGCATCCCTTAGGATTGTGCGAGCTAATGAACGGGATGGCAAACGGCTAAAGGAACATTGAAATAATTTCTCCCCAAAGTCAGCTAAATGTATGCACCACTTTCGCCAATTAGGACCTTTCCATATCTGAACGTAGAGCTGCTATTTTATGCATTCTCTCAAACTCTAGATTTTTTCGTAGGGTGTATTTTTTTCATATTTTACAACAGCTTTCAAATGTTAAATGTGCCACAGTGTCGTTTAGCTCTATGGCTTCATTCCCTGCCATAACATTTCCAGATTTCTTCGTCTGTCATGAATTTTTCAGCACCTCAGAAATCTGCTATTTTCTTATATTTGGCAGCTCTGTTATTCCTCTAAGTCAAGTTTTATCATAAATAAATCAAAATGTTCAGCACGTGATTATTTTCCTATTTTTAACAGATGGCATAAATCCGCATGGTGATATTGCTTTGTCCTCTCAAAAGGAAAGTTGCGTTGAGTTGAATATTGTCCAAAAATGGTCTGGTCCTGGTTCTCTATTCTTCAATTTAGCTAATTTGCCGTAAAGACTCTTTGAATTAGACTTGTTTGACATTATAGTTTTGATGCTTCGACTCCAGCAGAAATATTGCTTTCCATATGCAAGAAAAAATTCAAAATGAGCTGCACAAGCTGAAGCTGAGTGAGAAAGAAGCTGTTTAAATGGAGCCAGTGAAGTGTGTCAGGCCCAAACTCCATTCTCTTTTGGACCTCGCCCCGATAGCCAGTACCTTTAGCCTTAACCTTTAGCCCCTCCTTTTATCCCAGTGGTGTTTGAATATTTTAGTAAAGGGCCACTAGTTCACCAGACTTCTCTCAGGGGCCACAACACAGAGATGGTTTGGACTTTAAAATAGGGTTGATATGATTATTGAAGCAGAAGTTGGCTGAATGACGAATGTTTCTTGCCAGTTACATGCAAGGAATATTGTAAGAAAAAAAAAACACATGTCAGTATATACAATACAATAGTCATCGGCTGGATTCTTCATAGTTCCAACAATGTACTCCATGTCATTATGGGCAGAGCTGAAGTTGGCTAGATGCCGCTGTGAATTTGTGTTCATCATCTTATGTCTACTTTTGGTTAGGGTCAGTGGCAAGCACAATGGCAGCGAGGGCAGTTGGCTCGCAGGCCTTAGTTTGGACATGCCTGCTTTAGCCCTTCCTTTTAGTACATCCATCCATCCATTTTCTTACCCATAATCCATTTCTGGGTCGGGGGTGTCAGTCAGAGCTGCACCCAGTACACATAGCACCAGCCCCTCACTGATCCTCCTGCAGGTGGTGAGTCCACAGGAGCCTTGATCTTTCAGCGGGGGCTTCAGGCAAAGCGGGGTTAAACAATCTCTAACATTATCCCTTCCACCATTACTGTGTCTTTCCATTTAATTTCAGGTGTCAATAGTCATGGTCTATTGATCTATATCAGAACTCTATGTATATTATTATTTGCTGGGTGGTTATGATTATATATATTTTTTTTACATGTTTTGCTGTGAAGAACATTTGCTACGTCTTAGGCAATGAGTCATCAGCAACCTATTTCTAACCTTGTTCCTGGAATCTGTCATGTTCTTCGCTGGGACTTGAAAGTGGCATATCATTAGTTTTTAATAGTACTTGAAATTGAGTATGTAGCAGATCTTTCATGCGTACAAAAAGAGAGAAAATGGTTGTCGCGAAGCTTTTGAAGCGTGCAATTTGAAATAAAGTGCATTGTTCAGCACAGAGCTATTGCCTCAATGATATGAATTATTGGTATATTTATTTCATATATTTATAATCACGATTTCATCAGGAATGTTGGACTCTATATAGTATGCGTGGGACTTCATACATGGACTTGGCTTGTACAAAAATGGAAAGTGGACATTATGGATGTTTTGGCATGCAAAAAATCAATTGGATTCTGTATTCTGAAATCATATGTTTGTAGGACGGACTGCTCCCTGTGCACACGTGGCACGGACCATGGAAATTGGAGATCTTTTTTTGTCCCAACTAGGGCTATGATTAAAGCTGTTTTTGATAATCGTGGGCCGATTATACTGTCAGTCAATCAATTAGTTTGTATCAGAGAACTCATTTAAGCTCATTTATGTAACACAGGAAGTGGCCAAAGCATAAAATATGCACAATTAAATATCAAATACGTTCAAGATTCACTAAAAAATGTTATCAAATTAAAGTGCCACTGCCTTATTATGCATTTCAAAGATGCCTCTGACACCCCTCGCTGTCGCAGAAAGGTGGAAAGCGAGTCCTTTGTCTGTGCCATTCCGCATTTCTGGCGCACACGCTGAGCCTGGCGCATCGTCTGGCGTCTACAGCATCTTCTTCGGCATCTACAGCATCTTGTTATTTCAAAATAAATTGGTGTCATTATGGGAATTAGATAGCTATACAAGTCATCTGGCCTTCTGTAAGTCACAACGACCCGATTGTGTATCCATGTTATGACTCTACAGTAATATGTTCTGATTGTCCCTTTATGCGACATGCATGCCTTTCTGTGTGTGACGTAACAATGACTATATAAACCATGTCCTGACTTTGTTCTGTCTGAAAAAAAACTGAAACCTGAAGGAAACTGAATAAACTTCCAGCAGCTCTGGTGTGCCTCGATCCCATCTCTGTGTGGTGAATCCACGACTTCATGAAGTAACGTGATAGTGTTATATCCCAAAATAATTTCATGTTCGTACAAGATCATGTTATCTTGAAATAACGTGAAACCAGCAAAAAATAACACTCACAAGTGAACCCAACACACTTCCGTATTAAATAAACTGAAAGCCAGTGGAGTTAAAAAAGCTTTGCTTATGTGCTCTCGTCCTGATGCATTTTTATCTTCATAGAAAATACTTGTTACACACAGGGTTGTTTGATTAAAAATACTTTGTAAACACAAATTTCTGAGTCTTAAAAAAACCTATTCTCACTATGTTTAAGTGAACGTTTTGAAATGCACTACAAGCCAAAAATATTTTATCATAAAAACTTGATTCGTAACCAGTTACTTTATGCCCAGGCTGTAGTCTAGAGCTACACAACACCGTCCTGTTTGTGAATCTTCGTGAACCTTCAAATCTGCTTCTGAATGCAATAGCTAAAGGAGATGGCAGGGACGAGCATCTTGCAGTAGCGTGGTGTTGTGGAGGAGCATCCTAGGTGCACTGACCTACTTAGCACCTCGCCCTGCATACCAGGAGGATGGAGAGAAACGCATCACAGGAGAAAGAGCAGAAAGAGGAGAGCATGCATACACAAATAGAATGATTGGCACGTTTCCAAGTGAGATTGTCTGGCTGTGCATTTGCATATTTGGCCTGTGTGTGTGTGCCCGAATGGCCATGGTGTTATTTAAAATCACACAGCTTTCAGATTAGACATTCCGTTCCATATTTGCTTTTTGCATCTCTCCATCTGTGTCCCTCACACTGTCAGTTTTTTTCCCCGTTATTCATTTGCTCCTGTTGCTCGTCACCTCTCTCCCCCCACTTTCTAATTGTATCACATTGCTATTACTTCTGCCTGGCTGAGTGATTTCAGCGCCCCTCCTGAGGCCGGATGTGGCAGGTGTACGTCTGACTGACCACATGCCCCCGTATCTGTCACTGGTAATGTTTCTGCTTAGGCTGCAGCCGGTGGGAGACTCCAGCCGACATACGCCTGAGAATGTTGTCACATTTGCACCAAGAAAGCATCAGAGTTGTGTTAGAATCACATTAGTTTTCTTTAGAGCTGCGGCAAAACTGACGTATGTTCCCGGAATTTCAATTTATGTTTATCTGTGTTAGCCCAAAAAAAAAAAAAGAATAATTATTATACAGTGATCTTATACAAACCCAAAAGTGCTAAGAAATCCTGGTTGGACAAATAGTTTTATTTTGTTTCATGCAAATCAGGTGAAAGTATTGTTCAAATGGCCATTTACTTCCGTAGTTCAGCCTTCAAAGATTTGGAATCAAATTGATATACATCCAGCCTTTGTTATACTGTAATGTTGATAGTTTTTCGACAATTATGAAACCCCACATTCAATTCAATTTCAAAAATATTTTGGAAATTGACCAAGTCATAATCAAGATAATAACAAACTTAGGCCCAGCATAATGTCACTGTGCGTATGAAGAGTTTATATCATGCATTGGTTTGCATTTTAACATTAAAAAGTGCTTTTACAAATAAACTTAACAACTTGAAAATAAACATGAAGCATGTACATCTTTATTGAAAAAAAAATTTTTACTATGAGCAACACAATCTTTAGGGCATAAATGACAAATGTTGAACTCGTTTGCCTATTTGATTTACAAAGAAACATGTCACACAAAAAATGTATACTTCCAGTCCGTATTAGCCGACATTTTTAATCACAATGGACATATTTACCCAAACAGGATTTATTAGGACTTTTTGTTTGACTTGGTATCAGAATGGAGGTTGTCATTTATAGCTAAAACAACTACAGTACTTCATAGTGCGGGGCCAGGTGGTCAAAAACTTGACTATACCTCTATAGCGTTTGCCAGCTTTGGCTGAATCTCTGCAGAAACCTTTTATTTTTATCATCTGGCATTTTTATTGAGTGTGAATGTTACCGATTAACACTAATTCTGAATCTCATGATCGCTATCCTCTTTATGGCTCCAACCATCCCAGCTAACTGCTTTGGTTTTGACAATTCCAGGTAATTACTGGAAATACCCCCCTAGAATGCGAATTTAACGATATTCACCACATTTGATGAACAGATGATGCCTTTTAAAAGCGCCTGGCCCTCCCTCTCTCCATGTTTGCTAATCACACATCATGTTTGATTCATGAATATTGATCTTGCAGCTAATTAAACCGCATTGCCGAAGCCCCACGCAACATCTAACAACTTTTGCCCACATTTGCATATGGCGTTGTGTATTGTGTGATTAAATGGCTTTTAGTTGTTGGTGCGTTTGTAGGGTTAAAGATGTGCATCAGTGTTTTAGTTGGCGATTATGCAAAAATGCCAGGTTCGGGAAGAAAAGCAGAGTGGCCTGAGGAGTTGTGAGGTAAGGCTGAATAAACTGTCTTGGCAGCTCAGTGCAGATGTGAAGGATGGGTGCAAGTTGTGGGTATGCTGCAGGGGCAAAACAACAACAAAAAAAGCTTTACGTGAAATCAACACAGCTTTGAAAAACAAAAACTATAGCCCTGAAGTTGTGGCTGTGTATAAGGCTGGAGGATCACAGTACATATTTGTTTATTTACTCCCATTCTGTGTAATTGGTGTGCTACGGGAGAAGCCAAAAGCATGTGGAGGCTGTTCAGTCTAAGTGCTTTCAAAAATAATAACATATTTCAAGTGGGGAAAAAAACAAAACAAACAAAGAAACATCAAGCCCACTGTAGAACAAAACCCATCTACAGGGCAATTTTTTAAATGTAGCCCAAGACATTAAAGCTGGGGTATCTAGTTTTGGTCCCTTCATATATCATTCAATCAAACAGTTCAAACACAGGAAATTCTAATAAAAATCACATAGAGCCATTGGGTCCATGAGGGGCACATGACCAATGTTCATAAATCCATAAATATTCTGAAACGTACTGAATCATCACCACCATGTTAGCATGTATAACTTGTGTTTTGTCTTGTGAAAGTTTAATGCTGTCTAAATCTTATCAGGAAACATGTAATTCTTTCGCAAACTCTAAGAGCGAGCCCTGTGAGTCACTGTTTGATGTTTTGGGCTGCCAGCTGATTGGTTGAATGAGGGTGGCTTTTAACTTTTCTATCTGAAAAGGCTGATCTTAAGATTTGATGGCAATGAGACGTGTGATATAAACAAAATATATGAGTATAATTTGAATTTGTTGTGGTTTTACATTTAGCTATTACGTTACCAAAACATCGGGCTCAACACTGGTCGGATGGACAGTTGACAGTAAATCTATGCAATGAAATCCTAAAACATGTATATAATTTCAATGTGGAGGGACTATATGTCTCAGCTGGCCTGGGAACGCCTTGGGGTACCCTCGGACGAGCTGGAGGAAGTGTGTGTTGATAGGGAAGTCTGGGCGTCTCTGCTTAGACTGCTGCCCCCGCGACCCGGCAACAGATGAAGCGGAAGAAAATGGAATGGACTTTCTACAGGCTTTCAATTTTGGTGGAAACTCATTTTTATATATGAGCATTGATGTGTGGCAAATATTGAAGTAGAAATATCATTCAAGTGTTCCGAGTTGCTCAGTCTGTGTCTTCATTCATATTCTTGGAAGAAATCCTTCCTTTTAGTTTCCATTAAGTACCATTATTCAGTAATTGTGCACTTTATTACCAACTGCGACAACGTGCTTTCAAGAGAGTTGCCAAATTAGCACTGGGAAATTAACGAAACTGAACGGATAGTCTGTAAAAGTTTGTGTCTAATGAGAATTGTGTGCTTCAGCAGTGTGAACTCTCACCCTGATGGTGTTCATTTCATGAAAACATTGCAATTAACTACGTTGTAGATGAGGAAAGACTAAAGGTCAAACCGTAGTGTCCTTAATGAAGAGGTAAGATGCTGTCACGTAGGAAACACTGAGCACAACCACCAACAAAACAAGATTAGCTCTAACTTTTTGTGCCATTTTGAAGAACGTATACAATTTTTAAGGATGTTGTATACATATTGGAGTCATTACAGCTGGAAGACTTAAACTTCCACAAAAACCGTCAAGGGGACACAAGACACTCAAAAACAGCCAAACCAGGAGCTAAACCAAGACTAAACCAGGACTAAACCAGGTTTAAACCAGGACTAACAATGGGGGACACTATGCTTGTGAACATATGCCTCCAGCCAGGGCTGCTAACGTGTGTTTACTGACGAGACAAATGTATTTATTTAACCTTCTTTATAATCCATGTTATTCTCTCATAAAGTGTCAGTTCCATCTTTAACTTTCAGGTATACAGTGTCAGTTTCATCTTTAACTTTCAGGTATACAGTGTCAGTTTCATCTTTAGTTTTCAGATCTCATTATCTAGTGAGAAAGAGAGAACCCGCCTTCACTCAACCAGTCTGTATGTAATGGAGGAAAATGTTTTCTAACATGATGAAAGCATAATGTGGTTTACATTATTCACAGAATGTTATATAAACAAACATGTATTTATGAAACAAAAAATAAACATTGATTCCGGCTTCAAGCTTTGTTTCGAGCTAATAAAACTTAAACTCAAGATGTATCCAATCTGGAGCAAAAATCTGTCATTATTTATTGCATACTATTGGGAAAATCTAGCCGAGCAAATGTGGTCCCTTGCAAAACCATTCTTGACTTTAAAATGTCAGCAAAGGTTATCCGTGTGCATCAAAATAATCCCTGCCAACTAGACTACTTCTATATTTAAGCATTCAGAGTTAAAATAACAGCTCTCTAACCTAATACATTTTTCATATGACTTTTTAAAGAGGCCGGATGTTGCCATGTTGCTCCTTATTCTCCTGGTACACTGATGTCAACACCAGTGTCTGCATCGACTTGTCTTTTTCACAAGACTCTGTTCCACAGTGATGAAAGATGCAAATAAAATGAAAACCAGACAAGGCAAAGAAGATAAGAATAGGTCCTGCATTTCTTTGTTTGCTGGTATTTGGTTCTTAGATATGATTTGCTTGTAAGAAAAAATACGTGATAATTGGAGCTAAATGTGGACCCATTGAGACTGCCTGTAGTTCAGGTTCTACCACACGTATTTACTTTGGATTGATACAGTTACATTTATTTTTGTAAAGCTCTGAATACAACAGCAGTCGTCTCAGGACTTTCAAAGTTGTTGATTCCTCATCTACAAATCAAAGAATCAAACAAATAGGGTGCTGACATGCTTATTGCTATATCAGCAACTTTTGTCTCAAAAAATGTATCTTTCCCTGTTCTGTCCAAAAGCTCCTCTCTCCATTAGCGGCTGGTGACAACTTTGGGCAAGAGGGCTAATGAATAAATATTCCTTGGTAACAATATTGAAGCAGATGCGTTGAAAGACTGCGTCGGACATGTCTTGGACTCTACAACCACTGCTTCACTTTGTATCAACTATGTCAGTGTGTCGGAGCAGGTCTTTTGGCTTTCCTGTCAAGTCGCAACATTGTGAGAAGTCAACCAAAAGTGTTCACAAGACAAAGAACATTTGCTTTCGCCTCCTTTTTTCAACAAGAAGCCTGTTCAATATAGCTTTCTAACATTTACAATAATCCCATCTATGAAAGAAGGCCTTATTCTACTGAGAGAAGCAGGTGCTCCAGGTTAATGTCTGTAATGGCACCATCGAATCCATAAAAACAATTTGATTATTTTGCATTTATATATGCACATTTAGTGGGTAGCAACAGCTGAGTTACTAAGGGCCAAACTGTTTCCGCTCACACTACTTCTATTTGGCAGCAGAAGGCTCCTGATTGGTCAGTTTTACGGGCTGCTTATAAAAAATATTCAGTGTAAAAAAAAAACCCAGCTATTGTCACATAAATGTATTATATATTTATTATTATATATTACTAATTTAGTAATATATAAAAAATTTAGGCGACAGTAGCTCAGTTGGTAGAGCATTGGCCTTAAGCCCAGAAGGTCGTGGGTTCAATTCCCACCTCTGCACCTTCTCCACCGACTCCCACTGATGACTGCTGTCGTTGTGTCCTTGGGCAAGACACTTAACCCCACTTTGCCCAAAAGCTCCCACTGAAAGATCAAGGCTATGCTCACACTCAGAGAGCAGCCGTCCTCCTGTGGACTCACCACCTGCAGAGGGTCAGTGAGGGGCTGGTGCTATGAGACTTGGGTGGCATCCCCCTGACCCAGAAATGGATTAAAGGGTAGAAAATGGATGGATGGATATTACTAATTTATATATTTCTGGAACACTTGCACAAGAGTAGTAGTATAGCAATAATAAAGCTGAAGTACTGCTGAGGTACTGTCTTAATCTTTTTAAGATCATTCTGAGAGCCAATTGGCGGTGGTCCTCTGTTTTCTCTTTAATGTCTGAAACAACACATCTATAATGTCACAACTCTTAGATCAGTGAAAAATACTTTCTTATTCTTAAAGTGAGAAGGAACTATGTATGTTTTTAACCCTTGTATTATGTTAAGGGTCAATTTGACTCATTTCAGTTTTTGAGTTGATCAAAGTACTGGTTATCCTTTCTTTTTCTTGCTGAAATTTGGTGACTTTTCCTCATCTAGGGTCATGAACTGATGTGTAAAATCTGGACACTTAGTGGAGTGGAATGTCTGTGCAGAGTTTGTATACAAAGATGATGTTGCGGGTCATTTTGACCCAGACGCTTTAATGTGGGTAAATAGTTGTTCTGATCCAAAAAAACATGTCTCTTTGACATTGTATTTTGATTGCCTCTGAAACCCAGAGCCAGGTGTGTGAAGACAGGGAACTTTCTCACACTTGTCCTTGTCACTGTTCTCATGTCATCTCTTTTGCCTAGCGTACATCGGACTGGCAACTGATTATATCCGTCGTCTTTGAGTTGCTGCCCCGCACACATCAACAATCTGGCGTAAACGGGCAACTCCCAGTAGCAGGCCAGTCTCGGGAATAACAGGAATAATAGTTGACAGCAACTGGTCTCAACTACAGTGTGTTGTCTTACAAACTGTAGAGGGCACAATACACGCAATACACACATGTTGTTGGAGCGAGCACATCGGGTCATATCTCCGGATTTGAGGACAACTAGTTGCCAAAAAGTAGAACACAGGCAACTGACTGAATCCGGAGATCGACTGTTTATCTCCAGTTGTATGAGCGCTCACATCGACCGATTTCAACTGATAATCTCCATCATCTCCTCTCATTTGCCAAAAGCCGCCTTGCAACTAGTTGTCTCCAGTTACTCTGTCGATGCACGCTAGGCTTTAGACAAACTCACCAAAAATGAGCTCCAGTAGGATGACATCTGAGGAGGCTTTATCATAGATTTTTAACTGGGATAATGATGTAGAGGAAGAGATTTCAGAAACAGAGGATTTTTCAGAGACAGAGGACAATGTTATTGCTGATCCAGATTGTCAATTTTTCTACAATAAGGAGGATTCAGAGGACGAATCTTTGGTCAAGAAAAGAGGAAGAAAGGACGGACCGGACGGAAGGTAGGAAGGAAGGAAGGAAGGAAGAGAAAAGAAGGGTAGAGATGAGGATGAACAGAGAAGGAAAACAGGATGAGAAGAAGGAAGGAGAAAGCATGGCAGGAGGAAAGAGGGAGGTAGAATTGTCATTTTGACCCGAGAGGAGGACAAGAAGATTAGACTAAATATTTCTTAAATATAGTGTTGGAATTAAAAATGTATTGTATTGTCACTTTTCTAAATATTTATATAACCTAAAATAAAGTTGTTATTGGTTTAACCTGTTTTCTTGACTGTTTTGAGTGCATTTACACAGTATGGGTCAAAATGACCCGCAACATAATCAATGTCATTTTTTTTCAACATAATACAAGGGTTAAATACTTAACTTTTTGCGGTTTGGGAGTACTATTTCACTGGCTGATAGCTGATTGGCTGAGTGAGGGTGGTCCTCTTTTCTGTCCACGTCTGAAAAAGCTGATTTAAGGATTTCTCAGAGGACAAACATAATAATCATGATGTCAATAAAGCATCGTTTTTATATAGCGCTTTTTTGGACACTCATGTTTTTATTCATTCTCTCCATACACTGTGGTGATAAACCTCTACTGTAGCAACAGCTGCCCTTAGGCACACTGACAGAAGTGAGGCACCCAGAGGATAAGTATCTTGCCAAGGACACAACGACGCCCACATGTAAAAATACATGCATGTGAGAACTTGTGATGCAAAGGAGTGAGGAACTATATTGACAAGTAACTTAAAGGACAACTCACCCTCAAATCCACTTTTTTTTGCTGATAAACGGTATAAATGAGTGTCCAATAGTGTTGTCTACATATCCTGGTCATAATTTTGCCACTTTGGTGCAAATTAGTTGAAAGTTAAACTTTCTGCCTAAAACCGTCTGTGAGGCGTCATCTGCTGGCGACCTGTATTACTACATTTGAATTTTGAATGTGGCGCCAACACTGGCGCAGCAGCAAGAGCTGACGTCTGAAGCAAGACCTGACGTCAGCAGCCCCCCACCCAGAGGTATATAAACGGCCCAGTCTCGTTCACGCCTCCTTTAGTCCTCCAGGCTACGCCCATTTAGAGGAAGATTTGAACAGGAAATGTGAGTGACGTAAGCTCCGAGGAGCGGGGGTGAGAACCACTTTAAATGACTAGGATATAATCGGATAGTTCATTTTTTTTATGGTTTCAAAGTTAGGTACTCCAGCTTTATAGCAATAATCAATGACAGGCTGATGAAGTATGTTGTGCCGAATGCACTCTGCCTTTGTGTCTTGTCCACTCATAGCTCTTGGTCCATGTGAAGACGGGGTGCACATGACCGAGTGGCACCCCTGTCCAAAAGTGGACAGGTTGTGTGTCATAAATCCGTGGTCCCGGTCCGCCTTCAAATCCCCCAACAGCTTGTAGCAGCTTCACAGACATCTGGTTACCTCTGGCTCTGATGGCCGCACTGCTGTTTAATACTGCATAAAAGATGGGGGAGCAAGGGGGAGGGCTGATGGTGGCTGTGCAGCAGGCTTGTATGATTCAGGGCGTCTTTGACTCTGCATTTTACCCAAAGCAATGCAGTTTTAGTTTATTTTACAAGGATGTGGAATGTGTTTCCAGTTTCCATTTGTTCAGTTATTGTATAATTTGACCTTGAAGCTATGGTCAACAATTGGCTATAGAAAAGAGTTGTACAAAATAGAGCACTTATTTTACAAATGATCACAAAATAAAAAAGAGGAGAGGGGAGTGGGCCAACGTAGTGCTGACGTTATTCGTAGTTTCTGAAGAAGCAGCTTCAACAGATGCTATGAGCCAAAGGACAAAACAGCCTTGCAACAAAAGAGGCAATCAGGAATGGTGCTGGTCTGATCCTGCTTGCAAACTAAATCCATATTCAGCGACAGAAGGCA
This sequence comes from Knipowitschia caucasica, assembly GCA_964034765.1. Classification (NCBI taxonomy): domain Eukaryota; kingdom Metazoa; phylum Chordata; class Actinopteri; order Gobiiformes; family Gobiidae; genus Knipowitschia; species Knipowitschia caucasica. Next base: position 10,012,296 of record OZ035841.1, read on the forward strand.
CCAGATTTACAAAAACGTATCAAAATATAAACACCAGAATCATATAGAATCAACAGATTTTTAAATCCAAGATAGTCTGATAAACAGTTAGACATAGTAGGTGAATGGGTGTGTGTTGGAGAAATGATTTCCCCATTATTTTTGCATGAATACGCAAGTGTTCACAATAGAGAACAAAACACTAAAGACAATAAAAAAAATACTCCGTATTTTGATCACGATTCCATTAATTCTATCTAGCAAAAAGGCTGTGGGTTCAATCCCGTAACTGATTTTAAGGCTCCTTCTCCATTCTCTTGTTGTGACTGTACTTGACTAAAAAACGTATCCCTGCATGCTCCTGAGCGGGAAAAAAGTGCTATTCTGGCAAAACCCTCAATATTTAAAAGCAAATATCCTGGAATTTGAATTTATATTGACCTTTGATAACAGTGCATTCATAAGGGAGTACTGTTTATTACATAATAATTTGCTATAAAGGACTATGTCAAAGATGAGAAGAGACGGAGGGCAGGAAGTTTCTTTGAAAGGATAGGAGTCGGAAGAAAATGAGAAAAGTTTGGAAGCAGAAGTGAAAAATATGGACAAATGATCAGGCTCTCGAGCTGTACAGATCTCCTCTTCCTCATTAGGGTCATTATACCTCGCCTGGATGAAGCAATTTCTCTCGTGCACTTTGAGATTTGAGGAGGACAGGCCCATTTTGCAGCGCACAAATCAAAATGGTGACTTTTGATCAGAGGAATTCAATGAAGATGACACGAGCATGGTGTTAAGGAATGTCAATATGCCATTTAATAGGCTTCTGAAGGCTCGCAGAATGAGAACAGGGATTTTTTGCAAATGGGCTGAGACATCTTGAATATTAATATACAAGGACCAGGAAAAGAATAAATGTGGCTCAAAATGAGACAACCATTATGTGCCATCGGCCCTTCCGATCACCAACAACCCTTTACACACTCACCAGACTCATTCTAGGCAATGGGTATCTTGCCTAAGGACACAATGGCAGTTTGGCACTTTACAGCCGCAGCCGCCCCACTGTGGCATCAGGTGTTCCCAGAGGTTAAGTGTCTTGCCAAGGACACAACAACAGTAGTCAGTGGGAGTCGACGGTGAAAGTCTTGAGTTGGGCTCGAATCCACGACCTTCTGGCTCAAAGTCCAATGCAATGAGCTACTGTTGCCTATTGTAATGCGTTTAACTGATTTTTCAGCATTACAACATAAATAGCAGCGATGACCTGTGATTTGGAGAAGTAATTTTTTTCAGATTTGGCCAGAAATTCCGGATACTGGTGTGGTCGGATCAAAAAGCTACTGCAGATTTTTTTTTTTGAACGGACAGTATGTCATATTTTCATTTTCACTTACATTTACATCTTTTATTTGTGTCCCCAGATAACAGCTCACGTGTACCAATCATATTTGGCCTTTTTTGAACAGAGCTATTCTTCATGAAAAAAAATACAATGGACATGAGGTTTGAAAGCATTTTATCCAATCACACACAGAGCAGAATGACTCATTTGAGTTGCCAGTGTGTTCAAACAAAACAAAAAAATAGCACCATTGGTTTAAAATGAGAGCAGATTAAGAGAAAGTTGTCATATACAGATTGTGTACCTACTGTACACTATCGACATCCCAGCAAGTGGATTGCATCAGTAATTGTTGCTTAGGAGAAACATGTCACAAGCAGGAAGATTCTGGCAACAAGTTTGATTGTAAATGTATTGACTATATTAGACCACTAAATGTTATTGCATACTGTCCCTTTAAATTATGATTATTATATTTTTTGTCATGATAATATAATAATTCTAGAGCAATGTATTTTTTTTTTCTAAAAGGTTTTTTGTGTGGATTGAACTAAAGCATTTTAAAGCATCATCCATGCTGTTCCAAAGCTTATCCCCCTTCAAAGAAAGACATATTCTCAACTAGTTCTCACGGTTGCTTTCCGAAAGACTGATGAGCTTCTTAGGTTGTATGGGTTCTTTGTTTTTGAGTAACTATCATTTGGTCTGGACTATATCACTTATGTTGTCCCTTCCAATTTCACTTTCTGCCCTCAAATGTTCTAAATTTGATTAAATATATCCTTATATTTATTTAGTCTCATAAAACACCCATTCTTAAAATCAGATTAAAGGGACAACACAAATAAAGGGGCAACACACAATAAAATAGAATCTACTCTCATTAAGTGCTACTTAAATGAAACTAGTGTAGCCTCAGGAACTGAGACCACACAGACAGGCTGCAGAAAGGCAGCAGGTAAGGATTTGGCCACATGAAAAACTAAAATGGAGAAGCTGGAATTGAAAACATAGCCAAATAGAAATGGAAGGAAATGAAGAAAAGTCACTTATTTGGATACCAGAACTGTGGACTGTAAGGCAAGCTCAGGACAAGCTTGGTCCAACATCGAATGACAAACCAGACTGGAAAAAAACTCCCTCTCCCAAATCCAAAATGGTAAATTGATTTGGATCCAAGACCCAAAGCAATAATAATGAGTAGATTATGACTGCCAATATTACTTTTTCCTACCAAAAGTTTTCTACTACATAATACAATCCAAACAACCTTTTTTATGCACATTAGTCAAATCTATTGGCGTCCCACATTTTTCAATTAGTTTCTTGCTCTCAAAACAGTTTGGTTGCATCAGTTTACACATGCATACATCCTCTTTCGCATGTTTGAATAAGATTTTCGGACCAAAAATGACTCACTTAGCCAATCAGCTCTTAGCTTTTAAGTGTCAAATAGTGGCAATCAGCGCTCTTTCTTACAGAAATTCAAGCAATAGCATACTTTCCAAGGAGGTGAAGACTCATTGTGGTCTAATTTGTTACAAAATACCCTGATTTAAATAATATTCATACTGGTCAGTGGGAGTGAATTTGTAGTTAAAATAAGTATTCTTGTTGCCACACCTTGATGGAAGCCATTTTTTTTCTATTTTTATTACTAATCAGCATGTCACAAATCTGCTCTTATCTTTAAACCAGTGGACCTCTTGTAAAGCAGCCTGCCTGACTTTTAATTAAAACTGGCCCAATCCACTCTTGTCTCTGGATCGGTCGCCACGAAGAATTTGTCACCGGGCTCTCCAGCGCTTGTCTGACCTCGTGGGAGACCTCCTGCTAACGATTGAAGAGGAATAGGTGCCTCTTGCCGTGCGATATTGAGGCATCAGAGGGACACACAATAGGAATGGCCTTCGCAACTGATGAAATAGGTGTTCAATATCGCTGAGATCAATGCAAAGCCTCCCTTGTTGATAACCAATAGTATGGAATAGTGTGACCTTTTAGTGCAGCAGTGATAAATGTTCAACCATGTTCGGAGCTGAAGTGTATACGGTTACATTACATGGATTGCTTGCATGTGTATTCAGACTTGCAGATCTTGTAAACAGTATGAGGTTACCAACAGCAATGTGGAGTAATAGTGGAAAGGAAAAAAGCAGGCTTGTTCAAGGTTATTTGAAGTGGTATTGTTGTTGCTAGGGGATTGGTTTAGTCTTTCAATGGGTCTCGGACAACTTGTGCAGTGTCCAGGGAACCTTTTATCAGATCGTGAGATTGGGCCTTAATTAGAAGAAGCTTGCTTACAAATGTATGTGTTTGAAATGGAAGCTGTTTGCAAATTCAGCCCATAGTATATGCTTAAAGGAAGTGCTGTAGGGGTGACTTTGCACTCACTTATTCCTCTATGGATGTCTTTGGGGTATACCATATAATAAGAACATTGGGCCTCATTCACGAACGGTTCTTAGGAACAGATTTGTACGTAAATCCTACTTACGCGGTTTTTACGAAGAAAGTGGCATTCACGAATATTTCTCGTAACCAGAATTTCTCTTGGGCAAGTACAAATCCTACGAGTCCTCAGGAGCACTCGTACGCATTCAGTGCCGACATGTTCACATGCGGGGGTTGTCCTCTTTGGTGAAGTTGAATAAAAATACAACATTCCAGTGATATGTCCGTCATATCGATGTATGTATTTATTTATTTGTAGTAATCTTTATTAGTAATCTTTATTTATATATATATACCGCCTTTTTCACTGCAGATCTGGCCTACTTTTTAATTCATTTTGAAATGAAATGTGCCAACGCTTTATCAAATACATTGGAAATCTTGCCGTGTATTAGTGACCCCTTCCTATTTATAGGGGGCATTTCTTTATCCACGGGCCACAGAACAACGGCATATATACTGCTGCTGCAGGAGGTTACTGGGTCCGCGCTGAGTCTCTGCGCTGGTCTCTCCTATGGATCTATACGGGTCTGCGCTGGTGTCTCCCATATACGGGTCTGCACTGGTCTCTCCCATGGATCTATACGGGTCTGCACTGGTCTCTCCCATGGATTCTGTTGTATGCCGTTGTTTTTTTTAGTCTAGTAATTAGTTGCCGAATGGAACTTTTTTTTATAAGCGTTAAGGCCTTGGAGAAGTTAGTTTCGTGATTTCTTCTTGCGTATACGCACTTATAAGTTTTGTGTCCTGTATTGGTTTATATGGGAGTATTATTTTTGAGTGATAGGGGTGCCTAGTAAAGTGTATTATAATTGTGGGTGAGGAGGTGTTGTGTGATGACGGTGGTATATGTATTTAATTAGTTTATTTGGGGCTTGTAACGTAAAATTTAAAGATAAATTTTCAAGTTTGGGTTGTTATATAAAGGTGCATATTATCTTGTCATATATTATAAGATATGGAAGATTAATTTAATATTAGTTCGATTGTATGTAGACTTGATTTCCTTAGTTATCGATAGGCGGTAAAGCCCCTTGTTAATTGTGATAGCCCGGTTTATATGAAGTATAGTATATCGGATTTTAAGCCACCGGGTAGGGATGGGAGTGTCGATTACGTTACACGTGGATGTTATCATTGTAGTAGTGGATAGGAGATGATTGGATATGAATATATAAGTATTTATGGTATTATTGAATTTGATCAGATAGTTTGTTTTTTCGTATGAATGTACTATAGCAGCGATTATTTATATCTGACATGTTGCGCTTACGTTTTCCCGAATAGAATAAGGTATAAATTATGTTCAGAATGGGCGATATTTATTATACGGAGTTTATGTGATTTAAAGGTCTTGGTGATTGTGATTATTGTGTTGTATATGTATAGAGAATTTTGTTATTGTTTTAACGACCGAGATGTTTAATATAATTTTGACGTTTTCGGAGTGTGGCACGAGCAATATATCGAATCTTGGTACGGCCGTGTGTTTGTGTACCCGCGTATATGTATTGATTACTTCGTGTGTTTCGTGTCTGATTTAGTTTTTTGATTATAATCCGGGAGGTTCGTCCGGTGCGTTATGGTATGCGTTACAGAACGAACGAGTACTGTAGTGTGTTGTTTTTTACGTTTGGCAGTTTAGGATGTTTTATTTTCGGTTATGTGTGTTGTTAGTTTTACGTTTCTTTTATGAGATTTTAACGTAATGTATAAAAAGATTAGAAGTTCGACGTGTATAGTATGTTTTTTTAGAATTGAAATGAGATTCGTAACCCGTTTCGGTTGTTTCACATGTTTATATTGAATTTTTTGTCCAGTTAATTTTCGTTTAAGCGTTTAGTTTGGTAGCGATTGATTGATGGACGTGGTGGGTTTGTTTTGTTGTGTATTTAAGTTTGTCAGGTGGTTTTTTAGTATCGCGAGGGCACGTGAGTTGTGGTGGTCCGTGAGGATTAATTTTTAGAAGGTTGCGGGTAATATTCGAGGTCGTGGTTTTAGTTTAATTTTTGTTTTGTTTTGGACGTGGTTTAGTGTGTGTATTCCGGTTGTGGCTCGACGGTTGTTAAGATGGTCGTTTATCGGTTGTTCTTTAACGTGCGTAAATCAATATGGAATTAAGAGTAAATAATTTTATTATAAAGATATTGAGATGTAAATCGATAGAGTTTTATTAAAGAATGCCGAATATAGTAATTTTGGTGGTTTAGATACGTTTATAAATAACGTCGTGTTAATTACTTCGTTTTGTATGCGTATGGCGATTTCACCGGAGAATTGTTAAGTTAATTAAGATTTGAATAGTACCCTGATGCCTTAGGTGTAATAATGTTTGTTGATAAAAATAATAATCATATTTATAAAAGTTAGTTTAGAATGATTAATTCGATTTTAAAAAATTATTAGCGTAATATTAGAATTACCGGATATAAGTTTGTTTAGAATGAATTACTATTTTATTTCTGTACCGTCGTGATTCATTATAAGTTGTTTTTTTTTTGGCTCGAAGGGTAAAGGGATTAATTCTGAAGATAATAATTTATATAGTATATGGATTGTTTTTCCGTTTTTTGTGGAGTAATATAAACGAGTTGTCTTGGATATACGTATTTCTCGAATTTTATTTTGAGATTGTGTAGTGGTATCGTACGTAATTATCTTATATATTTTTATAGTAATGTGTGTGGGTAATATATATAAAAAGTTAATAAGTATTACCCGTTATAAAGATGATAGAAATTAGTAAAAATTAAAAGATATATAAATCGTTTAAGGGAATGTTAGTTCGTATTTATATTAAGGATATGTGTTAACCCATTATGTGATCGATCGAATTAAAATAGAATATAAAGATCGTTACGATGATGTGATGTCTGAAACGGTATCGCGAGACCTATTTTTTAGATGGACCTATTACCGTGATTACCCTTGCTATCTATTATGTATTGAGTGTACTAGAAGAACGATTATTTTTATATCGAATATAATTAAATGTAGAGAAAGTGTATATGTCTTCTTTTGTCCTATTAAATATAAGAGTAAATATCGTTCTCCCGTTATATGTAACCGTAGGATATTTGTATCGATATCAGTACGCTGGGTGAATGCGGGTAGTTTGTTCGATTTAATAGTGTTAAATAGATTATAGGGAATAATTTGTGAGTGCGGTTTTGTATTTATTAGTATTGCCCGTATAGTATCTATGTTTGTTTAGTAGGAGTCTTTCTTATATTTATCGAAGATATAACCAGTTGAGAGTGGGTTAGTATCATAGTGTCAGATTGTAGTGACGTCGTATGTGTGAGATTTTTTGTGCGTAGATGTTTAGTGACTCCTGGAACACGGTACAGAAGAGCTATTGTTGAGGGGGGTGTGTCTGTTTGTGTTTCAACGTTTTTTGTTACAGTGGCTTTTGTTTTAGGTCCGTATATCATTGGCGTATAGTTATTAGGCTTGAATAATGTTCATGTGAGTATGTCCCGGATCAAACGATTTATGAAGTATATATAGATTATTAGTAGATGGGGAATCGGCGAAGTATGATTGGATGGTTTGAATGTTTGCACGTATGTAGTTATTTATATAGTGAGCGTGTTGACGTTGGTGTCGTCGTAGGTCCGTATTATTAAGTTAGATATCGAGTATTTATATATATTTGAATGTCTATGGTCTATATTAATTAAAAGTTTGAGGTATGATAGAGATTTGTTATATTTTCAGAATAAAATTAACTAACTCTCAGATATAATTGCCGTAATTTCTTCTTAGATATACTAAAACAATCTAAAAATAATTTATAAATAAAAAATAAATAAAATATAAATAGATACATATAAAATAAAAAATTAATTCACGCGTAATATTAAAATAAGATAAAATATTAATTGAATAAAAAAAACTTATATGACTAATTTACTAGATTGCAGATTTACAAAAACTATTTAATCTATAGAAAATTATTTATATATATCATAGAAAAAAAAGAATAAAATATTATAAATACCTATGATTTATAATACTTATAAAATAGATACTATCTAACTAAAATAATAAAGAAAATTAATTAATGTATTTAATAAAAATAAAATTTATAATTATAATATAGACAAATAAAATTTTATAAAAAGTATTTTTATTAATTCTGTGGAAATAATACAAAATCCCTTAAAAGTTAATCTTCTATAATCCTTATATATCTCGTAATATCCTAACTGAAAAATGAAATATTAATTAATAATATATATTAATATATTGAAAGTATAATAGAATTTTAGTTTATTAACCTAGCCCTAAATAATTAAATAAACAATCTCGCTCTAAACTACTAATATAAACTGACACTACCCCGATTGTATACTGACGGCAATATATAATTAAACTAAGAATTTAATCTTAATAATATCTTATAAATTATATCTTATAAATCTTAACTATATCTCTACTAATAATATTACCCCCTTTATAATATTAATTATTATATTAATCTTTTATATATTAACCCTAATATGGAATACTACGACATTGATATCACATATCACTAAACCCTATATTAATACCTACTTAACTATAAAACCCCTAAAAATATATAATAACCCCTAATAAAAAAAAATAAAAACAATTATTAAACAAATTTATAAATAAAAGAAAGAAAAACCTCTTATAATAAAAACCCTAATTTAAAAAAAATTCCTAAATAATAATCTAATATACACCTTAATAATTCTAATTATAATAAAAATAATAAAAATAAAAAAACTAAAAAAAATCTCTATATCTATAAATTCCAAAATCTATTAAATTATACTACTATTATTCTACTTTAATAACTTAATATAAAAATTTTAAATTTATCTACTTAATACCTTTTTAAAACCTATCTAAAACAAAACTAAAATACCTAAACCTAATTTAAAAATATATAAAACTAAAAAATATACTAATAAAAAAATCTAACCCTCATATTTAATAATAAAATAAATAATAATATACCTTCCCTCCTTATTTAAAAATAAATAATATTAAAATCTATCCTAAAAATAAAAATAAAACTAAAATCTAGTAAATAAAAAAAAAAAACACCCCAGAAACAAAAAACTAATAATCTAAACCCCCCCCATACTAAATATTATAACAAAAATATTTAGAAATATAACTAATAAATAAATAAAATAACACCTTAAAATAATAACTAAATAAAAAAACCAAAAAACAAATATATAAAAAAACAAACGAATCTAAAGATATAATCTTATAATACCTCTAACCCCCATAACTAAAACCCTAAGACAAAAATCAATAATAAAGTGAGAAAAAAAATAAAAATACATAAGATAACGCAATAAAAAATATAGAAACTAAATATATCCCTAAAATAAAAAAATAAATAACATACACAAAAAATTTAAATACAAAAAGAAAAAAGAATATTTAAAAACCAACACCCTTCTAAAAACCTTTTAAAAACTTAACATATTACACATAAAACAATATATAAAATAAAACTAATTCCTAATTAAAATTAGTAATTATCCTAAATAAAATATCTAAAATAACAATATAAAAAGAACTAAAAATATATCAATTAATTTTAAAATATTTAACTCTATAATTTAAAGATAAAGCTTTACATTAATAAACTGAATATCACACAGTTCTACTAATAATAAAATATAACTGAATTTAAAATAGTTTATAATTTATAAAAAACTAACATATAATTATCCTATGAATTATAAAATGAAAAACTTTAACATTATAAAATTATAAAATTACATACACAATATTAAGAATAAAAAAAATCTAATTAAAAATAATCAAAAAAACAAATACTAAAAAAATCTTATAATATTATTTTCCCTCCTAATCAATACTCAAAATTAATTCTATTTTCAATAAAACCCACACAATTCATTTCTATATATTAATTATATTATAATAATACACTAAAATTAAAATATTCTTAATATTATTAATCTAATTTAAAATTTTATACAATTAAATAATATACCTGCTAAATAATGAAAAAATGTAAATAAATAAATAAGTTATAAACTGAATTACTAATAAAAACCCCTAAAAATAAAATAAAAAAAAAATAACTCTATCTAAATCTATAAACTTTAAATATATTATCTAAACTCCTTATTCTAAAAAACTAAACATCCTCTATACTATTTATAAATGTTACATAACATTATAACCCCTCTCCTATTAAAAAAACCCCCTATATTAAATCTATTACCCCTAAAAAAGCCCTAAAACATAATCTCTTAAATTTACTAATATATTTTATAAGTTAAAATTATTAATCTATTCTAATATAAAAAAAAATTCTAACCTATAAAACTTTGTCCTATGTGAATAACTAAATAAAAAATACCTCTTACTATAAAGAAGAATATAAAAAATTAAAAATAATATAGAAAAAACAAAATTATTAAAAAAATTTTTTTAACGCTTTATAAAAAAAAATAAAATAATAATAAACTATTAATAATACCTTATTCTCAAAATATTAAAAATACTAATCACCTTACTTTTTAAACAGAACAGTTCTACTTTAACTTCCTATACTAATTAAAAATCTACTTATTTAGATTACTTAATATTCTATTTACGGGTGGCCTGCACGGGTTCTCCCCTTATACGGGGTCTGCACTAGTCTCTCCCATGGATCAATCTCCTGGTCTGCACTGGGTCTTCCTTATCGGATCCGCGCTGGTCTCTCAAGTCTGGGTCTATGACGGTCTCTCTTCAGGTTCCGCGATGGTCTCTGCGCACCGGTCTCTCAGGTCAGGTCACTACCGTCTATGCGGGTTCTAATCTATGGTCCGCGCTGGTTTATGTGTGCTTGGGCTTCCAGTCTCTCCTCGGGTCTGCATTGGTCTCAGCGCTGGTCCGCGCTGGATCTCCTCCCAGGGTCCAAAATATTTTGAGATTAATCTCAAAACATTTTGAGATTCATCTTTAAAATAATACACATAATATATTTTTAAATTAAGCTCATAACATTTTGAGATTAATCTCATCATATTCTTAGATTAATCTCATAATTTTGCTAGTTCGACTTTATTATCATAATATTTCGACTTTTAAGTCAACATTTTATAACTTTATTCTCAGTCTGGTAAAAGAAGAAAAAGGGTGACTTTTGCTCCGTGTAAAGGCCTGTTGCTGTTTCCTCTGCCGTCTGCACACGGCCCTGCAGTCCCTTATATGGGCATTTAGTGGGCGGTTACTTATGCTATAGTACCTATGCTAATGAAGCACCTGGCACGCGCGCTCTACTTACGAGGAAATGGGATTCATCAATCTGAGAGAACAGCTGCGAACAATTCAGCGGCTTACGAGTGCGTGGATGAATCCCACGATCTCTCTCTTTTCCTCCGTCCTCCGTTGTTGTGTGTGTCTGAGAGAGATCTGTGGGACTTCATCAAAACGCACTCGTAAGCGCTGAATT
>OZ035841.1:10023542-10039718 GCA_964034765.1 Knipowitschia caucasica
AGACACGCACAAAACAGGTTAAATACACACAGTAAATAAAAGGCTGTGGGTGTGATTACAGAGCGTGCAAGTGCTTGTTTAGAAGTGTGAAATGAAGAGCAGCGAGCCCCCAGACACATATTAGTGCAGTTTGTAGGACTGTGTCTAAAGCCCTCATTCCTCTCACTGATAAGACCAAGATGAGATGGATTTCCTGTCCGTTCACTTGCGTCTTGGAAGAAATAAATAAACTAAAACGCTGTTGGACTGGTCCAGGGTGAGTGAAGCTCAGACTAGGAAAAATGATGCAAAGCTGGCGAAAGGCTGCTTTGAATCGTTTTCCCTGAAAATCAGAGGAAAACGATTTGTTCTTTGACCTGCAGACTGATTCTGTGAGATCAATGTGAAAGCAGAACAGAAGTGATGGACATATAATTGCATGAGAACGTGGATAAGTAAAAGGGAGGAAGTGGGCCGTCACCACACAGTACACACAATATGAGAACCGCCTTCAAATATGGGCCCATCATGGCAAGGCAAGGCAAATTCATCTGTATAGCACAGTACATGCACATACACAACTCAATGTGCTTGACAAAACAAGACATACACACACACTCATTACATTCAGATACATTGTACATGTCTTGCAACCTACGCAGATACAGGGAGAACATGCAAACTCCAAACAGAAAAGCCTCTTAGCTCCTGCTTTGTCCAACCCTTATTACTATTATCATTTATCTTTTTCACATTTATTTACAGAAGCATTAAAATGATAATTTCATCAATTAGATATATATTCAGTCCATTTCAAATATGCGTCGAGCTGCCCATTTCTGAGTTGTGTTTGGACAGCTACAGTAAAGAGTGTTATTGGAGACTATGTACAGGATTGTTGTAGTTGGGCAAACCAGAGTAAAACAGAATCTACACATACTATCGGAAAATAGATAGGTCTGGCAGGTAAGGCACCAACATCTATTGCAGCTTTTCTTGCAGCAGCTAATAGTCTTTTAAAATAAAGCTTGCAACTGTTGTGACTTGGAAGTATTTATATATGATATGATTCTCTTTGTTCTTATTTATGTTAATGTTCCATCTGCTGCAAGATAAATCTGATTTTTATTATTACGATAAAGCCAGTACATTATTCACTGTGCTGTTGGCAGAGATACTTGGGGTCAAAGAGCAGAGCATGGGTTGTGCAGATTTATCAAACAAATATCAAAAAGAAACAATGGCAGTATGTGCATTTAAATCATAGTGCTTTGAGAAATTATCTTAAATATGAAATGGCCTCACCCTGAAGTGATGCATTTGGGTCAGTCACAGAAATAATACTGAGCTAATCCATTCAAAGCTTATAGCTCCTGATACCGTCCTTATCTGAGGAGAAATCCGTTTTATGGAGATATATGGCTTTAATACTCATGTAATATTCATGCCAACCAGAATGTTAACAGAATAAGATATCAAACACATGGTCCATAGGTGGATGCTGAATAAAATTGAGTTGAGATAGTATTTCAGGGGGATTTTGTAAAAGGTTTCTCCTGATGTGAATTTATATAGTCTGACTTTAGTCGTTCATTGACACTACTTCATTGGATTAGCGTTAATAAGGCTGTGAGAAAAAAGTAAACAAGTAAACTTATGTTGAATAGCCGGATTCCTCACCTACTTAAATTTTAAGGGTGATAACACGTTTAGTTTTAAGTTTATATTTGTACGTGTTCGACCCCAGATTTTAAGAGGGGGCATCAAGACGCATTTACTGTCTATCATGGTGCACTTACTGTCCATCTCAAGATTGCTATAGAAAAACTGTTCAGAACATTTTCTACGCTGATGGACCCCTCACCAGAAAATATCTACAAAACAATTTGAGCACTGAAGACACAACAATTTTTTTTTTTAAATGCACGATACTGAACACTACAGCCACAAGGTGAAAACATTTTTTTTTTTTCACATAAATAGTTTAATTCTGGATAATGAGATGATTATATTATAAACCCAAGCACTGTGACTGGTGTGTTTCTTTTTGGATTGATTGGATTGAAGCGTTTCTACTGCAGTTGATCTGTGTAGCCACGTAATTGGAAATAGTAATAGTATAGAGACATGGCCAGCAGAGGCACTAAAGAGCGCAGGAATATGTCATGCTCATTTCCTCACTGCAATGAACCATACAGTCCCTTGCTGTTTGGTACATATAATTGCTGCAGCAGTTGAGCGAGTTTGAAAATGTAAAGAAAAATAATAATAATTTGGCTGACAGTTTTAGCCTGAAAATAAAACAAATTGATGCAACAATGTTTAGCTCTGTGACTATATAAGAGCTTGTTACGCCCCCGGGGGTACGTCTTTTCCCCTCCTAACATGAGTCTCTTTCAGCTCCGCCCTGATTGGCTGGCGGCCTGCTCAAAGGCAGCAGGTGTCCTGATGGCGCCCTCTCTCTCCCTCCAGCCCTCTGACACACTGGTCCCAATCACGTCCTGGGACAGACGTGTCAGGCCACGCCACTTGTTCTTTGTATGATTTGATATTAGACGCACTTGCACCAAACACGTACATTTACACAAAGGTTGTCATACTGACTATCATTCGCACCACACGCACCTCAGCCCATTTCTCACTTACAGAACATAACAGTAACAAATTCCCATTCAACACTCTTACCTACACATAAGGTTCTCCAACTGATAATACTTGCATTACACGCAGCCACTCATATTACACTTACACTGATCGCAGTATTATTAAAATTATTATTATTTATCAATAAATGCCAACCATGGCTTATAATCTGGTTCTTGTGTTGTTCCCCCTTTTTCTTTGCTGCAGCCACAGAGCAGGGCTGAAACAAAGCGGTTATACAGTCATTACATATTATGAAAATATTTGGATTATATGGCGTTCCTACAAGTTCTAAAGAAAATATGCATTTCTACCTCCTGATGCATACGCAATTCTTCACAATTCCATTTAGAGATGTAATATAAATTGAGTTACTATTAAGAACAGATATAGCTATGCAGCGCAATTGGTTCAAAACATCAAATGACTTCTAAACTCCAAAAAGAGAACAATGAGCTGTGAAGGAAGTGGAAAGCCTTGAACAGAGCCAGCCAAACACAGGCAAAAACACACATAAATCTCACTTCACTCAAATGGACAAAGTGTTGTGTGTTTTTGTATGACTCTGCCTATTTGATACAACGGCATTTGAACAGATACGAGGGAGGGGAGACACAATACCTTTAGGAAGATAAAACAATTAAATTCTTGTTGGCCATTTCTATTTTTTTTGCTACAAGTTTATTTTTTACTATGGCTAAATGTATTATACTACAGGAAAAACAAAGTGTCTAGGCACTAAATAATTGAATGCATGCTGTTAATATATTATATAATTCATCAAAATAAATGCACATGCTGATTATTTCTGTTGTGAAAATCCATATGTATAATTTATGACAAATAAAAGCTTGCGACCCCAGATTTAATTGCAACAATATAATGATGGCAATATCTGTGAGTCGAGAGCCTACATCCTCCATCTTCCTCAGTCACAGATGGCTCCATACAGCAGGTGCACGGGCCACTTGTCACCTCTTTACCGCTCCCTCCATCTTGATTGGCCTTTTGCCTTCACCCTCCGATCGCCTGCATCCATCTCGCCTTTAAACCTCCAACTGAGATTCCTTAGTCTTTCACACCTCCCCCTTTTCTGTAGGTGGACTAGTGACATTTATCAACTCACTCTCTCACACTCTCTCCCTCTGGACAAGTGGTATTTGCTCCTTCCATCCCTCCATTTCTCTCATCCCCTCTTTCCACTTTCTCTTTTTGGAAACACGTCACTGATGTGTGCGCGGCAGGAGATAAATAGGGGTTTGTGAAAATGCCAAACTTAATTCCGGATACAAGTGTCGAGTTCCCGTGACTTTCTGGTTTCTGCTCGGGCCGTTTCCAGTGTGCATGTGCAATTACGCATTGTTAGTCAAAAATCTCTAATAAACTGCAAGGTTAAAATGTTTGTCTTTCAATCACGGCCCATAGTTCTTTCCAGGTCTGTAATCACAAAATGGAGAAATAATAGATTTGATGGGAGGTTTAAATAATGTAATAATAGAATCTAGTGGATTTTTCTGTGGTCAAGCAGAGCTGAACTGTACTGTAAATGTGAGCTGCTAAATTATTCTAATTGATCAGAAAACAGTACAGAACTGTGGTGTTTATGTTCAAGGGATGTAGTTTGACTTATGAAGACTTTTCCCATGCGACAGCCAGACCTAGACCCGAACCAAGACATAACTTGGCACCCTTAAACTGTAAGCGATTAAGGATTAGTAAAATCCATAACAGAAATAAATACAAAAAATGCTATGGAATCTTTGGAGGAAGCCAGGTTTATGAATATAATACAATATGATAATTTATAATGATAATATAATTCAAAATATATAATATATTAATGGTATAAAACTTTGGAGCTTAAAGGGTTGACTTCTTAAAAAAAAAAACAACATTAAATAATTGTGGCTTTTTGACGCATTGGAGAGAAATACTTGGACATCTGTAAATAAGACAATAACAAAGAAACAAACATCTGTGCTGCAGTAACTTGTGTGACAAACGGTGGGCGAAGAGCTCATAATCTTAGGAAACATTTATCACTCGCCCACTCGGTCAGATGACCAAATGCATCTATTAGTCGCCCCTGACAGACTGCGAAGTGCACTCAAGTTCGATGACTACATAAAGTGCTATTTGACTCACAACCTAATCACCGCCAGATGAAGACTCTGGAATCTAAATCCGTTTCCTCAAAGCATCATACAAAGAAAAAGCAAGCAGTTTGTTCAGCGGAAAAAATACTAAAAATAATTTCTTTTACGACTGTTGACACTTTGTTCGCAGTGGAAGCGGAAACAAGCCGAGAGGCACTCAAGCTGATGTTAAGTGAGCCGCGGTCTTGAGAGGAGTCATAAATTACACATATGTAACAGAGACTGCACGGCTATAAATAACTCCAGTGTCTGTAGAATGACGTCTCTTGTGTACAATAGATTCTTCTTATCGAGTAGTGTGAAAAAACATTGCAACTAAAAAAAACAAAATCGACCTTTTGTGCACAAGACCAATTATAATCAAAGATGCATAGATCAAGATTTATAAAAAAAAAAACAGATCAAAAAGGCAATACAAATAAATCAATCAGCAAACAGTTCAGCCTAAAAATCCCAAAAAAATAGTACACACTGGTCCCTTGTTTATTGCAGCGGTTGTATTCTAAAAAATAAACCACAATACTCTTACTTTAAACGCCTTTCGATATATACATTTTTCAATCATAAAAAAAAATGTCTTCACAAAGTATGTTTTCACAGTGTAGAGTGTATTTGCCCTCGATAGTCAATATCTAAAGAAAAATGGCCCTAATTTGAAGCGTGTCCAAGGACCCTACAGCGCCCATATCTTACATATGGGAATATCCCACAAAAACTTGAAGGTGACACTAGATGATGACTTGAAGAGACCTCTAAAACTTTCTTAATTAGCTGCATAAGACATCACTCACTATGCAGCACATTCTGAATTCTCTACCACAGATTTTCAACCTAATATAGATGTTGGTTTATGCCAAGCACCCAACACGTACACAGGCAAGTGTGCAGACGAGCAGATGGTAACAAAGATAAGAGACTGTACTAACAATGAAACTCAACTCTACACCGCTGTTTATTTTACATTTAATGGCCATAATTTGAAACTCCGTCTGACACACCATCAATCCTCGCACTTACGCAAAGACAGATTGAGAAAATTAACAAAAACTTTCCAACAACCACTGGAACATAACTGTCATTCAGAAACTTTTCACAATCGCTCAGGAAACTTGTTGACAAGAAAACGCAGCTGCAGACAATAACCAAAGTCCAATCCTACCTTGACCCCCCGGACTCGGAACTCAGCCAGGGCTCTGCTCATCTTTGAGGCGGCAGTGTTCAGGTCTTTCCCGCTGGCGATGACTTTGACGAGGAGCGAGTCGTAGTGAGGAGAGATGACCGCTCCCTGGAAGGCCGACGCGCTGTCCAGACGGATGCCCATGCCTTCGCCGCTCCTGAAGACCTAAGAGACAAAGGGAAGACTGGGTTAAGAGCGATCGTTTGTGCTGAAGTAAGATGTAGACAATTGTTTGGGATATTTTTCTATTTTATCAGGAGGGTGCCATGTCCAGAGCGTGGCCCTTCTCATACTCATACTCTGTCCTGACTTAAGCAGAATCGGTTGGATAGACGCCAACCAACCCCCCTCTCCTCAATCTTGATCATTCCTTTCTGTGTGGAGTTTACATGTCTCTGGGTTTCTTCAGTTTCCCCCTCAATCCAAAACATTGCACTGTAGAGTTCCCCACTGCATTTTTTTTCCTATCTTGCCTTAACACAAGATTTCACTTCACTCCAATTCAATGTGATAATTTGAAAGTATTTTGTTGGCCTCATTGAAAAATTCAGTCAAAGAAAGTCAGATGTATAATTATGCTCCTTTTTTACGTTTTTAATTTGCTTTGATAAATGTGTCCTCTGTTTCTCTAAAATGTAGCCTATCATGGTCTGTGTCAGGACAAGAATTGCTGACTCCTATCATCTACAATTACCGGTCATGCACTTTGTCAAAATTATGCATTCATTAGAAGCATTATTATTTGACTCTGCTTGTTCTAGCAACCTCAGAGGGTGCGAGATATTAGTTTTCAAGAACTGCCCCCGCACTCATAATTAAAATAAAACAATAGAGCATCTTGACAGTTTTGAACATCTCTAACCTTTCTTTTGAGTCAATACAATCCCTTTCTTAGCAGCTAATCGGAGGATTTAGAACTGACATCTCGCGCCAGATCTAACCTGGTGCAGAACAATGACCACGGGGAGCAGAGGATGGCGGAGGAGGATGAGAGGAGAGCTAACGAGGGAGGAAATGAAAGGGTGGATTCCTCTGAAGCACTTGGCACGAGAGCAGAAGACTTGTGTGCGAGGGAGAGCGCCCAACACCAAAACATATGGAGCCCCCGAAGGCACAAGCAGGAGCCGAGTCCAAAGTATAATCATTACAGTGATGCGCTACCAAGACACAAGGCTAAATTATGAAGACAAGTGTGAAGTAAATGACATTAAGATGATCCAACTGGTTACTAGTGAAAGACATAATATATATAATAGCCAACGGCGATGAGCAATCAGTGTGTGAGTAAATAAGTAGGTAAGTGATTCATTCATCATTATTTCATTCATTCTGGCATGAACAAACCAATTACCTATAGATTTATTCAGAGAAATGTGTGAAAAGAAATAAACCGCCCTCACAGATCCTAGACAGACAGCTGAGGACTCTGACCATTGTTTTTTTTAAATATCTTCCAGAAAATATTACTGATGGTTGTATTGCCAAAGAAAGAGACAGTTTTAAATGGATGGATTATGAAAAATACTTTTCTGCACCTATTGTACACATGTTTAGTGCTATGGCAAACAAGAGCACCTAGAGGAAACCTACACAGACACGGGTAAACATGCAAACTTCACACAGAAAGATGAGACTACAGAGTCATATGAGCAAAAATCATAATTTTTTTTAAACAAATTACAATTGCCGTTGCAGAAACTAAAATCAGAAGTGATATAGAAACTGCATAGAGCTGCTTAGAAAACTGACCTGTAATCTGATTTAAATTGTAAAATCAAGCTAACCGGATCATTATAAAGAGCACAATCTTGCAACTTCAACTTATATTTATTGCCTTACGTTGGACAATTTAAGACAAAGCGAGATAGTTATTTTTCTTCTCTACTGAAACATGACTTATCATATGTCGCATAATGGTAGAACGGTTTTACTACTCTGAATTGAAGCCGCAGATATTTCAATTTGAGCGCACATGCTAGCCTGCCCTCCAGGCCTGGGGTGCCACACTGTGATTTGGAGAGTGCGCTTTGATTTTAGGGCAGCAGGCCGGCCATCAGCTCTTCAAGTGCTGCTGAAGTAGATCAGAGGGCTCCAATCACACTAACACGCATACACCACAGCAGAGGGCGGGACGATTTCAAAGCAGGTCCACACTGTACCATATATACAGAGGAAAGGCTAGTATAGACAGTTATGACACAATGTTAGCGCAAAGCGAGATTCTATCAGATAAAGTGGAATGCAGATTGGAACATGTTTCTTGAATCAAGCATCACAGGAAATTGCTGAGAAATAGAAACAGAATCTTACATTTAGTTTAAAAGTGAACCATATTGACCATTATAATAAAGCAGGACAATTATGATGCATTGCCACTAAATGTAATGATTGCAATAATTTGGTGAGGGGATCAGGGAATCACATATTCTAAAAAGTAGTAGAAATATACAAAGTAATACACAATTATAATGTTAATAGTAGTGAACCAACCTGGAGACCCTTTCCCTTTCAAGTATAGCGCCACAAAATAATTCAAGAATGTAAGACAAAATCTTGAATGATTTGAATCATGTCATATCTACTTTAACTATAAATGTTTTTTGTTGACTAATGCAGGATTGTACAGTATATTGGTATAATATTAGGCATGTGTGTTCTTCATGATTTGCTGTGTGATGTCCGGGTACTTTCTCCTACCACTAAAAATATGTACAAAAGGTAGGATCGTCCAGCTCTGGTCCTGACCAAGCTGAGCAACAACATCTGGATATAGTGACAGACTCCTGACAGAGACCCTTGCAACACTCACAGATGGGTCTAATGCAGATCACAAATGTCCCCATGGAGACAATAAATTATAACTTCAAATCAATTTTTCCCCGTTTTGTAAAAGTATATCTCAGATCAAATAAGGTTGACCCCTGCTGTATAAGTGTCAGTGCTATGTAGTAGACACACACACAAAAAATCAGCAAATGGTAACCCATTTCCAAATGCAAATCATTATTTGCCATAATAACTTAAACGTGTATACAGCTCATTGGCATTCCTGCCCAATCCTTAAAACACATTTACTCTGGTCGTTTTCAGCGTCTTCAAAACCTCTGGGGGAATTCTGCACTCCGTTTACTTTAGCCCTATTCATTAAATCTTTCCTCACTGTGAACAAGCTATATTTTCAACTCGTCGCTCCGAAGGCGAGAGCGTAAACACTGGTGTGTGTGTGTTCGAGACTGTCCAGCGGCTGACCAGTGCCGCTTTTACAAATTGATGTTGAAGACCAAAACTTTGATGTTGAGTTGTCTGGTTTTCCCCAGGGATCCAAGTGTAAAGACAGAAAAAGGCAGATCAGCCAAAACAATAAAACCGCAGGAGAGTGAGAATCATTTTGTATAAGTATGCACATACAGTGGGGTAAAAACTTTAGTCTCCCACTAAAACTGTCTCTTTAATTTGTAATTATGCTTCTGCCTGACATCAAGACCAATGAAATTTGCAAGTTAAAACTTGATAAAAATTCAAGTGAGTTTTTGCTTAAATTTAATCAATTTTTTTGTTGAAAAGAGCTTGCGACCACACACAGTGATTTCTTATGAATTGCTCCCTATAGAGAAACTAGTACAACTGGGAAAGTATAATATAGGTTTGGGTGCCACATAATCCTTAATGAATTTATTTATTGGACAGGGAGTGTGCATTCAAGTATAGCCACAAACAATTTACTGCTGTATATGCAAAAATGTCCTCATAATGACAGCGTTTGTGCACCTGGCTGTGACTTTGATGCAGAACAACGTGTGATAAAAGAGGAGAGGATGGATGAGTGGTTTGCTCAAAGACTGCTCTGTTCTTAGACATCTTGGCCTCGT
The DNA here is from genome assembly GCA_964034765.1 of Knipowitschia caucasica. Lineage (NCBI taxonomy): Eukaryota > Metazoa > Chordata > Actinopteri > Gobiiformes > Gobiidae > Knipowitschia > Knipowitschia caucasica. Next base: position 10,033,367 of record OZ035841.1, read on the forward strand.
GTTCATGTTTCGCACTTGATGTCACGTCTTCAAACCAGCAGGCCACACAATTATACACTCGCACATCTCCAGCCTCCTTTCAGCTGCGGACACGCTACAACTGATGAGTAAACCAGCTCTCTCCACAGACAAGTCATTTTCCAGACTTGTGAAAGGCAAAAAATATCTCTCTAAAATACACAAGCACAGAAAGCAACCTGTAAGCCAACATTTTAATCTTAGTTTTGACCTACAGTAATGTCTACAATTTCAGAACCAAGCTGCATGACGTAAAACTCCTTTGTCAGCACATGTCAACTGTGGTCTAATTAATTTTTCTCATAAAGCTTGGTGAGAACTGGTGACAGTATTCAAAAAACCTGCATGATGTTGTTCAGTAGAAAGTACTCATAGCCTCAGGCCTATACTTACAAGTGATGTGCATTTCATTAAGGCAAGACCCAACGAATTTCCTTTGGTCTACGTTCCACATTGTTATTATAGTTCATTTTAAGTCAAACAGCATCAATGTTGTGCTTTTTTTCAGTCGTTAAAAAAGCATTTGCAAAACTATAATTTGTACGGTAGATACTATAGGAAATAAATTCATTATATAGATGTCACAGAGTCAATGTGCACTTGCAGGCACACACACCACATGCAAAAAAAAACAAATTGGAGGATGGATTCTAACCGGTTGGTATGAAATTGCCTCCGCACACAGTCTTGTCCCGCACACGTCCAGAGGCTAATCAAATGCACAGTTAGACAGATGCCGCTTGTTCCACTTTACTGCACAAATATTATATACTACAAATGTGTGGAAGGAAGTTTATAAGAGTAAATATAACTGAATTGTGCAGAGAAGCTATTGCAAGCCACTCTGCCTGAAGTCGTTTCGTCGCAAAAACAAAATGGAAAGACCAATTCCCCAAGGTTTTACACAATGTTTGCAGTACCCTAACTGGCCCTAATGTTTGCATTCTGCATTCCTTAGCATTAACCCTAATAAACAATGCTTTCACACAGTTCTTGCTCATTAGGACAACATAAAGGTTTTCTTTTTCCATTGTCTAATGCATTTTAATGAGGAATAATGCATATGCTTGCAACCATGTACTCCAGGCTTCAAACATACAAAGATTTAATTGTATTTTGAGGGCATAAACAGATCTGGGATAACATCATGACCATTGACAAGTTAGGTGACACATAATTATTTTTCAGGATCTATTTAGAGCTGCACTGAATGTGTCTTACGATGCATTATTCATTTAAGGCATTATGAATTTTAAATCACTTCCCAGAGCCTAACATTATTTAACCATAATCAACTCAATCTATACCAGAGATAAATGTTATGCATTATTATTATTTTGGCCAAAAAAAATATGTCATGGTTGTACAATGACATCATACAATTACAAAAACTCTATAAAAACAACTCCAGGTTTGTTATTGAGAAAACAATGTCGTTGTGAGAAAACCTTACAAAGAATAGATTTCTCATAAAATGTTTCCTTTGGGTGATGTCGGATATTGCCAACAAAGTTACTAAGGCAAGCTGGAGCTTCCCTTGTGAATTAAGGCATCTAAAGGGTCAATTCTAATTAATTTTCTGATTTCAAAAAGTTAAAATATGAATGATGTGGCACAAATAGTTACTGTGCAAGAGGAGTTTAGGGCGACTTGGAGCAAAAATTTGCCCATAAGCACTTAATTTGAGCAAGCTGGTTAGCGCCGCTTATCTATATACAATATAGTTTATAAACGTCTTTCAACACTTACGTATGCTAATTTGTTTGGTGGAATTTGTGTTAAAGATGCTCTGAAATAAACATCTTGACTGTATTTTTGTTGAAATGGAGCAGAGCATTAGATAAGTGGCCAAAAGTGTATGGGATATTTTAGAAATAATAGCGTATCAGCAGGCTCTAAAAAATGCCTGGCCCTAGTGCAAAGATTTCTCTTCACACAGAGTGAAAACAGGACAGCAGGTGAAGTGTCTTGCCTTATGTCAATGCATAACACAGTCAACTGGAGGCCACCACTTAGCCCAGGCCCAGTTTGTGCTTCCTTATCTGGGTCAAGGCTTCTGCAGAATGGAACCTCTGCAGGTAGCGGTTCGGTCAGCGTTTATCAAAAGAGGTGCCCTTTTAAGACAAGGGATCGTAATGCTTCTTTTTCTCCGTGGAGACTATCTTGAGCCCTTAAAACATCCTCTATCGTCATCCTGAATGAACTATCCAGGCACAATTGAATGAAAAGCCAAGTAGCGTGTTAATAATTCACATGGAGGTGTCAGCTTCTTTCAGCCAAGGGCGCTATCCGACGAGAAGCCTTCACTTTCTCGCCTCTCGGCCTGTCCGTGCCTGCCTTCTGCCGAGCTCGCTTACCATGTTGGATAGGCACTTAGTCATAATTTAACAAAAGCTCCAGAAAGCTCTGAGCACGCACTGATTTAGAGTCTTATTATCCCACAGACAGCCCCACTAATTCTGAGCAGCATTGGTGGCCTTTGTTCACGTTTATCACTTGTTTTGTGGAGGATGCAGGGCCATAATGAAGCAGACTTTCTATGGTGTAGGGGGATACAACATTGAAAGATTAATGCATGTTTTACCGGTTTAATTGGCTTCCATGACATTTGCAGGTTCATATGCTTTTATAGCCAATATTTTAGCATGAGTTATTGGCAAACTTAGTCATGTTATGAAAATTGCATAACACATGCATATGATTAAAAGTGCGTTCCATTACAAAGTTCTGCAGTGTAAGTTTGTACATTAACCTTTGGCACGTAGACTCATAAGGTTATCATTTTGCTGAATGTATGCATAAACTGTGCAGCACGATGGTCGCCACTCTCCCTTCTCAACAGAAGTCCTGGGTTCAAACCACGGTCAATATGGGGACTTTATAACAGGAGTTTGTATGTTCCCCATGTCTGTGAGTGTTACCAGTAAAACCATGTACAAAAGGTTAAATACTCCAGCTCTGATCTTGACCAAGGGCAACATCTGCAGAAGGGTCGAGAACTATACAACAAAATGTAGAGGACAAAGTTGACCTATACCACAACTTATATGTATTTGGAACAGCAGGAATACTTAAATGGGAAAACTTGATCAACTTTAAAATTGCTCAAATAATGCTCTGACTATCTGGAAAACTCTCTGCACCTAATACTTCGTTTGTTCCATGATTACAGACTAAGAGGAGGCAAAAGATGTGGAAAAAATATTGAACCACTTTATAATCAACGTGCATCTCTTACTACTCCTAGTAGTTTCTTTCTATTTTGTTTTCCAATTGTTTTTTTGCTGAACGGGTAATCAGTTTTAAAAAATAAAACAAAAACCTCCAGTACAAGCATACAAGCTTATCATTCTTAATGGAATTTTAACATATAATTAAAACACATTCAAAATTGTATCTATATCAAGTTGGGCATAATCCATTAAATGTAGCGTCAAACAACGGTCTGCAAACTGATTAAGAACCGTGCACACTTCAAACAAAGAGCTGAAAGAAGCGCTCTTATTGATCAAGCAATTTTCTGCTCGCGGCTCCACAATCCGTGTTACTGCGCGTGTCTATTCAGGGGCTTTAAAAGCGGTAATAGCCCGAATCCTCAGGCTCTATAAGTGGACCCATGCCCCCATTTCACACCACAATAATGGGCTTTATATTCATAGCATTTTGATCTAGAGTTGAGCTAAAATATCAATATTAAGATGTATAAATGGGACAGTAGGTCATATTTTTGTAATATATCTACATATTTAAAGTGTCCCCAGATAACTGGCCACGCATATAAATCATGTTTCATCTTTTTCTGAACAAAAGTGAGTTATTTGTAATTAAAAATACAACATGCTATTTATTTTTTACGATTTTCAAACAGATTATCAAATCAGGGAGGAGAATGTGGCTCTCATTTGGGTTGCCAGTTTACTTTGGGGAAATGTATCTTATTGGCTACATGTTTGATTGTGCTCATTATGCGCAGGAAAAAAAAAACACATCCAATAATGAGCATCCAAAACGATGACCACATATACCTCAATAACAAAACAAAAAATTATCATCGGCCTACAGCTCTAGAGCCTCAAACTGTTCTCTGATCTCTGGTTGTCGAATCAACACTTTTGGAACATTCTCAGAGTCGAATGCTATAGTGATTTTGGGCTAAACCAAAATACATTGAAAACATCTTAAACATATGATTCAGAACACAGCAGGAACATCATCACGTGTCAGAGACTGTTGGTAAACATGTGACGAGGATGATATTTGCTGCAGTAAACCATTCTTCCACTCTGTATCCTCCGCTTCTTTCTTCTATGTTTTCTCCCAGGCTGTCAGATGCTGCTAAATGTTGAAAGAAAATGGTGCCTAATGTATGGGGAGGAGTGCAGCACCACACAGGCTGTCTTTGTGGTTTTTGAGAGCTTGAAAGACGAGATGTGACAGAAATAGATAACATCCAATTGCTTTTGGACCAATTAGTGGTGGAGGAGAATGTTTTGAAAGCAAAAAGGTTTAGATACATGCACCAGGTAATGATAGACCACCATTACATTCATTCTACACCTAATTTATAGCAATATATACAGTATATCCAAATATAGGGAATATATTTCCTTGGAATACCTACCTTTGAGAACACAAAAAACAATTTAATTTGGTTTGGTTCTATCACTAGTTTTTACATGCATGTAACAAGTGAAAACTAGTGTGTCTATTACAGCAGTGATTGCCAACCAGGGGTATATGCGAACACTGAATACATAACACTGAGTAAGAGGTTCACATGGGCTGCTCTCATGTTATGCTTCTTTTAATAGTAATTATCTCAAGAATTCTATTCTAAACAAAGAACCAATTCAGAAGAATCGGCATATCAGTGTGCTATAACAAATCTTACTTATGGTCTAGTTTTGGTTCAGTGAAACATGAACTCATTATTTTCAGAAAAAAATAAACTAATGTTTAATACCTAATTACAGTAATATAAACATTTACAATTATTATGAAATTATCAAGAGATTCAAAAGCGGACAAAGGCAGTTCCCTAAAGAAAACAATGGAGACAGGTAAAAGCAGTTGTGGCCACCAGACGAGAATGAGTTGGACCCCTGGGGAACATGAAACACTTTTCCCCTTAGCAACAAGGGGGTACTTGTGTTCTGTCTAAGCCGGGGAGTCTTAAAAGACAAATCATTACTTGTTGCTTGTATCACTGGAGCATTCTGTCGAGATACAGCCAAGCTTAAAATGGCAGTGACCATTACAAAGTCAAATCGAAGTAGTTACGAAGAAAGCTGTTCCTTTACTTGTGGACAGTTTATGCTCTATGACACACTGTATACAAAAATCAACTCAAAAGTTTGAACAAGTCACAAATATTAAACTTTTTTAACTTGCATTTGAAGCATTTTATTTCTTCTAAGAGGCTAAATGTGAAAGTGGGTTGACTCCCATGGAGGTTGGTGACAGCACTGGAAAAATCATCCCATCTTCCTATATTTAAATTACTGGTGTCCTTCAGTGCTCGAGTCTCCGTGGACCAGGACACATTCTGTGTTTTTAACGACAACATCTGCTGGAGCTCAAAGTCTGGCCTGTTCTTTTTCAAGTGGTTTCTTGGAAAAACGAGATGAATCAAATCTTTCAAAATGGAGCAGCATCGCAACAAGGTCATCGTCCTAGGCAAAGTTTCTGAAAGCTAAAAAGAAAGCTAGAGGACTACTAAAATCAATAACCGAGAAAATAATACAAAAATAGAGACATGTTTGTGGAAAGCCAGGTTGCTGTTGAGAAAGTGTCCAAGATTCAGGACCTGTATTAGTTCTGCAGCTTTGCCGCCTAAATGAAATTATAATTTGGTTTTTTACAGCACTTTGAACACTAAATTGTAATTATTCAGTCACTCAAACGGTTGTGATTAACACTACTGTAGGGAAGACCGACAAAAGTGATCCATCAAATCTGCCCTCCAACCACCACCAAAAATTCACGCACACAGATACTTTGCCATGTGGGTGAGGTGTTTTACCTAATGAAACAACAGTTTGGCACTTTACATCCACGGCTGCCCCACTGTGGCACTTTGGTTTTCCTTAACCACCTGCATATGAAAGCATGATCCTGTCAGACATCTGAAGCTAAGCAGGATAGGGCATGGTTAGTATTGTGATAGGAGACCTCCGTCCTGTAACTATACTGACTATTCCCTATCCTGCTTCGCTTCTGATGTCTGAGAGGATTAAGCTTTCATATGCAGGTGGTCAAATTGCTGATATACAGAAGAAAAATCCAGCAATTGTGGTAATAGACCTTGGTGAAACTCTGAAAATAAAAATCTGTC